>CM042426.1:12167941-12550441 GCA_023631565.1 Gymnocephalus cernua | reverse complement strand
TGGGTTGAGACACCTAGTAATTGAGGTGTGCTGTGTTACATCTAAGCTGCTAGTTAATGGGTTGAGACACATAGTAAAGTGCTGGCTAAATGCCCGACATTTCCCTCCATGATGAAAAAAGACATTAGGGAAAATAACTGCCATTCTGTTAAGAGAAGATGCAACACAGCAATAACCTGCAGAACGAACTAACACACACACACACACACACACACACACACACACAAACAGACACACACACATATACAGACACAAAAACACAATAAAGATAACAGTAGGCTAGAACATGTTTAGAAAAAGGAGTGGTCTCACAGGATTTCCCATTCACAGATTTGGGAGCCATAAGAGAGAGAGAGGGTTTTTAATATCCATATAACGTTTAATAATGTTTATTGTGTTCTGTCCAAATATTTGGACAAATTGTATGTTGATGCTTTAGCAATATTGTTATTGAAACTTCGATGCCAATAGAGCCCCTTTGAATTGAAAATTGAGAGAGAGAGAGAGAGAGAGAGAGAGAGAGAGAGAGAGAGAGAGAGAGAGAGAGAGAGAGAGAGAGGACATCACACAACAGCAACCAAGTGTAGAGTATGTCTATAAAAGCTTTTGCATTTAAGGAGTACAGTGGCAACTTACTGCACACGGCCAGCACCCACGAGTATTACTTCCTGGCATTAAAAATCGTATTGGGTACAGGAACAAATTAGTTTTACATCTGTTCTCCTCTCGGGTCCCTCAATCTTCCACCAAAGAGAAAGAGCTGGTGGTCAGAGTGGAGATTGAGTGTGTTGTCTCAGAGACCATTTCCTGGCCAGCCTAATGTCCTACTCATAACAGCCCCGGATGGATGAGTTTAACTTGACACTCATAACCCCTGAGCTGTTGGCAAAATGCTAATGATTTGTGATTAAAGTTGCACATTCACAAAGGACGGGCTCTGCATTTGTACAATGCCTTTTACATACAGGATCCTCATGCAAGATGGCTGCTGTGTATTCCTTTATGCAACCTAACCAAGCATGTAATGAAGAGTTATTTTTGAAGGTGTTTTCTTCTATTCCAGTCACAGTCAACAAAGGCTTTACATTTAACCAGTTTGAAAATCTGATGCCGATAATAACACATATGTAAACTGTGTACCAACAGGCTTGGCGAAAGCTTGATTAAATCAAACATGGCCAACAGTAAGCAGTTCATTACATGTTATTACAAGAACTGAAATCAGTTGTATTAGATGTCTCTCCCCTTGTGTTAATAATGGGTGGATGGACAGCTTAATAACTGAATACCACAAAAGTAACCGCAACACAGTTCTGATAAGAAAATGGTCAGAAAATGGTACTGTATGATCAATGTCTTCTCCAAACTGTTTGCTAACTGTACACACATGCTTCGCTCCTGCAGCTTTAAGCCAAATTATTCCAGACCTGTTTCAGTGAGTCAGTGAGGCCAGACCTGTTTCAGTGAGTCAGAGCAGAGGTATGATGATATTAGCTTAAGTTCATAGCATAAAAAAGCCTTTGATCACCCAGTGTCCTTGAAGCAAACACCAGCTCTTCAGACATTTTGTCATTCAGGATTAGGTTTACAATGCATGCATGTCGTTTTTTGTTGCTCAACTGTGCGTTAAAACAAAGACAACTATGCCATCACACATTTCTCTCCAATTGCTCTGGCTCAAGTGCTACTCCAAAAGAATAACACTACTAAATAACTCTGGTAGTACCGTTTTACTACATCATCACTACACTGCTTGGCTTGGTTTCTACACTGATTTAACGAATTACAGAGATTTTCCTTCCCAAAATGGTTGACAAGAGTGCTTGTCACAAAGCTAAACATGGCAGCTAAATGTGGTGGTTATGTAAGATGAAGATGTAAAAGGTCGGTTTAATCATAATGTTTGCCAACAGTGACTGATCTCTATTTTGAGATACAATGCATTATGACAGCTGCAAAAAGGATTACAGTATTCAGTCAAAGTCACAATATTGTATCAATTTGTATATATAAAATGTAAGTGAGAGGCTGAATTATGGAGTAGTGCATCAAAACTGTGGTTACGTCACTCACTGGTACAGTCATGAGACGAGACACACTCCACATACTGTACGTGTCAAATGCTACGCTCTTCTAGGTCAGAGCCCATGGCGTGTCTGAGCATCCTCTTTTTAATTCAATATATCTCAGATTGTTGTGACAGTTGTGAGAAAGTTGTGACAGGCAGGAGAGTAAAATAATGCACATGCACACAGAAGACAGTCCTTCAATTCCCACTATAGAGAAATTAATTTAAATCTATGTCATAACTGTATTAGTCCCATCGTCTGCCCAAGCACTGAGCTCTGCCTCAACAAGCAAAATCACAATACATAATTTAGCATTTGCTAGAGAGGAAAGAAAAAGCCAGGAAAAGGGAGGCAAGGAGAGGAGAAAAGCATGAAATCAGATCACTAATCTTATGATGTGAGGATTCACCAGAAGTAGGCTAGCAACATGACACTCTTGCCAACTGTATAAGCATCACTTTACATCCAAGTGAGCTTTTTATCATGGTGCTGCAGTGGCCATATTGCGGAAAAAACATCCTGGGCACTGTCACAGTCACCTTTTATAATAGGATGTGTCCTTTTGTAAAAGAAAAACGGAATAGGTAAAATGTAATCGATTTTCCTGTTTAAAATTGTAATCAGTAAAGTAATCCACTCAATTAAGGACAATAATGCAATCACCCGAATTACCTCCATAATCACTTTACTCTGCAATATTAGAAGCAAACATTTGAACCAACTTGAATTGGAATTATCATCATCGTCCATAGGTAGCAGAGCAATCCCTTCTGGGTCTAAAATATCATCCTGTGTGTTGCCACAGTTACATTTAATTTGGAAACACAGAAAAGAGGCAATGTTGATGTTCTACTATTCAAAGCTGTACTTGGTTTTTCAAAGAGTTGCTTTGAGGCCATCATATGCTAATATGCATATTAATCAAGTTAGCACACATTCAATGAGATTTTCTGAGATACACCAGAAAAGAAGCTTGATTTGTTGCTTGTCACTTTTCAGAATTAATGTCACTGAGCAAATGTGTGTAGAGTCAGTAAATCACTGACAAACGTCAACATATAGCATCCTGGATGGGAACTACTAGGCCTATGTAGCTTATTCCTGTAAAGGTGCAGAGTTGTTGGAAAAGCCATCACTTCACAGAACTTAAACTGTTTAAACTGAGTTCAATGTGCGTTCTTGGTCATTCAGTGGAGAGGAAGACTGAGTTCTATCATCAGAACTATGGATACAATAGACTTAAATATATATATATATATTAAATATTTATGAGAAAAGTTGAAAATGAAAGGTGTTCATCTACTGTGGCTGTTTAAGCCCAGGGAGGAGCTCCAACAGAATGTTGAAGGTTTTTAATTTGCACAGTGATGGGCCAGGTGTGCAGCGTTGCAAGAGAAACAAAGGGTTTGAACGTCTCTTTCGACAACCCTTTCTTCAATCTTTACACAACTTCCTTCTGTCACTTTTGGGTGTACGACCGAGTGCAACACCTTAAATGCCTTTGAGAAAAGAAAGTATCTGTCTTTATTGCCATTTGTACAATTCATTGCATTAATAGTACAAAGACATACAAATTGTCAAGAATTGCATGCAAGGAATTGGGGAGGCTGGGACCGGGGAAGGTGATATGATTCAAGAGGAAATTATAATGGTAGGCTTTTTGCCCTGCCTCAAAGTTTTGGAAATTTGGAACAGATATAAGCAATCTTGCTTTTAGATGAGTACAACTTACTGTATACGACACAAACTGAACCTTTTAGTTAATTGAAGCGAAAGCTATCACATACGTTGTCCTGATGGTAAGCAACATGCTAACAAGGCCCAGGATGTGGAATGGTGAAGCTATCCTTCAAGTTAAACGCACTGAATACAAGAAGACTCATATCAGCAAAGAGTTAGCCTACCACTATAGAGCTAGTGTTAATTGGCTGCTGTTCACTGGATATTACAGATCCAGGATTGACAGCGAATGTTATGCAGAATGCCAATCACTTCTTCAAGTCATGTAGAAAAAGAAGTGAGTGTGTAACATTGTGTAATGTTAATCTTCTTGTTCTGCATTCCTCTGCAGTAGCGGTGAGTTAATACAGCAAAACACTGTCATGGAGATAGACTGCATGGGAAAATTGTTAGATACATCATTAATTAGGTAACACCTTATCTTAGCAAACCACTGACTTGACTGGTTAGCACTGGTTAGTCCATGCAAAAGAGTCTGCATGGACAATTCTTCTCTAGCTAGACAAATAAATTACAAAGGAGTAGGCTTTTTGTTACAACCTACAAAAAAGGAAACCAACCATCTCTGCTGCCATCACTAAGGAAACATTACAAAGGAAACTGTAATATGTTGGAATATTCACTACACTCACTGTCCAATATGCTTAGCAGATAAGATCAAGATCAATGGCGGTCTAGGTACCAAACGCTGTATGAACCTGGTGGGTGTGTAATTGTTTTGATTCATGCACCAGTGGTCATTTCTTGATTATGTCATTGGTGATATGGATATAGTTATTTTACAGCTCACAGCTATGCCCTGAGTGATATCATATCTAGTGGTGCGTGTGTTTTCATGTCACTAATGTTTGATATACTAAAGGCTAATCGTCATGGAGAAGAAACATGCTATGTTGGCAGTAACAGAGGTCAATCTCAATTATATCATTGCTGCTCAGAAGATTAAAGAAAAAGGAATGGGAGGAAGAGAAAATACTGGATATGAACGTTGACAGCTGTACTTTGAGTAATAGTGCAGCTGACCACAGGTCTTCGACTCCTGTCACGTTGTAATATCTTGGTGGAGTGGAAGAAAAAAAAGGGAATAAGAAGTGGATGACAAGACCAGAGTCAACAGTTTTGTTCTGCAAGCCTTGCAGTAGGCAGGCTCTCTGATATGCGTCATAAACTATTAAAAATGTGGCAGTGGCAGACATGTACGCCATGTGGACAGACCTGTCATGTCTCCCGGTGCTGGTTCTTCACCTTGACCCAAACGTGACAGCTTTCAAAATATAGTGGTGCTGATTTAGAGCATCATAGATAATGAATTATGCAAGAGCTGACTGTGAAGCTCTCTGTGATGGATTTTAGCAAGTCTGGATCAGCGGAAGTACATTTCCAGGATAATTGTCTGAAATTCGGCAAAGATGTCCCTCTGCTTCGGAAAACAACAACGTTTGAGCTAGCAAGCTACAGTACATGGTGAAAATGGCAAGTTTTGAAGAAAATTTTGATGGTGCAATCTGGCAGGCCTGCTTGTTTCCATCGGTGAATGATTGTAAAGATTTACAAAGAATATGTTTGCAGAGAAAATTTCAGGTAAGATTGTGGCAGGATTGCTGTAGGTGTACATATGGCAATACACTGGTACGTTTAACCATGTATCCAGCTAATTTAAATAGCTCAGTGAACTTCATTTAATATTGTATGTGGAGTTTTCTTTTGCGGGGTGCAAAAGTTCCTTCCCAACACTATATGCATAGCCAGCTTCATTGCGTCTGGAGCGTAGCGCCGCCCAAGACGATTGTGATTGGTTTAAAGTAAGGGTGCTCCGATCAGGATTTTTGGGGCCGATCACCGATCACCAATTGCTGGAAGACGTATCGGCCGATACCGATCACCGATCACTTTTATGAACTGAAAATTACGCCATTACGTAACAGTCACACATCTAAAAAATGTCCTTTCAATCACTGCAGACATTTCTTCAGCACACACACACACACACACACACACACACACACACACACACACACACACACACACACACAGTCACACACACACACACAGGGACCGACACACACACACACAGGGACCGACACACACACACCGACCGACACACACACACACACACACACACACACGGGGAAACAGCTGTTTGAGCGGCGCCGGAGCTGCTAGATACACGACTCCGCTCTGCCTTATCATTAGCTAACTTTGAAAACTCCTCATACTCCTTTCCGTGACTAACCTTCAAATGTCTGATGAGGTTGGTGGTGTTGAAATGTCTTTGGAGCTTTCCGCCTCGTGGTATTTCCTTGGCACACACGTTGCAAATCGCTAATGTATTGTCTTTTTCCCAGATAGCAATGAGTCGGCGGACCACCGGCGGTGCTCCAGAGGCAGTAGAAGCGTCAGAATGGCGTAATCGCAAACACGTTTGCTGGAGCACCACCGGCGCACCACCGGTGGCAGCCGCTTTTTAAAAGCGGTGGCCGTCTTTTTAAAAGCGGTAGCCAACCGCTGTTCTACCGCTGTTCTACCGCCGTTCAGACACCTTGCCAGACCGCTGAATGTAGGGACGCCGCCATTTTAGCTCCATGTTGAAAATGTTTTCACGAGTAGTGCGCTCTTAATACATCCATGGTAGTGCGTCATCTGATCGGTCTATCTGATCGGCATTTATGGAGACCACCGATCAAACTATTTAAAGCCATTATCGGCCAATACCGATCGGTGACCGATCGATCGGAGCACCCTTAGTTTAAAGAAATGCAAACAACTGAGAGGGTTTTTTCTCCTATCCCAGAATGTATATGTGGTGTAGCCAGACTTACTAGTCCATTTTACTTACAGTGTGGAGACAGGTCCGGCAATGCGAGACTAACAAACCCATAACAGCAATGTCATGTAAAATTAAGCCCTTTGCTATTAGCCTTGATTTGGTGTGTTTTTTTTAAATAACAATGAAAAAACAAATAAATAAAAAACAGCTTTGAGGAAGGTTTAGTTTTGTTTCACTATAGTTCAAAATAATTGCACATTAAGCATAGCGAGGATGCAAATATGAAGAGGAAACAGGAAGAGGAGATTGTATCCTGAGACATTTAAGAAAGAAAACTGTGTTAACAGTATTCATCTACAGAAGTAATAATTTGCTATACTATGCCATAAATACTCATATTGTGATGAGGAGGCGGTAACACAGTGGGTGGAGTATGTGAGTTTTCATTGTTGGCTACTCTGGTTTAAGGGTCCAGGTTTTTTTTTCCACTTACAGTGTGTTTTGATTGAATATTGTCACTTGGACTTTTTTGGTATCACAGTATTTGTGTTGTGCTTATTCTCTTTGGATGATTATTTCAATAAATGTGATTGGTTTATGGTTAGGGACATTAGGGCTATGAGGAGAAATAAAATGGCATGCAACAAAGGTTCCAGGCCACCACGATGCACTTTGCTGACTTCTGAATTTTTTTCAGATACACTGGAGACCAGTGGCAATGATAAATTAGCTTAAACAGGCTAATGTATTTTTTGATTGTGGGAAAAGAAGTTGCAGCTGCTTTTTGAATAGAATAACCAGTAAGCTTTCTCACCTTTGCAGTAGGAATTCAATCTAAAGTACTCTACGAGTCTTTCAGATTTTATATATAAAGCAAATTCTGACACATCTTCCTTTAAGCAAATAACATGATTGTACCATGACGACAATATTCTACTGTACCATGTAATTTACAACAAATTAAAAATGTATAATTTTCAATTGGCAAGCAAGACAACTAATCACAGTCATCATAAACAGTGATTACTAACAGTATCCAATATGGCTCAACATAACTTTTTATGCGGTGTTTCAATAAAACAAGACTGCAGATGACACATTTGCATGTCATTCTAGATAAGATGCATTAATCATTGATTTCCACATTTAAACCATAAATAATACTCTGATTAACATATCAGTCATGTTGACAGAGCAGACTGTGGAAATAGAAAATAGCCTGCTGAGCCCGGGTTTGCAGATGTATTCCCTTTTGAGGCAATGTGGCTTACTGTATGTAACTGATGCACAAATCAACCTGTGGTATACACAAGAAAGATATGCAGTATCTTTGCAGTTTCTATATTTCATAGAATTATTACTTTCACTTGTCTTTTTCAAATATGAAAAAAGCACAGGAGCGTTGACAGTGAGATCTGTAATCTTCCAATATCACAACCAGAAACACTTTTTCACCACCACAAATAATTAACCTAAATTGTCCTTGAATGAAGAATAGAGAGCTCAACAGTCCCGCCCACAACGGGTTCCGGAAGTAAAAATCCAATGCAATTTCTCCATTGACAATTTCAGTATAAGCCATAAAATCGTAACCGTCGATGATAGACTTAAAACCAGCTACGGCATGACGATTGTATATGCTCATATAGATGACAAAAGTTTGTGGGGCACTAACCTTGTTTTGAGATAAATGTCTTTTATTCGCGATGTCTTGGATAAGTACTTCATTACCCACAATCCTGAACAATCCCACAATCCCACAGTGATGCCTCTGATTGGTGGAACTCATGTTGGTAAGGAGGGGGAGGAGGGGGAGCTGCCAGCACGATCAGTCTTGCACGTGCGCAAGATGATTTTCCGAGGATCTACGAGACAGCACGAACACGACCTGTTCCATACTTCGGCCGGCAAGCTAACGTTAGTTTAGCTAACAGCTAATTAGGCTAACCGCTAGCTAACAGCTTGGTTCAGTCTAAAATAACGTTAACTCAAACAAAATACTGGGAAAGCAGGCTGCAGCTGATGTAACAGCTGTTATATATTTTAACGGTTCTTTTCAGGTTTTATTTTGAGGGTCTTTTAAAGTTATTACATGCTGTCTAAGCTAGCGGTTAGCTGAATTAGCTGTTAGCTAAACTAACGCTAGCTTCCTTTATTCAGTGCTGCGCGGTGGTTTGTAGGATTGTAGTTCCTTTGCTCGATATTGAAAATATGTACACAGTCTGGTACCTTTGACTTTTTGGGGATTTTCTGTTCGTATTTTCACTCAAAATGACACGTTGTATGATTATGAGTCACGTCGTAGCTGGTTAGCTTAAGGCATGGTCTAAAACTCTTACTATACAGATTCTTCCAGACGTCAATGGGAAAGATGAATGGGAAATTTACTTCTGGAACCCAAGGTCTCTCGGAGTGTGGGCGGGACTGTTGAGCTCTAGTGGCAGTTCAATATGCAAAGAGAATAAAAAAAGTAAAGCAAAAATAAATTCCTTTCTTAGTCTGTCACACCACAGTAAAATGTGTTATTAACCACCCAGCCAAATTTGAATGATTAAAAAAATCTCTGAGTATATAAACGTAGGTTTGAAATTTGTGAAAATATAAGCAGTATTCTCTGCTCTAAAACGCTGGGATTCAACGATTATAGATTTTGTTGGTACGGTTATAGTCTGAAGAACAATCACGGTTTCACAATTATCATGAGTAATATGCATTAATATATTTCACTTCTAATGTATAAAGTCACACAAACATTCACAATTGTCTTGGGCGGCGCAACGCTCCAGACGCAATGAAGCTGGCTCTGGAAATAGTCTTGCGAAGGAACTTTAGCACCCTGCAAAAGAAAACTTTTCTGACATGTATAATGTGATTAGAACGAAATCACTGATTTTGCTTTACCCGGACTTTAATACATTACTGTTTATGATTGGGTTTTTACAAACAAGATACAACAATTAGAGCTTTTTGCCAGGCTCGCTGTTTCACCTTCCAGTCTTTATGCCAAGCTAAACTAATCATCCCTGGGCTGCAGCTCCATACGTATGTATTATACACAGACATAAGAGGGGTATCGATCTTTTCATCTAACGAAAAAAAGAAAGTAAGCATTTTTCCCAAAATGTAAAAGCTACTCTGACTGATTTGGTAAGCTGTTTTCCCTTCTCAGGCTAACTATTCTAACTTTTACTGAAAAATAAAGAGTCAAGTTATGGGTCACGTTATTTTGATTCACAAAGGTTATTATTATTATTATTATTATTATTATTATTATTATTATTATTATTATTATTATTTTATGACAAAATAGGGTAAACATGCTGGACATATTATTATTCATTTATTTGAGGATATGTTTACATTATTTTTTGATCATGTTGCATACCCCAAAGCTGAACACTGCCATGGCTGATACAAGAATGACTGGCTATGAGCTGCAGAAAGAACACGATAAAAAAGTTGTTAAGGGAGGCTGATGCAAAGGGAAGTGATGTTGGCTGTTGTGTTGTTAGCCAGCTGCTCCTGGTGAGCTCCCACTTGATAAACTTCAGTAATACACATGTATTTCTTATACAACTGAGGGTTAGGATTGGCAACAAATTGGTTCAGGGAAGATTTAATATTTTATTATATTACATTATATCATATTGTATATCATAGTATATTGTATTATATTCATTTATAATACTGAATCTGTGTTTAATTGAATCATTTATACTTCATTTCTGCAGCTTAAAGGGTCCATAAAATAATAATATATTTAACTAAATTAGAGTTTTGATGTATCATTATATTATTGTGTGTCATTAATATGTAAAACTAACTAAAAATCATAAACTCATAAATACCGTAATTGGATACAGCAGATCAGGTAATATAAAATTACAGTTTTGACATAACTTTATATTACATTATATCATGACATAATTATATGGCAACATGATATACATGGTAATCTAATGAGTGATATACTTTATACATATGAATTAGGTAATTACGCTTTACTGCAGAGAGGTTGTTAGTGGATGAATAGAGTACCACAAAGACTGGCTGGTTGGCTGTCTGAGTCACCATTGACTGCTGAGCTACAAGCAATTATCCTTTTCCAATTTTCTGACCATAATTCTCAGGTAAAAGATCTATCCTCTAATTAGTCGCTGCTTCCAGTCAAAGGTACATTATTGCAGACAGCAGACAGAAACAGGGACAAAGTTGATCGATCAGACAGACAGAAAGGCAACTGCCAGCTGACTTATCTAATATGTTAAAAGAAAATTCCCGCAAAGCCACCTTATTAAGACTTCAGAGAGAGAAAAGATTTAGACAGAGAACAGTTTTACCCAAGTACAAAGTAGACAAAACAAAACGATTAGCAGAAAGGAAGCGAGAGGATGAGGAGGGAGAGGATGGAGCAGAAGACAGAATGAGATGAAAAAGGTAAATGGGCAGGCGAGGAAGCAAGTAGTTGGGAGGGAGATTGAGAAATAGAAATCACACTCACAGGACAGAGAGAGAGAGAGAGAGAGAGAGAGAGAGAGAGAGAGAGAGAGAGAGAGAGAGAGAGAGGGAGGGATAAAAAGGACAACAACTAAAAAGGATGGGGCAGTGAGAGAAAGATCCAGAGAGGAGAGGAGCAGGGGGAGACCATTATATCAGATCTAAGTGGAGGAAGTCATTTAGTTAAATTTAGCCATCATTTAGAAAGCTCTTCATGCGCCCTAAACAGCTCCACACCAGCAGGCTACTGGATGTCACAAAATGCCTGCTAAAATCAGAGAGGAGAGGAGAGGAGAGGAGAGGAGAGGAGAGGAGAGGAGAGGAGAGGAGAGGAGAGGAGAGGAGAGGAGAGGAGAGGAGAGGAGAGGAGAGGAGAGGAGAGGAGAGGGCTTGCTATGTGACACCTCTCTCTGTTCTCTGTCTTAGTCAGTGCAGTGACGTCAGCTTTTTAACAGCATTGGTGTCAAATCTGGCCTCCCTCCTGTTTCTAGCACCAGAAGGACAGCCTTAAAGAGATTATTAGACAGTAAATGTGGATTTTCATGTATATTTATTTGACATTTATCCTTTTGGATCACTGTCGTGCATCCTACAGAGGGTGGACACAACATTAATTGCAATGCACGGCAATTTAATGCCACCGTTATGAAGCTTAAAATCTTCCATTGCTCCTCCAAATACCATTTTGCCATGCATGCTGGCCACTCTGCAGCCCCACTTACGGAAGAAAAGGGCTAATCAGAGTTACAAAAAGATGTCATTTTTAATAAGCAACTTCAGTGAATAGGAGTACGGACTTAAGGGTGAAAACAGCACCATTTCTTAAGTGTTCCACCCTCATTTGTGCAGGAAAATGAAAAAAGGGAAAAGAGCAATGTTGATGTGAAGGTAATGTGTATTACATACCTGAATCGACGAGGACAAAATCTCATGAATGAAAAGAATCAAACTAATGCAGATTTTTGGAGATGTCATAAAAATCGAGAAAAAAAACACCACAAACATAACCACAATAGGAAGTACATTCACTTTTTAATCATTCAGTCTTAACTGTATATGGAGGTGCATCAGGTTCATAATTAAATATTCATTAGAATACTGTAAGCTTTACAGCTCTTGATGCACAACATTAGCCTAATGTGCAAGGGCAATGGAAAACAGTATTAGTTTTTCCATCTAGATGTTATTTAAAAACTCGTCTTTTTTACTGGCACACAGGAACTACACAGTGTGTCCATTTCCAGTCTAAGCTTGTTTGTGGGTTTGTGCCATAGACTGTATAAAATATAGACTTAGCTAAAGAGACCAAAACCGTTTTTTTGTACCAGGCTGTAAACATGTTTATTTCTGCTGTAAAGTTGGGCATTTTAACATGTGGGTCTATGGGGATTGACTCCCTTTTGAAGCCAGCCTCAAGGGGCCATCGAGGAGCTGCAGTTTTTGACACTTCAGCATTGGCTTCATTGCAGAGAGGAGTACAATACTCCTCTCTGTAGATTGTTCAAGTGTTTTTAAACAATTAATAAATAAAACCAAAAACTAAAATCAATAACTAAAATCAATCACAAAATCAGACCTCTCTGCTGGCATTCACCTGCTCATTCTGTTGAGAAAAACTCTTGCTTTAGTTGATACGGGCAAATATTGTAGGGGCAACAAAGACAATACCGTATTTTGTCAATACATGTTTTCCAGATACATTCTGTATAAACACTTTGCCACTTGGCAGATACATTTTTTGACAATTTATCCTCAGTATGCTGATGAGAAAAGTAATTTAGGTTGCTATACTTTTGGACCACATCTAATACGTTTTGGAAATGATGTTTGAAAAAGCAGAACTTGTATTTTAATTGTAATGTTGCTATGCTAGTGATTTACTTCAAGTCCATTTATAGTGAGTTTTGTTAGTCAGCACTAAAGTCTTTAGTTATCCGAGTCAAACCAGAAAGAGTCTCTGTGTCTGACAGCTCACGCAACATGTTTGGCTACCATGGAATAAATAAATTCCTGACACTTGGCTTTTTCTTTTTCCTTTTTTTTTTAAATCTTTATTTATCCAGGTAAGTCGATTAAGAACAAATTTTCATTTGCAACGACAACCTGTCACATTCACACAGACCTGGAAGCTTCCCAGTACAACCTCTGCTGGCCACTGAGCAGCTCTACTGGAGCGGTTGGGGTTAAGGGCCTTGCTCGAGGGCACCCCAGTGGTGGTAATGAGGGAGGGACAAGCGCTGCTCTTTCACTTTCCCCACCCACTTTCCTGCTGGTCTGGGGACTGAACCGGTCCCAAGCTTGCTTCTTTAACCTTTAGGCCACCACTGCCCACTGCTTTGATCCCCCACATGTTGGATCTTCATATTAGATTTGATCATTATTATTGTAATTATAATTATTAAGCTATGCGTGTTGATATCTTATCTTCCTTATTTAAACTTTGTCTTGATGAGCCATCCTGTTCCTGTATGGGTGTTGGTGCATCCTGGGAACTGTAACTGTAAGCTGCTTTGGCGCTTGCAGTATGCAGTGGCATACTGCTGCAGCTGAAGCTAAGTCTCCTAGAGATAATGGCTTATTGTCTGCTTCCCCTCAACCATCAACAGATTAGAAGCATGTAGACACGCAGGCTCTCCCTCTCCTCCCCTGTCTTTTTCTCCTCACCTCCCTCCCTCTCCTCTCCTCTCCTCTCCCTCCACTTCTCTTATCTCATTTTTCTTCTCTATAAGCCGACTCACTCCTCTTACACCCACCCCACACCCCATATCATTTTTAAACATGTTCTCTCTATTTTCAGACATCATCTTCTTTCTCTTCACTGCCAGAAACACAAGAAAACTGCAGCGTCAGCCCAGGCCCCCCCACCACCACAACCACACACTCACCCTACCTCCCCCGTGTCCCTTTCTGTGGCACAAACCAGAAAGCTGTCTATAATACCAACAGTGGCTGATGTGGCCATCTGACATTTAGACAAACGATCTACGGAAACGGCCGTGAAAACAGAGAGGGGAAAATGAGAGTGGAAGGGCATAGAGAATGAAACAACAGACAAAAACAAGAAAGAGGGGGTAAAGAGAGCAAAGCTGAGGTGCAGAATTGTGAAAAGGGTGGAGGAAGAGACAGTCAAAGATACTGAGAGAGAAAAGAGAGGAATATTGGCAGAGACGCAAGAGAGCAGCACAGGAAGAGGATAAAATGGAGCGAGAAAATAAAAGGTTGGTGAGGAAAGGAGGAGGAGTAGGAAATGCTGGGGAGTAGAAGTGGAGAATGAAGAGACAGAGGAGAAGAAGTAGATAGAGGGCAGATGAGACTGTGACCGGAGAGTTATTTCAGTAGTCATACAGACATCTCAATGAAAATGCCAACAACCTAATCAAAGGACTCAAAAGGGCAGAGAGAGAGAGAAGGAGAAAGAGACGAAAGCAGAGAGCAGAGTGAGAAGGAGTGTGGTGGAGGAAGTTGATGAGAGAGGAAGGACAGAAAGAGACAAAGGGAGAGAAAGATGAAGAGACGTGGAGGAAGAGAGAGAGGACAGACAGTGAGGGAATAGATAGAGAGCAATTTAAAGGGGAGAGAAAAGACAGAAATGAGTGGCAAGGAGGAAAAGAAAGAGCAGGGAAATGATACATGAACTAAAAAGAAGAATCAGAGTCATGGATGAAAAGAGGGCAAAAGACATGAGGCGAGAGAAAAGGGGCAGAGATGAGATAAGGGATGAGTGGAGAACGAAGGAAAGAAAATGGGGTGAGAGAAGAGAGAATCGCTTGCTTTTAGACATTCAAGAAGCGCTATTTGAAACTCCTCATAGTGCTGAAGATGTGCTAAAGGGTCCAGACACCGAAATGTGGCAGAATAAGAACAAATTTGAGTCACAAACATTGTTCAAAGAACCCATAACTAGTCTGAAAAACATTTACATTTTAGAGCAGGACTTAAGACAGGCGGCCAGACAGACAGCCAGGAAGACAGACAGAGAAGCTGTGTTATTTAGCCATCATTTGTTTGACAGAAGTAAGCGATTGCCATTGTTCAGATTTAATGGCCTGTAAAGGACACTGCAACATCAATTTTCATACGGCTGTGTGTGTGTGTTTGTGTGACTGAGAGAAAAAGAAAGAGAAAAGGAGTGAGAATATGTGTGTGTGTGTGTGTGTGTGTGTGTGTGTGTGTGTGTGTGTGTGTGTGTGTGTGTGTGTGTGTGTGTGTGTGTGTGTGTGTGTGTGTGTGTGTGTGTGTGTGTGTGTGTGTGTGTGTGTGTGTGTGGCTGATATTGCTACGCTGGAGTCTTGGAGCCTTTTACAACCTTTCCTTTATTATTTCCTTATCACACTGCTTAAGGCCTTCCCTCCTCCTCTTTTCCTTTTCTCCTTCCCCCTTCTGCTCTTCCTCCTTAACCCCTCTTCTCTTCCCTCACTCACTTACTCACTCCTTTTTTCCAACTTCTCACCATTTCTCTCAGTCTCTCCATCAATCTCTCTTTCCTCTCCAGCTCCAACAGGGTGATATTGCTCAGTTTACACTTTAAGATGTCAGCATGGCACGAAAGCCTCAGAGCTTCAATTTTTAAACCCTTTTAATCTTATTTTTTTTACTTGAATTGATAAACTGTCCCACATGTTTCCATTACCCTATGTTATTTAATTTAGTTTAATACAATTGAATTTGATTTACTCAGATTTGATTCCACTGGTTTTCGGTGGATAGAACCCTGCTATTTCCCCCAAGGAAGCATTGGTAATAAAGCACATTGTAGTCTTTAATGGAAACAAATAAAAGCTAAATTTAACAAGAAACAATTTAACAGCCATTATGTGGTTATTACCTTCCTTGGCCTTTGGACTCTAGAAACTAATTCCAAACCTTTTTGCAGAGTTTACACACATTTAAGAGGCCCCGCCTTCCCTCCATCTCTCCTTTCCTCTCCTGCTCTGCCATTACGAAGGTAGCTTGTAAAAAGCCTTCAACAAATCAGCAATTGCCTCAGTCAGTCACGTAGCCAGCCTGTAACACAACCAATAAGCCAGCAAGTCAGTCAATCAACTTAACAACCAGTCCATCATTTAGTCGGTAAATCAACCTGACAGTCAGTCAGTCAGGTAGACAGGCAGGCAGCCTGCTGGCCAGTTTCTCACCTCTTCCCTCCCTCTCCCACTGCCTTCCCTGTAGGGCTGTACTGCAGCAGCACAGTGTACCACGGGACCTTTTCAGCAGCACTCCTATGATGTTGGTTTCCAACAAGCTAACATCTATTAACACCCGCCTGTTTTATATCCCCCTCTCTCCCTTCCTCTGTCTTCCTCTCTTTGTGCAACATGGGACCATTTTTTTGCCGTGTCCTTATGATGTAGGTTCAGCACTGCTAACGACCATTACCGATCATTAAAAATGGATAGAATAAGAACGATGCTACTGGAGCAACAATAGCCTGTGGCTAATGCATTTATACTCAGAAGTACACACACACACACACACACACACACACACACACACACACACACACACACGCTTAGTCCAAGATGCATTAACAGATTTACATACAAACATGCCGGCTTTAATGTGGACACGCATAAAAACCTTCCAAATACCACACATGCATATGCAGAAACACACACACACTACCACGGCTCCAACAATAAACACCCCCCCCCCCAACGAAAGCCACATATTTTATATGTTTGTTTGCACATACAAACTTCCACACTTTATGCACATGGACACACTCATACAAGCGAATACACCCACTCAAGTACCTACCCACTCGTGCAAACTTGTGTAAACAAGCAAACACTAATACACATACATAAACAAATTCAAGACTAACACATTTACTTTCAACTTCCAGCACAACATTAATATGACACAGCTTGTACAGCATTTGCATGGTTGCACTCAGAAAAGCTGTGTACAAACACATGATGTCTATATACAGTGGCACACACACTTTTAGCTTACGCATGGACATTTACACACAAAAGGGCTCGTGAGCACAAAATAATCCCCTCACTACTCCCCTGTAACACACACACACACACAAAGATCTAACCCTAACGTTTTTCTTTTGAACACTCACAGATTGTTTATTCTTTAAAGTGATTCATTTTCTGCAGCAACACTCACACACGTTGCAGAACAGTGAACCTGTTAATGTGAGTGACAGCTGCATTAAAACATTGGACTGCTCAGCAGATAAGTAGAGTACACATAATTTGACTAAAAACACAAGGAAAGACAGTCATTGAAAGAGGAACACAGAAAGAGACACTAATAAACAATCTGAACCCTTTGCCAACCTGGAGAGTAATAATGACTGTGGCTCTATGTATTTCTTCTCACTGTCTCGCTCTCTCCCTAAAATCACATTAATGGATGAAAGTAGCTTCTGCTGCTGCTGACTCGTCGCTTTGAAATGGAAATGTAACTCATTGGCTCCATATGTAGAGTGAGCACACACACACACACACACACACACACTCATACTTTACACGACACACAGACACACACTGAGCATAGGTATGCTGTAACAGTGTCACACACACACACACACACACACACACACACACACACACACACACACACACACACACACTATGCCCTTAAACCATGGAACTAAGTGAAAGAAAAACTGAAATAACACTAATGTAACATTAACAGACACATTAGCCTGTTTAATGTTAGCCCGCTAGCCAGCCATTAGCTTACAGCTTATAGAAAATGTCATGTTAGCAGAAAGGCAAAGTGATATATTAAAATAGCAAAAGTGCTACATTAACCGATACACTCGCCTCTATATTCAGTGGACAGCAGCACCAAATCGACAGATACTCCGGTTTAAAGCTGCAGTGTGGCACAGCAGATAGACACTATCATTCAGCAGCACACAGGATCTTTATTCAAGTTAAAGAATTTCCTCCCTGCTTTAGTGTCCTTGAGCAAAGCACTGAATCCCTACCAGCTTCTGCAAGCTGGCCCTGCACTCTCATAAAAAAGCAATTTTCCCTACCTGGATCACTATTTACCATATTACTTTTATCTGTTATTTTAGCTTGCTAGCCTCGGGATACGCCATAGTAAGGAACAGTTTTACATTCAGGCCGACAATGGCCGACAGCATCCTTATTCAGTTCAACGAGACCAACGTGCTGATGCAGTGAGACCACCGCTGCCAAGGACTCCAGCTGCTGCAATACCTCTACAGGCCTAGTCTTTTACTGAATGTAGACGTTAACAACAATCAGCACCGAAATACAGCACTATTACTGGGGTGACAGATTCCCTATGTATACATACTGTATAGTGCATTTGAACGTGATGCGATTGCTTAGCTTAGAAAAAATGCTAAAAACAACATTGTTTTTCAGTGGCATTGTTGTCCTTAACAAGGCCTTACAAATACTACAGATGTATAATTAAATAGAGACACACATGTATATGCTGTATGTACATATATAGATGTATAGATGATATGTGGTGTGACGGCCCCTGCTGGCTGTGTGTGTCTGCTTGTCTTCATTCTGCATAACGGGGCATTCACACCAAAAAATGCTATCCGGCGATTTGTCACAGGGTGTGGCGGCGGGGAGTGTCAATGAAACGGCCCATTTGTGTGACGTCCTGTTATGTTCCTAAACCCCCCCCCCCCAACAAAGCACAATTACTGTTTTCCGTCAGATCGATTTTGGCGTTTCCGACCGCACTTGAAGGCAGCTTTATTTCACAGGAGAGAGAGAAAGAAAAGAGACGAGCGAGACATAGCGAGTGCTTTGTTGTTGCTGAAAACATTCAGCTATTACACAAACTCCCAGGCAGTTCAGTGCTTGTGTTTCGTTTGTTACCCTCCTGTTTACTGTACGGGAATCTCATACCGTCTCAAACCATAGCTCAAAACACGCAGACAAGTCTGATCGGCGGTTACATATTGGCCACCGCAGTGTGGCGTGGGGTTGTGCATCTCCAAAAGTTGAGTCAGTCTCAATTTTTCACCACAGGCCTGCTGCGTTTTTTTGAGTGACTCCCCTGTTGCAACGCGGCTTAACTATGTTTAGGATGTCTGCTGGGTGAGCCTGATTTGGAGCAACTGGGCTCAGAGCTCCACATATGAAAGGCCCACCTTCCTGGACTTGGTCCTCTTTGGCTCTCTGTTCTGCCAAAACCGGAGGACCGGTTGTTATTTTGTTCGTGAAACAGAGGTTTCATTTGTTGACACGTGCAGAGAAATGTATAGCAATTGATGTTTGGCACCTGGAATTTAAATAAAATAGACTAGACCTTGATTTAATGCAAACATGGAACGGTTAATGTGCATGTTGAACCATCTATTCTGCTACCAACATAAATTGCATTGCCGTTAACAGCAAACGAACAGAAAACGTGGAAATTATATACTTCACTGGAATTTGTAAAATTCACAGCTGTTGAAGTTCTAATTTGTCAAATTAAATTTGGATATTGGTTGTCATGGATGTCTTGTAGACACACCGACTGATCTTGCATTACAAACTCCAGTTGAGAGGTTCATTTCATGCTTATTTTTAGAGCTGGCTGTCTGAGTAATCCTCGTGTTATAAAATAACCCTCAGCTCCCACCACAGCGAGGCGTCTGCACCACAAGGTACAGAAAAACAGCAACAAACTGCTTTGCCAAAGTGGCTGCATTAAAAGCTCTGTACCAGCCAAATGCAAAGTTTAGACCCATGATGTAAATTATAATTCTTTAAAGTCTGCTCTTGCATATTGCTCATCAGGCATATATTTGGGCTTTTAATAGCATACTGTAGATCATCTTTTAATATGTTGGATGTATGCAGACAACGCAAACAGTTCAAAAGATGAATGTAGTGTATTGGTTGGGTTTAAAGATTTCGGAAAAAAACATTAGCATGGTGGTTCAGAAAAAGAGCCTGACAAAAAAAAAAAAAAAAAACAAGACAAGGCATTTACTCATGAATACTAATGGTAGTGGTAAAACAGAATCGGTCTAGCTATGCAACAGCACTTTTATGATGTTCATAATTTCAAGCTCTGTCATGCTATTTCATATGCTATACACATGCTCTTTTATTTCTTTTTTTCCTGCTGTCCTCTCTGATTTGAAATGACAGATAGATGTACAATTCTGCTGTGTGTGATGCAGATTTACTGCAAGCATGAAATATTCAAGCCCAGTCATTAATATCAACAGATTTTAGAGCCCTGTTTGCTCGTGCCTTTAGGTCAGCTCAGTGGATTTCCCTTCAGATCTGAGGTATAAATTCAGGGTAGACAGGGTTATGATGTCATTACTTAATGCCAGACATTACTTGCCGAGCAGCACAAGATGGAAAAGTAATTCCTGATTAATTGCATCTGCTAGGGAATACATTTTCATTTTCTCTTTCACTTTGTCTCCCAGTGCATAGCAGTGCCTCTCCTTCCTCTCTGTCCCAATATCTCTTTAACACACTTGCTCTGATCTTTGCGTCTATCTCAATCTCTCTCCGTTTCTTTACCCATAGTCTCCTCTTCTCTCTCTACCCTCTCCCCCTGCATTAGTCTACTGTATGTAGGCCACGGCTCTTTTTAAAGTTCTGTCATTCGAACACTATAAAGATAGATTACTTGCTCATTTTCAAGCAAGTGTGGACGGCTAAATGCTACTTTTCCTTTCCAGCATCACAAGCATAATGACCCATGTACACTTTACATGTACTTTGTGTGTTCTCAGATAGTCAACTCTACTCTGTGATACTACAGTAGGACAGTTTCACTTCACATGTTCTGCACATACATTCATATGCATAAAAATTCAGAACTTCAGAACTGAGAGCGAAAAACAAATGGTTCATTGCTTCCAGTATTCATTAATCTCACTGTAGCTCTCTTTCATCTCCACACACTATCTCTCTTACACACACACATTCACACACCACCTCTTTGCTCTCCATTGAACTGTGTACTCTGCGGTAGTTAACTGCAGTGAAGTGTGTGTGTATTCTCTGGTCTCCGTGGACAACTAGAAGGACACTCAAGTACCTGAAATTCATCAGTACTCAATGAGATGTTCCGCTCCTTCTGCGCACACACACACACACTGACACACGTACACACGTACACACACACCCACACAGACGCACACACACACGCACACACACAAGGTACAATGCTGTGTGTATATTTTGGTGTGACTGAGGGGATTCAATTATTATACAAGCACCTGAAAACACTGAACAAAATGTCTCTCTTTCTGTGTATGTGCCTTTTAGTCTGTCTCTCCCACGTAGAGGTGAAAGTTTTAAGTGCCACCATGCTTCTCATACATTTTAAACAAATATTTTATTTTTTATTAAAACACACACGGGGAATCCCACACGAATGTGCATGCAGACACACAGCACCTGACCACACACACAGCTTTTTAAATTTAAAGTAGGCCTAAGCTATGTATCATCAAGCAGGACACTCACAAATATGCACATGCACACATGTGCTTCTGCATATAGACACTGTACTATACTCCTGAGAATCGCCGAGCATCTCGTGAGCATGTTAACTATTGACTTTCAGAATATATCCTGTAATTATCATTTATCGTCAGTTTCTACAGAAGAAGTGAGAAATTCGGCAGGGAGGAGATTTTCGGCACAAACACCGGTAGCTAGCGCTAACGGAGACGCAGCTAACACTAGCTATGGATGGCCGCTGTTGTGACTCGGATCTGGTTCTGGGTCTGATATGGTCTGTTTCCTGACGCTTCATTAAACTGCCGTTAGTGTTGTAAGCACCCGGCACCGGAGTTAAGTGCTGTATACTGTATGGATTGCTGTAATGGTGGCTGTCTGTTAGCTAGCTGTGGGCTAAGCTACATATCCCGGCTGTGTTGCAGCTGTCCCAGAAGACAGACCGGGTGCTAGCTGGCTAAATTAGCTTTAGATTAGTCGTTGATATATAGCTACAGCTAACGTTAACATTACTGGTAAACTCATTCGTAGGTTAGCCCAGCGCTACTTTTATCCGTGGTGAAAACAATCATGCTACCAATAACTTTATGAGCATGTTGAACGATGTGGTAACCGTATAATGTCATCCACCAAGCATTAGCTAGCTAGCATTAAGTTAGCTACTTGTCAACCAACACATTGTAGTAACGTTAAACTGGATCGATATTGATATGTATCAATAAATGAGATATCTGCTGTATTACTGTGTTGCACAGTGGCATGTTATCAATCACAAAATGATGCTGCGTGGCAGAAAAAGCAGTATTATGGTTAGGAGTATTTTTTTCTCTGACATTGTATGATTTACAATTACGCTCAAACGTATCATCTGAAAGGTTATATGACGCCACTGACGGGCGACTAGGAAGGAAAGGAAACGTGACGTGGAAACATTTGGGAGAGTGTAACTACACATCTAAAAAAAACATATAACATAGGTATGGTCGTTTTTAGACATTTTAATGCAGAAATGTTACATATTGTACCTTTAATAGAGAGTCTTAAAGGTGCTGTAGGTAGGATTGTGAAGACCCAGGACTTAGCCAAAACATGAACATCAACAACTTCTCAGTCCCTCCCCCCTTTCCGTAAAAGCCCAAAACAGTTTCATAAGCCCCTCCCCCCACAAGGGAGAATGAATGCGTGTGCCTGAGCAGTGATTGACACGCAGTTAGACACCTCCCTGGCCCTCATTGGTGCATCTAAACAGGGAGCGGTTGAAAAATCAACCGCTCCCTGTTTAGATGCACCACTTACACTACAAGCTCTAGGTGGTGCCAGAGGAGCTGGAATTCTTTTTTAATTACCTTCTTCTTGTAGTTCTACTGGAACATAGGGTCAGTTTCAGCAAATATGACAGAAAGTGTCTTATAAGTCTTACCTACTGCATCTTTAAAGTAAAGTTTTCTATTCTGTTAAAATATAATACTTTAAACACAAGGTCCACTCACTTAGCTTTTCAATTAGCTTTTCTCCGTGCCATAAGGCGACTAGAGCTTGTTCAGGTGTCAGCATGTGACGTACATGCAGGACCCCTGTCATGATAACAGCTGATCGTATATGGGGAGGAGGTCATAACACAGTAAAGACACGTCTTTATCTGGTTGGAAGTTGCTGAAATAGCTAAGTGGTCCTTGCTTTTAGAATATTTACCACATACAGTAGCCTATACTGTACAATACATGTCCACAAGGTCAAGAATAAATAAAATACTTTTATATATATATATATTTATATATATGTGTGTGTGTGTGTGTGTGTGTGTGTGTGTGTGTGTATTTTTTTATCAATGGCTTACATTCCCTCTTATTTCTTTTGTTAAATGACTATCCATTTCATATACTTTCGTTGATTATTTTATCTGCTTTTATATAACTGTTTTTAACTGCTCTTTAATGTTTAATTTCTTATACTGCACTGTAATTTTGATTATTGTATTTTGATTGTCTTCATGTAAAGCACTTTGAATTGCCCTGTTGCTGAAAACTGCTATACAAATAAAGCTGCCTTGCCTTGCCTTGCCTTTCACGTTATTATGCTTTCTGAATTTGTGTCCATTTCCCATGTGTGTGATATTAGTATGCCAGGCAGGGGGACAGAGAGCTAGTCCCAATATCTTGTTGTTTGGCATTGATTCAATGTCAGCTAATTGTCACCGTCTGCACACTGTGTGTGTGTGTGTGTGTGTGTGTGTGTGTGTGTGTGTGTGTGTGTGTGTGTGTGTGTGTGTGTGTGTGTGTGTGTGTGTGTGTGTGTGTGTGTGTGTGTGTGTGTGTGTGTGTGTGTGTGTGGGTATTAATGTCCTCTTAAGGATAAAAACATTAAAATGAGTGAATGAATGAAAATAAGTCACTGAAATGTCCTGTGTGTGTCTGTGTGCGTGCGTATGTGAATAATAAATTTATTTTGTACATTCTCCTGTAGAGCAGTTGACAATATAGCAATTATATAAGCAAGAGCTAAGTTTATGGGAATTATCATCAAAGTTGGACATTTGGTCAACAATCTGTTGATGAATGAGCTAACAGCTTTTGATAAAGAAGCACAGCAAGATATATGTAGCCTAAAGATTGTACAGGAGTAGGATGGTATTGTTACATGGGCATCCAATAAGCATACTGATGATTCATAATTAATCATGATTTTTTTTTAAATCTATTTTCATGAATTTAAATATTGCTTTTTAAATAAATTCAGATTTTGTATGTATTTATTTTATGTATTTATTTAAAATTATATTTCAGGGTAAAATGTGCATGTATTATTATTGTATTATGTACTTACTGCATGTGATAATTACAGAATTAAATAATGTAGTGATTATCAAAAGAATCCCTAATATCATCATCACCATAATATCATGTCAAAACAACAACAACAGAAACATCCTATGCTAGAAGCTCAGTGAAGGATTGAGAACTTTAAAAAACAATAATCACCAAACAGCATCAAAAAAGTAATAGAACTTTTTCCTCCAACGTCACGCCCCATTGGGTTGTTGATTTGCACTTCAGTTCATATCTAAAGATACCTGACTCTATGACATTAAGTGACATTTCCAACCAATCAATAATTAGTTGTGAGTTGGAATTTAAAGTGCGCCATCACATTTAAAAGGCTGGCAACCATCTGGGGTTTGAGGTTTGACGAAATAAATTATTGCCACGCTCCGTCTGTCTTTCCAGATGTCAGTCTGCCCTTTAATTTTCTCTTACTCTGTCTTCCTGTGTGTTTAACTCTTCAATAACTAAAATAGCTGCAGGTATGCCGCACATCACACTGCAATACCGTGACATGGAAAAGCTTCATTTGTGGCCATAGTCAGTTATTAGATAATAGGTTAAAGAATTAAATTTCATGTGCATGTTCTACATTTTGTTGATTTAAATTGAGCAGAATGATCTAATATAGAATCTGCAGCATATACTGTATACCGTCCCTATAAAAGTGGTTATGATTGTGGGTGAAAAAATGCAGATTTTAAAGCTGATAAACAACGCAGGAAACACAGATACAAACAAGTGCCCAGACAGATTGGAGTGAAAGATGAATCGCAGGTTGCTTTAACCACAAACCGCTTAAACGCACAATCGTCATATTCAACAAACATTTTGCCACAATCACATTTTTCACAATTTCACTCAAATTCCTTCATTTCGAGGTTGACAGCCTGCATGTAAGGCAGGGGAATTCAGATAAAGAGAACACCACCAAATAACACACACACAAAATAATTCACAGTATAACACCCAGAGATAGATCAGCGGTAAGGAAAACGCATGGGCACTGCACAAGAACAAATACTGTGACACACATAATTATCAGGAATTTTAACACTGCGAGAGACAATTTTGTTCTTTAATGCAGAGCGTGTGTGTGTGTGTGTGTGTGTGTGTGTGTGTGTGTGTGTGTGTGTGTGTGTGTGTGTGTGTGTGTGTGTGTGTGTGTGTGTGTGTGTGGGAGAGATTGAGACAGAAATACAGAGGGACAAGCATTGAGAAAGAGAGGGAAGTGCACACAGAGAAGCTATTGATAAACAGAGTAACAGTAACGCTCCCACCAAACGAGGAGAATGTTAACACTTTCTTCTCTATCCATCTATCCATTTATAACAGGAGGAACCTCCTTGGTCACTATCCCCACCAGCACAGACCTGCTGGGCTGCTAACACACACCACCGATTCCCTGTCATACTATCATACTCTCCACAGCCACTGAGACAACTACAGTACTCCTCTGTGTGACTCCACAAAACTATGTAATACAGTGAGTATGGGATTTCCTCTCTAAATGCCCTCTGGGAGAAATTTCACCCCATCTCTCAGTCTGAGTCTGCTCATTTTCAGACAGTAACACAGGTTATTAAGTTAGTTGCCAAGATTTGCCTCATACCAAACACGTTTTTTTAACTGTTTCTGTTTCAGATGTGATCCCCCTCACTTGTAGAAACTGCCTGAAGTCTTGTTTAATGACAATATCTGTACAGCATGGAGGCCAAAAAAAAATTAGCATGCCTACACTGTTCCCCAGATGTATTACTGTGTCCAAGTTGGCCACTGCATTCTCTCTTTCTCTCACACGTGCACAGACATGCCTGCGCACGCACGCACGCACACACACACACACACACACACACACACACACTAACTCCCTGTGCCTGTATGTAGGCTAGCTCTCATTCTCTATTTTGCAATACCTCTCGCTATCTCAAACACGCACACACAAAAGGACACACGCACGCTATCCCCAGAGGCGAGCGCGCACACACACACAGCTTTTACACTGGAACTCTCTCAGACACACACACACACACACACACACACACACACAGACACCAACGCTGTCTGCAGCAACGAAACGGCACGAATTAACCACCTTCCTCTCACTCTCGCGTGCGCGCTCACACGCAAACAAACCAACCTGCCAATTTTCTGATCCCCTTCAACATACGCGCGCACACACATATGCAGGCACGCAAGCGCACGTGCACGCACACAAACACGCAGACAAACCGAAAACCTCCAAAACTCACCCTTGGACGAGGAGAAATCCCCGAAGAGAAGCCCCAGCAGGAGAAGAAGCGGGAGGTCGCGTCTCAGCCTGCCCGTTTTCTTTACATTCAGCCTCCTCCTCATCAACAGCATCTCCGGCGCTCCCAAATCCGTCATTTTGCTGTTTAATTAATCCAAGCTGGCTTAATTCTAAAGCCTTCTCCCCACCTTGCCGCTCTGCTTGGCTGAAGGAAGCGGAGGGGGGTAAAAGAGGACGGCCCCCCCCTCCTCCTTTTTCTTTCGTTTTTATACAAAAAAAAAGAATTACACCCAAAGATCAATCACGAATATCCCACACACACATGTCCATGTTAACGTTTGGACAGGATAACCGCTGATGGGTTGTCGGTCTGAGATCGGGCAACACGCTGCTGGTGTGAGCTGTCATAGCAGAGACCGGAGGACCGGAGGAGAGAGATGAAGAGATTCAGGGAAGGAGAGGAGAGAGGTGGTTGGTAGGTCCGCACAGCACGGCGAGCTAGCGACGACTGAGAGAGAGAGAGGGGGGGGGGGGGGGGAGAGAGAGAGAGGGGGGGGTAGTCAGGAAAGTACGAGTGAGGAAAAGTGAAAGATAGCGGAGGAGGAGAGAAAGGGAGGGAGGAAATAGGGAGAAGTAATGAAAGATGGGTGAGGAAGGGGGGGGGGGGGGTTCAGTGGAAGGGCGGCAGAGGAGAACCAGTAAAGGAATGAGATGGAAAGAGAAAGGAAGAAAAAACGGATGAAGAAGAGAGGATGAAGAAAAGACAGATGTTTAAGAAAGATAGGCAACAAGGGAGAAAGAAGGGGCAGATGAATGAGGGAAGAAGGACAAATTTGAGGAAAAGGGAAGGGAGGAAGGAAGGAAGCATGAAAAGGAGATAGGAAGGAGAAAAGAACAATGTGAGGACAGAGGGAGCGGTGGAGCAAGAAGTGATGTATGAAATGAAAGAAGAAAATAAGGGATTTCAGTAAAAAGAGAAAAAGAGGGGGGATGATAGAGAGCAGGAGGGAGTTGGAAAAGAGATTAAGAAAAAAGTGACAGAGACAGAGAGGAAAAAGGGGAGGAGAGGGGAGAACAGGAAAATAAGAGCTATCAAGAAAGAAAAAAGGGGGAGAGAAAGGGTAAAAGAGGGACGAAAGGAAGGGGGAAGGCTAAAGGAGAGAGGAAGGAAAGAGGGATAAATGAGAGAAAAAAGGAGGACGAGGAATTTCAGGAAAGATAGCAAGGGAGGGAAGGAGGGAAAGGGGTGGAAAAGAGGGAGAAGAGAGAAAAGAAGAAGTGATGGAATGAGAGATGAGGAGCAAAGAGATTCAGGGAGGAGAGGGGGGTGAAAAAGGTTAAAATGAGCAAGAAAGAAAAAAGGTTAATTTCAGGAAAGGGGGGGTGTGGGAAAGAAAGGGAGTGAATAAAAACAAGAGAGGGGCTGCGTGAATGAGAAAGGGAGGTGACATATAAAGGGAGGAGAAGGGAAAAAAGAGGGATCAGGGAGGAAGGGAAAAAAGAGGGTAGGAGGAACAAACGGATGGGATGACGTCATCAGTGATGGAGGAGTGGGGATAAAGGGAGAACACAAAAATAAAGGAAATGAATGACAGGAGGGAAAGGCTGATGAAAAAGGAGAAGAAGCAAAGGAAAAAGTGGCAGGTTGAAGAAAGAAAAAGGAGTGGAAGGGGGACACACAGAGAGGGAGTGAGAAAGATGGGAGGAAAGAAGAGATTGAAGGACCAACGAACATGAGGTTAAACTAAAAAGGCAAACAAAAAAGACTGGAAGAAAAAAAAAGGGTAGAAAGGGGAAGGAGAGAGCTGCCAAACACACACTAGATATTTACTTTCAAGCACATTTGTGTGATTTGAGAAGATCGCATGACGTTAATCAAAAAAAATCATCACCCTCTACCTCTTGCCGATCAATCTCAGTGCCATATAAACACCACTCTGATTTTCTCATCTCTATAAGTGTGTGTGTGTGTGTGTGTGTGTGTCCCAAGCGGGGCCACGAGCCAGTTATTGATCCCCGGTCCCTAGTGGCATGTGCAGAGGATCACACTAACAAGATTACAACGCTACAAACACGACGTGGAGACTTAGCCCGCTGAGCCACCGAGACGACCAACAGCAGCAGCGTTTAGAGGCAAATGCAAATTACATGTCACTCCAAATTTTGCCTATTACAGTATTTCACAGCAGGTGTCACCTAAAATACGATCACACAATGCAGAAAAAAGCTAGTGAGTGGGTGCCCAAAGTATAGCCTCTAAAAACTGACATCACTTTTGACATCATCCATGGTTTTTTTCTGAGCGATTTCTCAGAGTTTAGATGAGGATTTACCACTAGTTGCCATCTTGGCAGTTACTGGAGCCAATCAAGCAAACACCTTGTTAAAATAATATAATTTTTTAATGTAAAAGTTTTCTTTTTTTTTTTTTTTAAACTATAGCATCTAGCGGCCATTTAGTGGTACTGCACCTCAAGGGAAATCTCAGTCCAGGCTGCTCGGCCCAATACGAGTCAGCCTCTTAACACATACATGAATCTGCTAAAATGTTTGTAGATAGATTTGTATTTGTTGCTTTTACAGATTGGAATAATCAGAATACACTCATGCTGCTAGCTACAGTACTACGACATGAACAAACACTGAATTTGAGCTAATCCTCATTTTGCTGCAGACCCCTAAACAGCCCCCGTTGGGTGCTTTGACCATGTTACAGGATTTATAGGCAACAGCAGCTTTTTTTGCTTTGACAGCCCGTGTGTGTATGTGTGTGTGTGTGTGTGTGTGTGTGTGTGTGTGTGTGTGTGTGTGTGTGTGTGTGTGTGTGTGTGTGTGTGTGTGTGTGTGTGTGTGTGTGTGTGTGTGTGTGTGTGTGTGTGTGGTTGAGCCATTTCACAGCATTACTGTGAGTCATCCATCAAGCTGGTAGCTCTCTGTGCATAGGGCTAGTTTAGTCATTTTATATACATTTCCAAAATCATTTTTTACATCTACTGGTGGGAGTCTTCATAACAGCATACGCTGCTAAAAAGACTATAGTTTCAACCTAGACAAAATGGTTGTTTGACACAACACACATCTGCTGCTGCTCTTTAAGAAATAGGCAGACAGGGATGCAAGGAGACAGAATGGGAGAAAGACAGATAAACACATATACGGACAAATACTGTAGGTAGACAGCAAGATAGAGATAGATAGATTCGATAGAGAGAGAGCATCCATTCAGCACCATGGACAGCTCTTTTTTACAGCTGAGTGTAGTCAGGCTGCCATCTAGTGGTAAAAGATAGACTGCAAGACAAGAGAAAGATAACTTTAAAAAGAGGAGGAAAGAGAGAGAGAGAGAGAGAGCAGGAGTGTGCTAGTATAAACTGAAGTTTAGGTGTGTACATTGTTGATCATGAACCAGTACAGAATGAATCAGAATAAAATATAATGAACCATAATTTCCCTGTAGAGTTAGTGATGTGCATCCTGGTTTTGTCGAAAGGCATCACTGTGAGTACATTTGAATGTGGCAGCCTTCAGATTATTGTTGAAAGATTCCCCCATGTAGCTCAGCAATAGTAACGTGTCCCCATTCACATTCATGGCAGAGATCACAAGCACAGCAAACACCCATCATGCAGTTGTTCAGAAGCAGTAGATTTGTGCTGTAGCTTGGGGCTGGGCTCTGGTGTATGCACTCCTCTGAGGAGCACCTCTCAACAAGTGTAAAGGAGCAGTTGCATTAAATAAAAGCTACAACAATCCTGAGGATGGTCTTTGCTGTAATTATATGGTTAGGCATGAAATGCAGTTTAGAATAGTCATGCTATAATATCAGCTTCAACAAGGACACGTTGGAGATCTAACTTTAGATCTGTACTGCTGTAGTCAATAAATAAAGTCAGTAACCAAGGAAACCATTACCACTTCCTGTAGAAACATGTATGCACTGAGAACTAATGAAATCATCCAGGGTCTTGTACTTTATTGTGAATAGCCAAAACAGAAGAAAAGGTGCTGTCATTTGCCCTCTGTTGCAAGGAACTGCTAACATTACAGCAGAGAGTGTGGGGGAGAAATAAATTACAAACCAGTGTCTGTAGTGACATTAATTAAAAATAAAAGACATTTAAAAAAATAATATATATATATATATATATATATATATATATATATATATATATATATATATTGCCTACCACTGCAGATATATCTGTTTGGTTTGTTTTTGACCTCATTATGCAAGAACTGAAAGGACATCCAGGCTTAAACTGCATTCCTCTTTAATGATTCTTATTAGAAAAAAACATAGGTTGCTTTAATAATGGTGTTTGCAATTTTTCATGAGGTGTGCCAGTTTTGTGACTGTGTATTCATCTTTTAAAATAGAAAACATTTTTGTACCTGAAGTTTAGACAAAGCAAGACTTACATTAGAAGTAGCACCTTTATGTAACCTCTGACAGAAGTACATTAAATATGCACTATAGGTTTATTATCAAAGATTACAGGCCCACATCCCTACTTATTTTAAAGACCGATAATTACACAGGACTGACTGGAAATATAATTAAGTTACCTCAAAATAAAATACAGTCAATTAAAAGTTATAGCATTCAAATTACAAGTGACTAAATGTAAATTACTGTATGTGATAATTACTGATAGAAATGTACACAGTGAGAGGATATATCACCAGTCACTGTCTTGTGATCAATAGTTGTAATTACTGTAGGTATATGACAGTACTATGAAGCTGCAACAGAGAGGCTGCTTATTTTAGTAATGGGAACATAAGTGGTTAATTACAGCCTGTAATTTAACAGGTAAGCAACAATCGGTCAAAGGCACAAGCAATGTTTTGTCCAACAATCATTTCCTTCAAAGTTCCCAGAGGCAACGAGGCTGCATTTCCACTGGAGACCTTTCTTCTTTTTTCCTCTTCAGGGGAAAAGAAGTACCATTGTGTGTCTCCAACCGTTTTAAAGTTTAGCATGTTTTTCGAGCACACACCACAGAGAGGTAGAAGGTAAAATATTTCAACTTTAATAAAACATTGCTCTGCTTCAAATGGGATTCAGTTTTTGAGCAACAGCAGGAGCCACAATCAGCACTGGGCCCAATATCTGTTTAGAGCTACTGGAAGATTTACAGGGTAACTAAGGATGAGTCAATGGTTGCTGTTCATCCCACAATATTTTGCTTTTATGTGAAGAGTGTCCTCTGCATTAGATCAGAATGACAACATCTTGTCTTGTTTGTCCAACCAACAGCCCAAAACTCAAAGATATTCAATTTAGGACAATATAAAACAGAGAAAGTTGGAACCAGGAAATGTTTGGCTTAAAGAATTTAGGAAGAAATTCTCTTTCTGATCGTTTGTGATGTTGACCTTCGTAGCACATAATGGTGGCATGGTCATGGCATCTTCATTTAGCTTGCCTCCCAGAAACCTCGGAGTCTGACTGAGGAGTCACTGTGTTGTTAAATGAAGAAGCGCAAAAGGTAAGCTCTGTCAAAGGCTTTACCGTCAAACCAGACTAGTATCATCTACACCCAATTATAATGGATTAACTACAGGCTGTGCTGTTAACCTGTTCACAATGGGTATCCAAAGGACAGCATCACTCTTAAAGTACAGTATGTTTCCTAGGCACCAGTTTACAAAATCTTTTCTTACAGTTTTTTACAGTCACTTTGGCACTAATTTCAGAACATTGACGTCATTTTTCAAAACTCTAGACACAAACCTCACAACCAATGATCAAAATGCACATTTTTTCAAAACTCTAACACTTGTTTCAGTTGCTTGGATACAATTCACAAAAACCAAAGATAATTTGTTCATTTAACAAAGATCACCTGTTCAATATGACACAACTTAACATCAAAGTACTACTATTTCAAAAAGCAATTCACACATTACATTTTGGATGATTGTCTATTCATTTCATTACAATGATCTAACTATCAATCAATACAACTACTCAAAATGATAAGTAACTGTTGCATTACTCTTAATGCATAGTTGTATGGAAACAGACAAACAATGTTCCATGTTTAGATCATGAAAGTTTCAAGATAACGAGATTCATTGTCACGAATTAGTGTGGAGCATGAACCAATTAGACTACATTATCTATGGATGTAATATTTCATCATTATTCTTTACAGTTTTTTACAATCACTTTGCTACTAATTTCAGAACCTTGACGTCATTTTTCAAAACTCTAGACACAAAACTCAAAACAATCATTACTTGTAACACAGACTGTCCAATGTTCAAAACATTGTATTGTGCATTCATATCTTTAAATAAATCTTGCACTTGCACAATCATTGGTTCAAAAAATTAATTTATTGTGAAATACCATTGAAACGTTACTTTAGATCACCCACACACAAGCTACCCATAGTTTCACTGACTCATCGTTCATACAATCATTAAATATTGTAGTACAAAATAGGTGATACATGTTTCATTATGGTACTAGATGTAAATACATCCCTGTAAAAGTACTGCAGTAGTAGAGAGAATACTACAGACACAGTGGAATCATTGAACAAAACCTGAAATGTATTGATGAAAAACAATACAGTACGATCACAACATAGGTTTATTAGAATCAAAGCAAAATAATTAGCTAGGAAATAGAAAAGAAAAATCAGTACTGTAAAACATCAAATGCAGTGTTCCTCAACTTGCTTGTACTGTAATAAGCAAAACAAATTTTTGGACCAAATAAAGAATGTTTAAAAGTCAGCGCTCAACTCGAAACAACAATGTTAAAAGCAACAAACAAAGCCAGAAATCTCGGCATAATAATGGACTCCGAACTGAATTGTAGCAGCCACATTAAGACAGTAACAAAGTCAGCTTTTTACCACCTCAAGAACATATCAAGGGTGAGAGGACTAATGTGTCAACAGGATCTGGAAAAACTTGTCCACACCTTTATCTTCAGTAGACTTGACTACTGTAATGGGGTCTTTACTGGACTCCCTAAAAAATCTATTAGACAGCTGCAGCTGATTCAAAATGCTGCCGCTCGCGTCCTTACCAGAACCAAGAAAATGGATCACATCTCTCCTGTTCTGATGTCCTTACATTGGCTTCCTGTACACCAAAGAATAGACTTCAAAACACTGCTACTGGTCTATAAATCACTACATGGTTGAGGGCCAAAATACCTTTCAGATCTTCTGGTAAACTACGAACCACAGAGACCTCTTAGATCATCAGATATGGGTCTGCTTGCCATCCCCAGGGTCAGAACAAAAAAGGGGGAAGCTGCTTTCAGTTTCCATGCTCCATACATCTGGAAAAAACTACCGATAAGCTGTAGGTCAGCTCCTACCCTTGATATTTTCAAATCAAGGCTAAAAACCTTTCTTTTTGATACTGCCTTTTATTAACTTCTGGTTTTAACCTGCTTTAAACTAATTGATATTAAATATTTATTAGTTCATTTTTCTGTATTAACTACTTTTAATTTGCTTTTAATTTGTATTCACTTTTATTTCTGTATTAAATGCTTTGAATTTGTTTTTAATTTGTAGTAACTCTTAACTGTTTTCTACTGTAATATGTGAAGCACTTTGAATTGCATTGCTGCTGAAAAAGTGCTATACAAATAAAATTGCCTTGCCTTGCCTTACTACTGCAGTACTTTTACAGGGATGTATTTACATCTAGTACAATAATGAAACATGTATCACCTATTTTGTACTACAATATTTAATGATTGTACGAACGATGAGTCAGTGAAACTATGGGTAGCTTGTGTTTGGGTGATCTAAAGTAACGTTTCAATGGTATTTCACAATAAATTAGTTTTTTGAACCAATGATTGTGCAAGTGCAAGATTTATTTAAAGATATGGATGCACAATACAATGTTTTGAACATTGGACAGTCTGTGTTACAAGTGATGATCGTTATGAGTTTTGTGTCTAGAGTTTTGAAAAATGACGTCAAGGTTCTGAAATTAGTAGCAAAGTGATTGTAAAAAACTGTAGTAGCAAAGTGATTGTAAAAAACTGTATTGTGTCTGAATTCCTGACAAAAGTAGTAAACTACAGTATATCTTACGGCGCCAGGGTCAACAGAGCACTCAACTTGAGTCCCCACAGGTCAAGTAAACCAGCATATTTTAATGAGCACAGGTCTCAAGGTGAGCCACTATATTTATTCAACTTGACAGAAAAAGTTTTAAGACGTCTCATTCATATGAGAACAGAATGTTGAACTACTTTGCTGTGCTGGACCATGCCCAAGTTGTCTTTCAGAGTCTTCCCAGACAAACACAAGGCCCTCTTTTTGGAGGTGAAGTGTGTGTGTGTGTGTGTGTGTGTGTGTGTGTGTGTGTGTGTGTGTGTGTGTGTGTGTGTGTGTGTGTGTGTGTGTGTGTGTGTGTGGTGTGGGTGTGTGTGTGTGTGTGTGTGTGTGTGTGTCTGTGTGTGTGTGTGTGTGTGTGTGTGTGTGTGTGTGTGCGTGTGTGTGTGTGTGTGTGTGTGTGTGTTGTGAGCTATAGAACACACCTGTTCTCCTAAGAGGGCTCAAAGTCAAACATGATGCCTTTTAGAGAAAATGACGAAGGAGGGGAGAGAATCTAAAAGGCACGGAGGCAACGAGACAAAAAGAGTCAGGAAAATAAAAAGACAGACAGAATTTGAGACAAAAATGAACCGGGATGTTACACTACGCTTGCGAAACTAAGGACAGCTGAGGTAGGGCAAAACAGAGACGAACAAGACAAGGGAAGGTTAGCGCAGAGTAAGAAGAAAAAGGTGGCAAAGCAATTGGGGAAGAAATCAAAGAGGAAAGAAAAAGAGGACAAGAGGGAGAAGAAAGGGAGTGGAGAAGATGAGGAGAATACAAAAGAAATCCTTGGTGATTCCAGCAAGTTCTTAAAATCTGTCCTGATTAAAACTTCAGCTCTTTTACTTTCCCTTCTTCTCTCCAGCAATAAAATGAGCCCATAGTGACTTATCAACTTTGGAGACACCTGCTGATTTTAAATACATAAACTCCTTAATTAGCTGAAAGAAAGAACTACCATACCTGGGTAGAACTCCTAGTACATGTTTGACACTCCCTGTTGAATTATTGTTGCCCTTTAGGTTTTGTTACTATCAGGGTTTATTGGTTTAAACGCTCAAATATTTAATGTCTTAGCTTTAACTGACTAAAAATGATGGCTAGGCATGGTATTCAAATGTATCTTGAGCTGCTAAATAAATAATCATTGTAATGTCAATCAATGTAAAACCACTTAAAGTTACAATCTCTACGATCTCCTTTTCATTCACCGCACGTATGGTGATAGCTGTATTCAAACAGGTGTTTATAGAACTCATTTTTATATAAATGAAATCTTCGAGATTATTAATCTAAAATGAAACATTTGTATTATGAGTTAAAATACTGCATTCATGCAATGTTGGTGGATGGGAAAAACAGGAAAACATGACAAACAGTGTATCTACTTTTAAATTAGTTGAATTGTTTGTGTGAGATTTGTGTGGATTTTATTTCGATGTAACTGCCAAGGATAGAGGCTCTGCAACAATTTGCCAGTGTTTGTTGTTCTCTAGTTCTTTTCATCAACTGGAGGATATCGTTGCTCTCGTAAAGTCCCGATATTGCAGACTTGGAATTACAATTAGGAGCCTGATGTGAATGTTCCTTCTTACGTGGTTGCTCGTAATTACAGCCTGATTGATATGACATGAACTCCACATAATGGATTACAAGAAAGAAAGAAGTATCAGGAAAAGAATAACTATCAAGGGTGTCAAAAAGAAAAATAATGATAAACAAAGCATTGAGAGATTGCAGTATGGCAGAGAAGACAGAGAAGAGGAAAGGAGGATGGAAAAGGTGACGTATAATGGCTCAGATGAGGCAGTGATTATGAAATAGGTCAGAGAAGGAGGAGTGGGAAATAAGAACAGAGCATATTAAAAGGAAGAGGAGGAGAGGAATAAATGTTAAATGTGTGAACATGTACAAGTTCTTCCAAAAGCTAGAAACAAAAGAGCCAATGCACACTTCATGATGTGAGTAAGAGACAAACTCTAAACTGGTTCCATTGATAACAAATGGAAGACACACTTAGATGCTGTGGAAGCACCCAGAGAATTTGAGGGAACACTGGCACACAGTTTCTGGTTTGGAGCCATTTGCACCAACACTGGGGAGAAAATGGAAAATAGGTGTAGAAAAGCAGGAGAGAAGAACTTGTGAATTAGGATGCCACTGAGTTACTGAAGGAGGGAGTGAGGTGGAAAGGGAGTGGGGGTGGAGAGAGTAAACAGATTGGGAGGAGGTGGTGATGATAATGATGAAAGCTCTGTGAGCGTGAGGGCTGGTGGGAGGGAGAGAGGTACTGTAAAGAGGAAAAGAGGAAAGGGATGCAGGGGAGTGGGGGGGTGGTAATGATAATGGTATGATGAGATGTGGTTAAATGAGAAATGATTTGCAAGATGAGGAGGGAAGGAGAGGGAGCAAAGAGCTCTTTCCATGAAGATCTAGGTTTAAACGTGGAGGAGGAGAGTAGAGAAGGTACTCAAATAAAAAGGACGCTGAAGGAATGGAGGGAAGGAGTTGGAGGAGGGGGAGCGAGGGAAGAGCAGAGGGTAGACAAGGTGTATGAGTACACACAACGTGCTATTGACTGAAGGCTTTCCCCGTTAATTGCATATTCCCTATGATTGCACTGGGAATTGCTGTGCTGAATGAGAATTACTTTCTCTCACTCTTTTCTTTCAGAGAGAGAGACCGAAACAGGTGTAAGTGAGACATGGAGGAAAAGAGGCAAGGCGACGGACCATATAGAGACAGAGGTTTAAGCTACTAAAGCAATTAATTAAGTAAAGATTGTGAAAAAGTCAACACAGAGATGTACATGATGGAATGCAAAGGCCTTTTTTTCAATATTTAACCAATGCCACAACCTTTCCTTGACATTAACTAAGTGCTTTGAGTTGCCGAAACACATCCATATAAATTGTAATGTGCTTTAGTTGCCACAAATAAATATTGCACAAAAAACAAACAAATGAAAAGGTTGATAGAGGGGCGCCCTGGTAGCTCACCTGGTTGAGCGTGTGCCCCATGTGCCAGCTCTTGGTCCTTACCGCAGCGGCCCAGGGGTCGACCTGTGGAACTGCATGTCTTCCCCCTCTCTCTCCCCCTTTCCGGTCTGCAGCTGTCCTATCGATTAAAGGCCAAAATTCTTTAGTGCAGGTGCGCTGGAAGTTATCACAGAATTGAAAAAAGGAAATTCCTGCACTCTGCTCTTGCTACAGCATCACCATTTGTTGAAGAAACTAACTAGTTTCTGGGTCTAACTAGTCTGGAAACGAATGTTACCGAAACATTAGTTTCTTCAATAAATGGTGATGCTGTAGCAAGAGCAGAGTACAGGGTTTTCCCTTTGTCAAGTCAGTGGTGCTATGAGCTAAAAGCTAACCACATCCATCATGCCAACAGGCTCACACTGACAGTGCTAACATGCGGATGCAAAGCAGGTGTAATGTTTACCATGATCACCATCTTAGTTTAGCATCAAACCTCGCTAACATTTGCATAAATAAATGCATAAATTCCATCCATCCAATAGTTGTTAGGACATTTCAGTTTACACCTCGTGGTGGACCATCAGACCTACACTTCTATCCGTAGGGTCATGTCACTAACATGGCTTAAAACAATAGATGGCCCTTTGGCGCTCACCCCGAATCTGTATTCTCTACTTAGTTTCGCTACTCACTGCATTTACTTATTTAATAAATATCATTAATAATAATGAAGGTTAAATAGAAAGCTATCTCAGCAAACCAACTCTCTAAAATGTGCAAAGAAAGGAATTGTTGAAAAATGCCCTACAAAGATGCCTGGCTAACTTAAATTCTGAAAATAATTCAAATACATTTCAGAAGCAGATAGAAAGAAAACTTTTTATGGTTTTGTGATTGCAGCCCCTAATGGTTTGTTAAATTTAAATACTAAAACAAGCTATATAACGCTGTTGAAAGGATGAGTTGGGGTGTATAAATTATGTTACATGGTGTTTTTAACTTTGCATTGTCTCGTATATATGATTTTGGTATGTGGACTCTATATGACTCACAAAATGTGTGTTTGCTATCCCTCCTAAGTTGAGTTCTGTGTCTGAGGACAGGGAGCAGACTAGGAAGGAGTGGACAGATTAACAGTGTTCCTATTCCCTGTGATATGGGAAACAAATCATATTGTGATTACACGGTATGCACAGAATACTGTAATACTTGTGATCCACACCTCTTTTGTACAGATCTGAAAGGATGCCGGCATCCCTGGGGAAATGATAGCTCACAAGTCATCAGCAGTGACACGCCGACGGGAGAGATTAATATCCTGCTCCTCATGTCTGTCAAATAGACCTGCATGCTTATACGGTGAGAAAGCCATTCGTTTGGTGGGCACATAGCATTGAGTAGTTCTGTAGATTGCAGTCCAAGTCCGGTTTGTATTTTATCTAGACGAAATACACACAGCGTAACAGTAGGAGCAGGGTAATTTTGTGTTTTGTCATATGCTGGTTTATGTCCTGTGTAAAGTGTGTCATGTCCTGTGAAGTCCTGTCCTGTCATGTCATTTTCTGCACACTTTATTGCTGCGAAAAAGCATTCAGAAGTAAAATGATATGAGCCAGCAATAGGTTATGGTTATTTATTCATTTGTTTTCAAAGAGTTTTCATTCTATTTTATTTTATTATTTTATTATCTGAACAGAACAGAAATTATTTGATTTTAACTCGGCATGCCGTAATTAAACCAGAATTTCTCCCATTTGTCCAGGACACATGGATCGGCCCCAATTTTGTCCAACTGAAACCCTGGAACACAGCTGTTTCAGAGTAGATCTATAGTATAATAACTCAAACAATCATCCGCTTTGCGAAATAAACATCTGCTTCCAAAAGTATTCTGACTTCATAAACACCAGGTGCTCTGTGTTTTGTAGTACGTTTGCCCATGAATACCAATGCCCTACCCACTGATTTATTTTATACTGGAGGCAGTTGTACCATCATTGGATTAAAATTCCTTAAACCCTACAGATGATGGATGACTTTTATTTATGATTATGATTGATGGTTATGGTATGATCTTTATGCAGTACATGCACTCAAACAATCAAAATACATAACTTACAAAATGATGTCTCCTCAACAGCACAAAGAAAGGGTTAGATTTTAACATGCAGATCAAGTTATTTTTCTTCCCCTGGAAGATACTTTCAAGGAAAATTAAGTTCAGCCATAGTTTAAAATGTATAATGTGACCCAGCAGTAATAGCCATTTGAAAATATCTGACCCTTATTAAATAGTATCTGACCAAAGTCAAGATGTGTGTGCTGCTCTGTCTCTGCCTGTTTAAGTCGTTCAACCTGATGACCTGTCTCTCCCTCTATCTAATAATGCCTGCATGAACACAGGCACACACAGTTCAAACAGGCACAGTAATACACAGCCGTGCATTACACACACACACACACACACACACACACACACACACACACACACACACACACACACACACACACACACACACACACATACACACACAAACACACACACCTCCAAGATCAATTTCAATTCTCCAGTTAGGGAACAAATCAGCAGACAGCCTTTCATCTATTTAGCCTCTCTCACTCTTCCTCTACACTGCCAACTTCTCTCTATTGATCTATGTCACTCTTGTTGTCTTTGTTTCCTTCTGCCTCTCTCTCTTCCTCCATCCTCTATTTATATATTCCTCTTTTTGCCTGTTTTCTGTCTCTAATGCTTCATTGCCTCAACCTGTGTCTGTTGAAGTCTCTCTCTGCCTCCCTCTGTCTCTGTTCTCTCAATAGGTGCCACCCCTTTCACCCCTCTGTGGTCTCACTGTTTCCACTGTATCCAGTCCCCCTCCAAAACACACACACACACACACACACACACACACACACACACACACACACACACACACACACACACACACACACACACACACACACCTCATTAAATGAAGTTAATTTCCAATCCACGAGAAGCTATTGACCCTCTGCCGAAGTTGCACACATTGTCAAGTTGTATTGAATGGAGCATATCTGTGTCTGTCTGACTGTCTCTTTGATCATCTGTCTATCTGTCCTGCAGCATGTCTGCCTGACTTGTGTATCAACGTGAGTTTATTCCTGATGATAGAAGCGGAATTTATTTTTCCTAAGCATGGTAATCCCTGAGTGTTTTTCTCTATTGGCACAATTTTTGGTGATAAGCTGTCACTGCTGTGATGTTTGTGCACTGCAAATCCTTTAGATCACAAATTAGTCAGCAGGGTAGTAGAGTTATGCCTTTTTCCATTTATTTTCTGTTGATATATGTTTAACTTTTTTGGGTTGCTCATGCTAACTACTCTTCTTCTTCTGTGGATGGCATAAACAAAACCTTCAAATGAGACTCTAATGTTTAGGAGGAAGAGACTGTCAGAGTCTCTTAGCGATAGGGATAGGCCTACTTTAATGAACACAGACTTCATAAATGAACTTCATGTAAAAAATAAGACACAGCATCTGAATGTGGAGTGAGATATTAACAGTAAAGACACATTAGTTGTTTGAAGTTGAAGATTCTAAAAAATTAAAAACAACTCTGCATGCCCAGGCTTTGTTTCTGGAAGATAAGGAAATGCAGCAAATGGTGTGTGCGTGTGTGCAGGGGCGCCGCCAGGAATTTTGGGCACCGTGACAAAAAATCCAATTGGGCCCCCTCTGCGCATCTGTTGTCACCACATCTCTAGGTCCCATCAAAAGCTTTACATAACTCTAATTAAAGGCTTGCAACTGTCTTGCTTCTTGTAGTTCAATACTAGTACTAGCACAATATTTACTGCTAGTGATTTGTACATGCATGCAAGTCTACAACCCCAAATCAGAAAAAGTTGGGACAGTATGGAAAACACAAATAAAAAAAGAAAGTAGTGATTTATAAATGTACTTTGACTTGTATTTCATTGCAGACAATACAACAGCACATAATTTAATGTGTTCCTCATGATTTTTATTGGGTTTTTTTCTTCAAAAAAACAAAATTCCTATTTTGGTTCTTGCAACACATTTAAAAAAAAAAGTTGGAACAGTAAAGCATTTACCACTTTGTAATGTTGCCATTCCTTTTCACAACACTTAAAAGACATTTAAGGACTGAAGACACCAAGTGATGAAGTGTTTCAGGTGTAATTTTGTCCCATTCTTGCTGCAAACAAGTCTTAAGGTGGGCAACAGTGTGGGGTCTTCGTTGTCGCATTTTGCGCTTCAAAATGCGCCACACATTCTCTATTGGAGACAGGTCGGGAATGCAGGCAGGCCAGTCAAGTACTCGTATCCTCTTCCTCCGCAGCCAGGACTTTGTAATGTGTGCAGAATGTGGTTTTGCATTATCTTGTTGAAATATGCATGGACATCCATGGAAAAGATGTCTTCTTGAAGGCAGCATATTGTGCTCCAAAATCTCTATGTACTTTTCAGCATTAATGGTGCCATCACAGAAGTGCAAGTTACCTTTGCCAAGGGCACTGACACAACCCCATACCATGACAGACCCTGGCTTTTGGACTTGTTGCTGGTAACAGTCTGGATGATCCTTTTCTTCTTTGGTCCGGAGCACACAGTGTCCATTTCTACCAAAAAATACCTGAAATACTAATTCATCTGACCACAGTACACGTTTCCACTGTGTGATGGTCCATCCCAGATGCCTCCGAGCCCAGAGAAGTCAACGGCGCTTCTGGACACTGTTAACATAGGGCTTCCTTTTGGCACAGTACAGTCTGGCATTTGTGGCTGTAACTACGTATTGTGGTACTTGACAAAGGTTTGCCAAAGTAGTCCTGAGCCCATGTGGTGATATCGCTTATAGATGAATGACAATTCTTGATGCAGTGCCGCCTGAGGGATCGGAGATCACGGTTGTCCAACTTAGGCTTGCGCCCTTGTCCTTTACGCACTGGAATTCCTCCTCATTCCTTGAATCTTTTAATTATGTTATGCACTGTTGAAGGTGAAATAAGCAAATGTCTTCCTATCTTTCTTTGAGGAACATTGTTTTTAAACATTTCAATAATTTTCTCACGTATTTGTTGGCAAACTGGCGATCCTCGGCCCATCTTTGCTCCTAAAGGACTAGACCTTTCTTGAATGCTGCTTTTGTACCAAATCATAATAACAATCACCTGTTGACATCACCTGTTTCAAATCACATCATTATTTAACCAATTTACATGATTACTAGCCCTAAATTGCTCCTGTCCCAACCTTTTTTGGAATGTGTTGCAGGTCTGAATGACAGGAAAGGATGTATATTTACAAATGAAATTAAGTTGACGAGACAAAACATGAAATATTTTGTGTTCACATTGTCTGCAATGAAATACAAGTCAAAGTACATTTAGAAATCACTACTTTCTTTTTTTATTTGTGTTTTTCATACTGTCCCAACTTTTTCTGATTTGGGGTTGTATGGAGTTCACTATTTGATGCAAGATTAAAAGCAACCATAAAAAAATGTGCTGAAGGCCATCTTTTACTCTCAATGTATTTTTATTGTAAAATTTTACAACAAAATTATTATTATTATTAATTATTATTATAATTATTAATGAAAGATTTTAAAAAATGGTGATTAAATGTAGGCTAACACTAGTCTGTAGCTAGCTAGTTTATGTCACTATGGACATTAAGCCAACAGGTTAATACCACTCACAGACTACAGGCTACCCACCTTTCTTGGTGAAAAACTGGGTTACAGTTTGACACCCTTTCCTTTGTCTTTCCTCTCTCTCTTTTCTCTCTTTCCTTTTTTGAAAACCAGATTTTGATTTAATGTTACTTGGCAACATTGTGGTCACTGTAGTTCAAACACCGTCACTGAGTGCGCTAAGGCAGGACCAAACCATTTCATGCAGATACAGGGGGGTGGTCGGTCAATATGGATGTTTACTTTTTGTTCAATGGGGACATTTAACTTTTACTGCCAAAACAAGTAAAAACAAAGAGATCATTAATGTTATTATTATATTTGAAATATATATATTGAATGATGATGGTTTAATAATTGTATATTAGCTATAAATATATATATATATATATATTTTTTGGGGCCCCTGTCAGTCATGGGCACTTGGAATTGTCCCAACTTTTCCCCCCTATAAAGCGCCCCTGTGTGTGTGTGTGGTGTGTGTGTGTGTGTGTGTGTGTGTGTGTGTGTGGGGGGGGGGGGGGGGGAGGGGGGGGGGGGGGGTGTATGTGTGTGTGTGTGTGTGTGTGTGTGTATGTGTGTGTGTGTGTGTGTGTGTGTGTGTGTGTGTGTGTGTGTGTGATCTTATCAGATGAGTCCCATCAAGCCTGAGCCATTTTCAGCGCAAAATCTCCTCACATTTCTTGCAGACAATCCTCTTGCGCCCCCACTATCCTGTAATATGCACACAATATTTCAGCAGATGATAGGCCTTGTTTTGCCATGTCTAAAATCACATCAGAGTAGGTTTCCAAAGCCTGGTACACTGGTACACTGGCGCTGTTGTCTCGGAAATGACAACATCCGGTCTCAGAACATGAAAAAACTTTCTAGTGAAAAAAGTTTTCTAGTGATTTTAAATTTTTTGTCATATGAAATAGAAAATGAAAATCAAACCATATTTTAAATTCCTCTCATCCCGTTTTGACCATGAAAAGAAAAAATGCCTTGTATTAAAATTTTAAATTTCAAATTTTTTTAAACTTCACTCTTTTTTTTTCTTTTAACCGTTAGGATCTAGTTTCAAGTTTCAAGTTATTTGGTGTCAGATGCACAACAATTACAGAAGCAGTCATCACTGAAAATCTTGGATCTCAGGCTCCCTCCAACAATGCTAACTAAAGTTAGAAAATCACAAATAAAGATAACTAATTGAGAAACTAAGAAATTAAATAGTGCAAGTTAAATATAGGGATACACATATACAGCAGCTACATAATAATAATAATAATAATAATAATAATAATAATAATAATAATAATAATAATAATAATAATAATAATAATAATAATAATAAAACTCTACTCCAGTCTGCTGTGCTTTAAAGATCCCATACTATGCTCATTTTCAGTTTCATAATTGTATTTTAAGGTTGTACCAGAATAGGTTTACATGGTTTAATTTTCAAAGAACACCATATTTTTCTTGTACTGCACACCTCTCTCTCACTGCTGCAGCCCCTCCTTTCACCTTGTGTTCAGGTCTCTGTTTTAGCTATAGTGAGGCATCTTTTCTTCTGTATTATCTTTGATTCCACTCGCACATGCGCAGTAGCTCAGATCGTAGATCATGTCAGTTAGCTCCAGAGGTGTAGTGGTAAAAAAAGAGGTGGGTAAACTATAAATTCTGGTGGACCACGACGTGGTCACCTTTTAAGGTGGGCCACTGCCTACCGGTGTATGTGTATCCTGATGACATCGCTATAGGCTATCATTTGATGGTACTACCAAGGGTATCACTGGTTGTTTCCTCATCATAGGTCACACAATCACTATTCAATTCATACATTAATCTAAGCTCTTGTTAAAGAGACTCAAGAAGGAATAATAGGGTTGAAATCTATAAAGTTTACTAAATGACAAAACAGAGAGAACAAAAATATTTAAGAGATAGAGAGGGAGGCTTATATCCAGGGCTTCCAATGCAATGCACTTGTACATAATGATTAGGGATTTGGGATTATTTTCATAGTCAATTATTCTGTTGAATATTTTCTCGATTAATCGATTAGTTGTTTGGTCTACAATATGTCAGAAAAATGTGGATCAGTGTTTCCCAAAAGCCCAGGATGACATCCTCAAATGTCTCATTTTGTTTCTGCTCCTGTAGAAGCTAGAGGTCTGTATGAAATCAACCTTGTTACTAGAAAAACATGTTTTTAGCCGCAATCTTATGGAGAAAAACTACACTACCCACAGTCCTAAGCTTAACAGCGACGCCTCTGATTGGTTCAACTCGCCGTTTCCATAGAAACGTTTACCGTACCCGCAAAACCGCGAACGGCGATAACATTAACTAGCTAGGTGACTAGCAAAGAGAGCTTGTTGTCACAAACTTCCAGTGGTTTAAATGTCAGAGAATGCATAATTACATCCAGTTATTTATCTGATAATGTATCCTGAATTTTACTTGTAACATGGGCTAATGGGAACAGGTAGAGGTGACTTGTTGAGTCAGTGGCATGAATCTACTGTGAACCAAATTACCCTAAAAAACATGAAGTTTAGTACTGTTTTTCGAGCTCACTCACTTTGGGCTTGTAGCCGAGGCCGTTTGCTTGCATCAGGAGGAGGGCTGCTGTCTTGACGGCGCTTAAAAAATTGCCGGACATCTATTTTTACAAGTTATTACATGAGACATGTAGGCTAGTTTGGGCTAGTGACCATGGATGTATTAAGAGAACTGATGAGTCTTGATGCAGTCTGCTGCTTCCTGCTGGCTACGCAAGAGATGATCGATGGTGTTTTAAGCCCCCAACGTTGACTTCACGGCAGCGCTGCGACCATTGACTTAATTCAAGGCACCTAACTAGTGCCTAATCCTAGTGCCTTCCAGGCATCGCTGCCTGGAAGGCGACGTTGTGGGCTTTAACAAACAAACACCGCAAGAGATTGGTCAACACTGACAGTAAGCAGCGCAATATGAAAGACTTCGTCTTAGGTTTAACAATCTATGAAACTAATAATGAAAAATATGAAACTAAAACGACATAAGCTTTTAAATAAAATGGCTTAGGAACTATAGGTTATTTAGAGGTGGATAAACACAATTTAGAGGTGGATAAACGCACTTTGGAGGTGGGTAAACGCTATTTCCGAATTTTGGGAGGTGCGTAAACGGCGTTTACGTGCGTTTAGCCTCCACTACATCCCTGGTTAGCTCCATAGACCGTAAAAGAAAGGTTGTTTCTCCAACTTTGGTCAGTTACAAGGCAGGATTAGCCAGGAGACTTCTTCTAAACGAGGGTGCACATGTAAGTACTTCTTTTGTAGATTATGGTGAACTTGTGTGTTGTAGCAGTGCTTTGTCATTGAGAAGGTAGCATGCTAGCGCTAGCTGCTAACGCTAGTATACTAACGGTTGTGGTTACCAGCTCGTTTCGGCTAGTGACGTAAAAAGCCGTGCAGATTTTGAACAGCTCACCCAGAGACTGAAGGCAGGACACATTCAGAAACCCGTATCTCACTCAAAACAGCATGGATAGATTTTTTCAAAGTTTGTATGCGTGTGGAAGCATCAGAAACACAAAATAACACCTCAAATCCCAGAAAAACTGATTGTTTTCATAATATGGGCACTTTAATAAAGGTAATGTGGCAAAGAAATTACAACATGAAAGTCAAAGTTTTTATACAGTTATGGAGTTTATTTTATTTTTATGTTTTTAATTATTAGTTTTATAAACTGATTGCAATAATATAAACATGCAAAGGCAAATCTAAGACAAAAGGTAACATTTATTCATGCTAAACTTGCATTGACTAGGTAAATGAGTCAATAAGTTATATTTGATCTGCAACTCAAACTCAGAATGAGCAAAAGCTTAAAGTAGTGTGCCATGTGCTTATGGCCAGGAAAAGCATGTACTTTTTTCATAGAAGCACTTTCCACTCTACTGTCACCATAGACTGTTAATATTAATGGACAACGCATCCGGTTCGGCGAAGTGCTCCAAATGCGGAAGTGCCTTAAACCTGCATTCTATCTGAATTCCAGCAGGGGGCGACACGTGCGGTTGCAAAAGGAGGTCAGTTTCTGTAGAAGTCTATGAGAAAGTGACTCACTTCTCACTTGATTTATTACCTCAGTAAACATCTTCATAATGAGTTTATGGTCTCAATCGCTAGTTTTAAGTCTTCTGCAACACAGAATGATGTTTTTTTAATTATGGTCTTGTTGATTTTAAAATCAGCGATAAAGCAGGGGGTGTTTTAGGGAGTGGCTATGATGTGATTGCCTGTGAAAGTGTGTAACGTAACATAGAGGGTAAGGGCTCCACCCTCACTCCTCCCTCTCATCTAAAATCGTCACATCAGCAACCAGGATGGCTGCGCCTGTAAACTCGACGACGGATAGCAGATTTTCAAAAACCAATGGGTGACGTCACACATGCGCTGTCCATTAATATTATACAGTCTATGACTGTCACATCGCTTTCTCTCTCACATGTTCTGCTAATGTTGATGTAAATATGCAAATAAATCAGAAAATGCAAAGGCAGTCTAGTGATATCCCTGCAGGTGTGGTTTTGAAATAAAATACTGAGTCCTGTTTGTCTGAGACCGAGACGAGACTTCAACACTGACGGGGCTATCAACTAGGGATGTGACTGTGAGGAAATTTTCCAGACACTTTTAGTTCACATTTATAGCATCCGTTACACGTGATACCACGTTTAGTATTTTAGCGGGCGATGATACGTGAAAATGAACTAAAAAGGAGGATTTTAAAGGAATGTTGCACGCTGACAGGTTTGTAAAAAAACGGGATTTTATTCAGAAAACTGTGTGTTGGTTGGTTATCTTCACATAGCCCCTGGAAAGTATTGCTTTTCTATGTAAATGCAAGATGCACATAATGACTTTTGTAATTAGAGTTGCAACTGTAAACTACAAACCAAGTATCTTTTAATATTGATTAATTCATCAATCAATCAATTTCCCCCCACAATTTCCCATAGCTCAAGGTCACCAACTCTCCAAAATGTATTTAATTTAAAATTATATTAAACAGAGAAAAGCACCAAATTCATTTGTAAAGCTGGGACTATTAAAGGCTTGACATTTTAGCGTGATAAATTAAAAGTTTAGAATACTCGCGCTGATACAAAAGACCTTTTAAAATGGCAAAACCTGCATTGTCAGATGCAACAACCTGTTTTCTATTACATCCTCAAAGATTATTCAATACCACTGTGTCACCAAATCACAGTAAGATTCAATACAGAGAATACAATTTGCTTTGTCATGCTGACACTAAAATACAAAATATTCAGCTTGATTGTTTTTACAGAGCGATGATTATCTCGTTGTGTCATTACCTCAGCCTGCCACCTCTAACTAAAGTAGGATTTCCAAGGCTGGATGAGGAGACCTGGGTTACAATGAAGCTGAGTGGATTAAAAAGTATAATCTAGGAAGGGTCAATACACCATTATAGTGATCAATACGAGACACAGCCAACTAACCTCCTTAACCTCCTTTGGAGCCCACCACAATCATGTTCCTATCTGATCTTTTTCTATTTATTAGAAAGCAATTTACAATTTCATATGAAACGAATAGTCAATGGGAAATAAGTCACTAGTGTAAGGATGCACAAGGTCATACAGAGTGGCTTTCAGTCAGGCACTAGCTTTATCTCACCTTGATTACTGCTCACCAGTCTGGTCGGGTGCAGCAAAAGAAAAAACTGTCTAAGCTCCAAATAGCTCAAAATAAAGCAGCAAAAAACTCGCACTGGTCTGTCCATCAGGTGTGAGGTTGAGTACAGGGAGTGTGCACGCCAGTCTCTGATGGCTCAGAGTCAACAAGATGTTGGCATGCAACCTTATGAAACAGCCGATTTGTCCGTACTCAGATACATTATGTGAGGGACCAACATAGTCATGGTACACAGCAGACTGCTAGGGGTTATCGAGTCAAGCAAAGTCAAGCTTCCCATCAAATATGAATTCAGTAAAATTACAACCCTCTGCATGGACAGTACATTCTCCAATCACGTGCCGCTCATATTACTGCAACAGTGACTCTGAGCCAAAGGACTTTCAGGTATGTTTTTATGTTATATTTTACATGATATTTCAGCTGATAGTATTTCAAGTCATAGTGAAGATGAGGCATCAGAGTCTGACATAAAGAAAGTCCATGGAGAAGATATGGAGGCCTGAAAGGAAAATTATAGTCTGGAGAGAAGAATAGGGAAATTTCAACTCAAAATGTTAAATGAGTCAACAAATTCTCAAGATCAATTCAACTAAATTGTTGCTTTTTCCATTTCTATTAGAAGGGTTTAAATTACAATGATGTCTGCTTACAATATGGTAAAAGGTGTATTTCTATCGGACATGTAAATACAGCCTGAGCAAATAACCCCTACATTTTGTATGTTATTCCCTTTAATGCCCATACATTCCTGTTAATTCCAATAGAAAGTTTCTACCTTGAACATTCCTGGAATTTGCAACCCTAGTTACGATAACAGTTTACAGTAGGTTGGAAGCAGGTGAAGCAAGCAAGATGACATGCACTGAGTTGACATTCACTCCATGCTTTCATAAAACCCAAAAATTCAATTCTTACCTTTTGATGGACTTTTTTTATGATGTAATCAACAGCAAAACCTATTTCCTGGAAAGTATTTCAAAACCTTAGGTCTGTCGTTTTCTCCATGCATCTTTTTTATATGCCCTCGGCTAATTGGTGGCCTGTTAAGGTCCCTGCTGGGTTGGACTAATGGCCTGTGCGCATGAAGTATGACAGCTTTCTAAATGAAATAATTTGTTCAAAGCAGGTCAGCCTCAGAGGGAACCATGTGCCTAAAACATGAGTGGTGTGCCTTCATGGCCTAAAAAGCTCTTACGTTTGATATCTGTAAACAACCATTAAAACAGTATTACCACGGTGACTGGCATGTCTGTATTTATTGAGATACTGGTTGAAAAAGGCTGCCTTAGTCACATTACTGCATTCTGCTTTCCCTCACACTGGTTCAGATGTTGGAGGAAGGGGAGGGCTGAGAGTAAATACTGCATGTTACTGAGCTTATCCTGAAGGCATCTTCTACACATCTTCAACACTTTGTCTATATGAAAAGTGAGAGAAATGCATTAGGGGTGGATGGTGAATACATGTGCGTTCAACTCTAATAACCCCGGTTTAATGCCCTACTTGTCCAAGATTTCTACTGCTGGTGAACCCTCGATTTGTAGATAAAGACTTTCTTATCTAACTCAATCTCTATCTTAATCATTTAGCTATACTTTAAACGTTACGAACAGATGAACAAGGTGTGTTTAGTTCATACAAGTAGCATTATGGAGCAGTCACCTCCTTGAGGTTCACCGGTGGCTCCTAGACCTTTATCTGTACCTCTCCAAAACTACAAAATAGATTTCAAAGTGCAGTTGGTAACAAAGTTAATGAAAAGATATGTAGCACAGCACAGATATTCACAGGATATCCAATATCTTTTAATGCTCAGCGGAATCCACAATGAACCATTCTCATATTGGCACTTGTCTGCCTGGAATTCATTTAAGCGTAGCAACGCCGCGCCTCTCTCTCTCTCTCTCTCTCTCTCTCTCTCTCTCTCTCTCTCTCCTTTTTTCCTCACACTTATTTTTCATCCTCCCTTGTTTCTCTATATCCCCCAATCTCACGTGTACATAATATTTCAAAATTACTAAAATAATACACATAATCTAAGATAATAAAAAGCAACCCTTTGAATGTTGACTGAGTCTTGATTGGATGCTACAGCTCCATGACATAGATGAAGCTCAAACAACGAAATCAAATATTGTAAATTAATCTTTGCAGACATTTTACCTCCCTTACTTTCTCTCCTCCCCCCTCTGCCTCCCTTTCTGCCCCTTCTGGTGGTTAAGGTATACGTGTTAAAAGATGCTGTGTTGTTTCACGGTGTGTATGTATTACGAATTATGATGGGGGGATTCATATTTATGTAAGTTTTGTTTATCAAAGTATGGTGAACTATAGAATATAACCCGCATCTCATTGTCCCAGGTAAGGATGTTATAGGAAATTACAGAATTCCATTTGAAGATGCTGGTTTTATATTCATGATGCAGATTTTTGTGAAAAGGCTTATTTCTAAATGTCATAAATGGCAGAGTTGGATTTAATATAAAATACCAAATCTTGCTGATGAAACAGATGACTGTAATTACAGAAAGATAAAATTAGATTAAGCAGTTTTCTTTTGGTTCTTGTTGCTCTGGGATCAATTCTACTCCAATACACCCATGCATCCTATTTAATATATCTTCTTGTGCAATCTGCTATTATAATGCATTTTTCATTGGTTTTGAGTTCTACTTTGACTGCACTCTGTTCTGTTCTCTATTTCCAGTAGTTTCTACATTTCACTTGCTTAGACTACTGTGCTTTATTGTGTTTAACTTTGCTTTCAAAAGTTTAGTCTGACAATTATTTTCTAGATTCACTGATAATGCCCAAGCTGACATATCTGTCTGAAATGTAAAACAAAAACAAAAAAGGTATCCAGTTTACTATCATTAAAGTCCAACCAAACCAGCAAATATGTAAGGGTTAATGCCCGACAAGGTGTCCATTATTAGGAATTAATGGACGACAGCAAGGCCAGAACCGCCCGACGCGCAGCAGAGATCATTTTTGGCATTTCGCTTTAAAACATGACTGGTAATTTCAATTACCAAATATGTTTCCGATTAATGTATTAGTTGCTTGACTGTACTACACCCAGATCTGCTCTTCCAAGCAGTAGAGCCTCTCTTAAGTTTGTCAACCACCATGGTATTTCATACCAGCTCTTGAGTCCACCAACTAAAGTGAAATGTTTCAATGGTGCAAAGTAACTGTTACTAGTACTAAAACGACTACTACTACTCAGTCTTTAGTCATTGATAAAATTCCACAGGAGCAGGACTACAGGGGGGAAGAGATTTAGCATTGTATTAAAATTCGGACACACGTGGCCGATATTCGGCCGTCGGAGAGTCTGCTGAAGTCAGTCTGTTCGGTGTGTTCCGTGCCGTCGTCCATCGGAGGGGCTATCGGCCTTCATTTTGGGCGATTTCACATGTATAATTGGCGGGGCGGATACTGCCGGCAGCCGGACTCAAATGACCTATCTGATTGGTAGGGTGCTAAGCCGGAAACAAGGAGCGGGCTGAGGGTGACTAGAGTCTCTCAAAGTCTGACGAAAATCTTTTAAACTGACCTTTGTCGATCTGAAATGAAGACAGGTTCAGCAACTGTACGGCCTATTTTTCGCTTAAAATGTTTTCAGAAACACGTTTCGGTGAACTATTTTAGTACAATTTGAGATTGTATTCTGAACAAGATGCCATGACAGTCTGTCTTTGAATTTCCGGAGAAACCAGACTCACGTGAGGCGTTCGTCCAATCAGCTGCCGGTTTTCATTTTTGGGCGACAATACAGATTAGCGCCGCCAGCTGTTATTACGTCTCGTCGCTTTGGTGTGTTCGGAGGCATTTTTTTGACCAATTCGGGGAGACTGATCAGTCCAACTGCCGTTTTTGCAGAGGGTCGGCCGTCTGGTTGGTAGCTCCCCCGCTGAGTGAGACAGAGGGCAGGGGAAGTTACACCAGAGACAAGAGACAGGAAAGAAAAAAAGTGAGACAGAGAAAAATGGTGGTATGTTGAGGACAGGAGTAGAGAGAGGATAAAGAGAGGCAAAGAAGAGAGAGAGGTAGGAAGGAAAATTGACTTTGAGGAGGTTAAACTCTGAGTCTATGCCCAGAAGAGACTGATTATGATAAGGAGAAGAAAGGAGAGAGAGGAGACACATATTTCATTAAGGAATGGGAGGAGGGAGGAATAGGGAGGGGTGAATGTTGTCTTTTTTTTGCTTCTTTTTGTTTACCTGCATTGTTAGACAAGCTAATTAGGTTAGCAGCTAATTAACTTGTTCTGATTCACTAAGTCACCTTGACCCATGCTATGACCTATTGGCTACTAACTGAATAGACACACACTGTCAGACAAACAAAAACACACACACCCAAACAAAGACAAACATTAAGGTACACACAGACACGCACACACACAAAAAACATCTCAAGAAAAAAATACACATACACACACACACACACAGTTGGTATTGCTGTTGAAGTAGCTAGCAGACAGTTATATTGGATTAGTTTGGGGGGTCAAGTCCAATAAAATGTATCAAGTTCTCTTTCACAAGTACAAAAACTCTCTCGCTCTCTCTTGCTTTGCATGCCTTTCTGTATACACCTCTCTCTCTGCCTGTCTCTCTCTCTCTCTCACACACACACACACACACACACACACACACACACACACACACACACACACACACACACACACACACAGCGAGAGAGTAGCTTTCCAGGTGTTGCACTACTGTAATAATACATTTATAATGGCCACAGTGTAATCAGATCATGTCTTATTATAACTGAAATCCGATTACACATTATTGTAATTGGACGGCACACAGATTGAATTACACTGAGAAAGACAGTTAGCAGACCACAACTCAATTATCTTAAGTCTCTCCCAGAAAACAGAGTGAGAGTCAGAGAGTGAGACACAACAACTGAAGAGGTGGCGAGAAATATCACAGTAGTGTAGGTCGATGTGGAATTCAAACGTCTAATAGTATAATGTTTTAACTAGGGCTGGACAAGCTAACGTGTTATTATCGCGTTAACTCATTAATTAATTAACGCCAACAATTATTTTATCATGCATTAACGCAGTTTTTATTACTTCTTTTATTATTGTAAGTCTGTTGCTCACAGGCTTTTAATTTGTAAATGAATGTTGCTGACTGCTGCCCTGCTGCTGCCGCGCTTACAAGAACCGGAAAAGAAAAGAATTGCTGGATAAACAAACCTCAAACATGGAGAAGGGTACGGAACTTTTACATGGCCATTTTCATTTTAAAGTTCTTCCAGACGGCGCAGTCGACTGAACCAAAGTAATTTCTAACCACTGCAAAGTTGAATTTTATTATCACCGGAGTACTTCCAGTCTGAAATATCACCTAAATGCAATACACACAGTTGATACCAGCAAATCATTCAACGAAACAAACAGTGGCGCGAGGCTTCGGCAGACTACGTTAGATGCAGCATGTGGGAGAAGTTTAGATAAACAAAGGCAAGAGAAGCTAACAAATGCCATAGCGAAGTGGATAGCTACAGACTGCAGGCCGATTAGTGATGTGGAGAATCACAACAAATGACAACCGGTATTAGATTCCCTCAAGACGCACCATCACAAGAAGAATACACAAATTGTATGGATAAGGAGAGGACTGCAAAAGCAATGCAATAACAATACGATTAATCGCGATTAATCAGGGATATCATGCGATTAATCGCGATTAAAACTTTTAATCGTTGCCCAGCCCTAGTTTTAACCTTAGTTACCATAGGAGAGTGGTAAAAAAGGTGGACTTTTCTAAGTTCAGGCGATATAACGATTAGCTGATAGACAAACAATCGATTATCAAAATAGTTATAAGAATTAATTTTCAAAGTTCTTTATCGAGCAAAAATGCCAAACATCCAGCCTCTCCAATGTGAGGATTTGCTGATACATTTTTTTAGTTGACCTACAACTGTCAGCATGGCTGGATTAACCTGTTCAGTTAACCCTGGGCAAAAAAGATGTTAAGGCATGCAGTATTAACACTTTATTTAGGAATATAGATCATATGAGCACAGTACAAACTAGCAAGTAAAGTAAAGTAAGCTCTCAACACCAGGTAATGATGCAGGACCCACCTAAGTTCATATTGTACTTTATTGGTGCACATTTTTAACTAATTTGAAATTCCAAAAACATACAACACAACAGTGAATCTGGGGCAGTTGCTGTCTTTGGCTGATCCAGCCTGTAAGAAACGTTGCCATACTGTTTATACTGTAGTATCTGTCTCTTTAATATATCTAGGTGTGTTAGACCACTGTGGGCAATGTCGGAAAAACAATTAAAGTCAATTTAAAAGTTTCACATTAGTTGATGTGTTGGGTACTTTATTTGCAGGTTTAGCCAAAAACAGACATTCCCATGTGATCATTTTGCTGTATATTACAAGACATGTTGATATTGCAATGTAAAATGACATATACCATTATTTACTGTAGGATAATACATTCCATCTACACCACCCACTTTCACCAAGGGACAAGCCTGCCTCCTCAGAGTGAAGCCTCCTATGGCGCCATTTTGATGCTAATAAACCATCACCACCCGTTGGCATCCCATTGACTGCCATTCATTTTGGCGTCACTTTGACAGTGAATAACTTTACATCTGAAGCGTTTAAAGACTTCATTTGACCATTGTTTATTTCTAAAGAAACACAACAATGTATAAAAGGCTCCATTACCTTGTACCTCACGTTATGGCTCCGTAACAGACGTTTTAGTAAAAATAGGCTAACGATTGTGTCATAACCACGCGACTTACTGTTGCATAGTAGAGGAATTACCGTATAGTACAGGAGAAGCTCGCAGGCAGTTTCGAGTTACATTAGCTGTTTACGTTTAATTGCTACTATTAACTAGCATTTTAGTTAGCAATAATTAGCCTGTGCCTATGTTATCTCCTTACATATACCTACGCTCTCCGTCTCTGCAAGATTGGGAATGATTGAGATTTCTCTTGGCACAGCTACCAGAAGACTTACAACGTTCAGACACGTTGCTCACGTCACATCTACGGCGGCAAGCTCAGTATGCAGCTGCGCAGTAACGCTCAACCATCACCGGAAAAGTGCTTCTAATAGACTTCACTCGTCTCCGTCCAGAGCAACGGGATATGTTGGTCCAGTTTATATACTGTCTTTGACTTTCACTTTGTATCAGACTCTCATTTATGCATTGTGTGCATTTGCACTGGAAGTACACACCTTTCCAGTACAAGCACAGTCCTCTGCTGTTGACTACTGAGCAGCACTGGTTTTGCTATGGTTCAAGTAGTCTATCTTGTTCAAGGGCAGATCTAGCATGGCTCTTTTTGTCAGGCTTGCTTAAAGCCTCAAGAAGTTCTAGGCTACTATCAGTTGAAAAACTTTTTTAAAGGCCATTCTGTTTACATTTCACACACCAAGTCTGTTTGCAAGCTGACATTAGCAGATGCCAATCCTGAACAACCTCCAATCATTAAAAGGAACACTGCGACTTATTGGGACTTAACGCCGCCTTCACACTGGTACAGTAAATACGGCTGTGAAACGACCGGAAGTCATTCATTACCTATGAAGATTCGCAGACCGCATGCGAATGGGTCCGAACCGATGTGAACGAGTGCGGTACAAAGAAAATCATGTCTGTTGGTCATCCGGATACGTTCAAAAAGTTTAACTCTTGCGACAGGCAACGGACGGTTCCTATCCGAGCGGAAGTTAGCGTTGCTATGGTACTGATAAACAAATCTGAATTCTTAACTTTAAAAAAAAAAAATAATGATTTCATAACAATGTTGTCATGTCATTTTTTAATTTTCATGATTTCATAATGTTATTAGGGCAGTTAATACAATTAAAATGTATATTATATATTATTATATATAACATATATTATAGTGGCCATTTCCCCACAAATTAGGGTTTAAACACTTATCTTATGATACATCCGAGGGCTGTATGCTGTAAAGCCTGTAACGTGGATGAGGGATGAAGCCATGGATGTATTAAGTGAAGCTCTGTTCACAAAAACTGCGTACACATACGTACACACAAATAAACAGAATTGAAATTATATTACATTTCAATACGTTTCAAAATCATCTGCTCTTGTACTATTTGCTATGCGTGTTTTGTCTGTTTTTTTCAGTGCCCAACATATGTATTTGGATGACAGCCACACATAACACACAGACACTTGTGTAATGGTGCATGCTGTAAAAAATTAAGGCTAGCTTGATGATTCAGAGGAACAGCCAGGAGGAAGATGTCAACTAAAGGACTCTGTGTGTGTGTGTGTGTGTGTGTGTGTGTGTGTGTGTGTGTGTGTGTGTGTGTGTGTGTGTGTGTGTGTGTGTGTGTGTGTGTGTGTGTGTGTGCGCGTGCATGCGCAGCTGATGCTTTTTACCACTGAACTCAGTCAATCAGATCATTACATAGCTTCATAGCAGCCTTTAAGAGAGAAAAATAAGCAAAAAATATGGGAAAACTGGCAACTTGCAAAAAATAAAGCGGATAGCAACAAGGTCACAGGAAATAAGAGGGAGAAGACATCCAACAAACGTAAAAAATGGTTGAAGATGCAGAAATGGAAAGGCAACCTTAATCATGTCTCATTGGACATACAGTAATTGTCCCTGCCACCTTACTGTAGCTGGTCTGGGTACCTTAAGACTATTCAATTGTAGCAAAAGTATCTATAATTGGAGGGTCACTTCATAAAATCACATAAACTAACTGTCTCCAGGAAATTAAATTATGGATGTACCAACATTTTCTTAAATTAAATGGTACAAAATCTGAGGTTCTTTTAGTTGGTACCCCTGCAGCTACCTGTAATGGTAACATTTTTAATTTGGACATCGAAAACAATGTTCTGTCTGCATCACCACAAGTACGTAACCTTGGTGTAATTTTTGATTCTCACTTGACACTTGAAGCACATATCAAGAGCATTTCTAAATCGGCATTTTTCCATTTAAGGAATATTGCTAGGATCAGGTCCTTTCTTTCATTACCTGATGCAGAAAGGCTTGTCCATGCACTTGTGACCTCTAGGCTTGATTATTGTAATGCCCTTTATGTTGGGCTACCAGCAAAATCTATTAAGCGCCTGCAACGTATACAGAATTCAGCTGCACGTGTTCTAACACATACTCCTTTTCGTCAGCATATCTCTGGGGTGCTTAGCAACCTGCATTGGCTTCCGGTCCATGACCGTATTGATTTTAAAATTCTTATCTTAACATATAAAGCTGTACATGGAATTGCACCTTCATATATATGTGATTTAATTACGCTCTATATGCCATCTCGATCTCTCCGTTCTGACAACTCTTTTTTACTTAAACAGCCTTCTTGCAGACTGAAAACGATGGGTGAAAGAGCTTTCTCTGTGTCCGCCCCCCGGTTGTGGAATGCACTTCCTTTAACTGTTAGGAATGCCCCAACACTAACAAGTTTTAAGAAACAGATAAAAACCCTTCTTTTTAAGATGTCTGTGTCTTAATTGGTGACACTTGATGTGTATATTTGGTCTTATTTCTTGTTTGTTTTCTTTTTAATGTTTTTTAATGTATTTACTTTTGTACTGTACTGTAGCGCTTTGGGTACAAGAAAAGCGCATTACAAATAAAATGTATTATTATTATTATTATTATTATAAACCCCTTTCATGTATGATGATGTGTATTACGCTCATAAATTATTTAGGCAACGTGAATTCTCACAAAAACTCTTCCTTTTTACCAACAAGTCATTACCTCATGGCAGGGAGTGCACACATTTTAAAGACTAAGATTAATGCCAGTCCCTACAGTAAAACACCCACTGACAAAGTTATTCCTCAAAATCCCAGTTAGTTTCTACCTGCATCACAGGTGAACCACATGCCTCTGGCCTCAGAAATAGCAAACATAGACGCCATGCCCTGTGTGATCTCTGCGGTTGACTGCATCTTGCACCTGTGCCATTGCTTCCCAAAAATATCACAGAGGACCTTGACCGAACTTTCCCTCAAGCCATGTTTCATCCTTCTGTCATCTTTATCATCATCCAGTCATCTCTATCGTTCATTGTGTCTTCATCACATCACTCATCTTCATACTGACTTTTATCTTAGAGAGAGAATGAAAGAAAGTCGGGGATGAAGTCTGTTGTAAGAGGTGGAGTACACTACGCAACTCTCACATTTACAAACTGCTGTATTGGTCTCATTAAATGACATCCTTTCTAGCTTATTGATTTTTTTGCCCACATGTTGTTCCAAACATCACTCACTACAAGATTCTTCACTTTGATTTTGGTTGTGTACAACCCTGACACATACATGGACAGATTGTTACATAAGTTTTATTTTAAATATAAGGTATTTTCCACATTCTTGGAGTTTAGTATGTTGATGTGGAATTGCTCACAGATTTTATTGTTTCCTGCTCCCTCAATTGTGCAGCAAAACAAAAGAAGTCCAGCTGGCAACTTTAAGGAAGAGAGGCTGGTGAAATGCCAGGGGTTATGAATTTGGTATACTGCAGATAAAGTTGCTGGTAAATTGTAGGGCCCAAATTAGGGTGACGATTAATTGCACATTTTACCTCGATAGCGATAAATGAACGATAAATACTCATGTTGTTCTAAATCATCATCGGACTCTGTGTTTGAGTTATCCTCCATTATGCTTTCCATGAGGCTGACTGGTCCGGGCGAAGTCACGTGACTACACACGTGGTAGAATGTTTTTAAGGAGAAAGTAGGCCTATCAACATGAATACATTATCTAAATTATTGTCATGGGAAAAATGACGATGTCAATACATTTTCGATTAATCGTCCAGCCCTAGCCTGTGCAATTTTTGCTGCTTACACTAAGCACATATATTAACTGAATAAAGAAACTTGAATAATAATATACTGCAAAACATATAAATCTGGCTCACATTTCTTCTATCTGGTCATCGCAAGTATCACCTTACAGATGTTCTGCTGTGCTCAAGAGAACAGTTCGTAGGAGTGGACATCTGGGCCTTTGCACAGTACATGGTTTCCCGCCTCAGCATCAACTACAAACCCCTTTTGTGTGGTGGCTTTGTCTGGCAGCCTTTGTATAGTGGACCCCTGCCCTATCCTGTATATCATTCCCTGATACTTCATTGTGCTTTTCTGTGAGAATCATTATGACAGATGAGATTGTTTGCAAATGCAAGCGCCACATCAGGTGATTGCAAGTGGTCAGAAATGAATAACGTGACTACGAAGACGTCCTTGAATAATTAAAGCTACAACAGAGAAAAAAATAAATAGCTACATTCAGTAGTTCCACATACATTTGATTGATAATCTGACTACTGTAGCAGATGTGCAGTGTGTTCTACAGTACTCTCACTCTCAATAAGAGGACATTTTTCCCACCCTGAAGAAGGCTGCTTTGTGCAGATATGCGTGGGTTGCTGCCCACTTCTATTTTTTTATGTAAGATTTCAATATGAAATAGCCATCTAAATAAAGGCTTTTTTAAATTCACAAGAAGAGTGCCTTGGACCTTTTTTTACTCTTTCAAGTTTTTGTTCCCTTTCCAAAGAGCACCTTCATCATTTGTTTTGAACTTCTGAGCACTCCAGACTTCTTTTCTTCCTAAGAGGACATTTTGTGTTGACTTCATTTGCAAATATTCCATCCAAACTTTATTATGTACAATCGTCAGTGCAAATTTACCATCGCACACTAGCCAGTTCTTCAATATAGGCCTAGAAATATGTGGATTTGGTTGCACTCCAGTGAAATACAATATAGAACGTCACGAACATATGGTACGTTGCCTCTTCCTGTATCACTGCCTAATGAAAAACACACGCATATATACAAAACATGGTTGTGTGAAGCCAGAAGCTTGTAACAAAAGAGGCCTTTCCATCTGATTTCACTCTTTCATGCTACCACTCTTCCAGCCTCCCATTCCCCTTTCCCTCTCTTAAATTGTTTTGCTACCCTATCTCCCTCTCACACAGACTCTCTTTGTCTATCACACACCTTTTCCACCAACCCAAGTCTATACTTTTCTCCCTCACTTGCTTTCAATTAGTCCTCTTGTCCATTTCTTATCACCTGCCCTTAATTCCTCCCTCTCTCCCTTCATCTTTCAATTCTTGCTTCCTTTTTAATTTTCCCCATTTGACTTTCCCTGTTTGCTGGCACAACTCATCCCTCTCCCTTTGCCTCTTTATCGCTCGCTCCTTCTCATCCATCAGTCTATTCCCTTACTCACTACGTTTTTCATTCCTCTCTGCTTCTGTCCACCCTCCACCCGTCGTCCAACCATTACTTTATTTGTTAATTTTAACAAAGAAAACCCAAAGTGGAATTTAAAAAAGAAAATCCTTTTTTCTATCCAATATTGCTGCCAGGCAACACACTGGCTCAATGGTTCACACTGTCACCTCCATGGATGTATTAAGAGAACGGTCACCTCACAGCAAGAGGGTCCTGGGCAGGCCCGTCGCGACAAGGCAAGCAAACCAAGCAATTGCTTGGTGCCCCGAGTTGGCCTGGGGCCCCAAGACAACGACTGGTTAAGAACAAAATGCAACGACAAACTGTGAGCGCCCCTTTGATAGTCAATGCAGTAAAGTGCAATGACACTGTTATCGGGATCCCCCTCAAGGGGCCCCTCTCCTGATCTCTGCTGCCGGTGTCGACAACGGCAAATGCTGCTTGTAACGAACAGTTAGTGCAACTTCGGACGGAATATGGTTACATACTACTGTAATATGTTTTTAAGGAAGACGCAGATCTGTTCCAGAATCACTGTTGTCATCATAACATAACATCATATTTAATGACATGACGTTGCTATAGCTTTGTAACAGGTTTTGATGAAAGTGGCATAACGTTAGCATGCTATACTAAGTATTCCACCGTGATGATCTCTTTACCAAATGGGGGTTAGGAAAACCACACAATAAATTCCGTGCATCAAACATTAGCTTAATGTTTTTAAGCATTAGTAACCCTTAACAAAGTGTTAGGAATATCTGGTCCGTCTATCTATGTAATGTTTATAGATGTTTTAAAAATGGTTTCTTAAAGGTTTACAAAAAATGTTTAATCATTACCCGATACCTAATATATTATATGATAGATATAATGTGTGTTACAATAAACTGTTCATTTACAGCACTACTAATAAGTAATAAACATTTAATTTTAATTCCATTGTTTGTTAACAGTAAAAAGACAATTAACTAAAGATTAATTAACTATCAATTTACCATCTATTAATAATTTTTATTATGAAGTGTTACCATCTTTTCTTTTTCCCTCAAGGTGCTTTGCTTAAATTTCTCAGCCCTCAGGCTCTTCCTAAGGATACCTCCACTGATGAAGGTAGAGTGAATTTCTCTCACTGAGCTGAGCTGTTAATAGTGACCTCTTTCAATATGCTAACAGTGAAATGGTAAAACGTACTTCACAGGTAATTTCAGATTTTTTTCTCAATTATTTTCCCAGATACACCATCAACTTCATCCTCAACATCAACAGATGCATCACTTCTCAGTGCTCAGTGTTTCCTCTATAGCACAAAGTACCACCACAAGCTCTATAATTATAGATGATATCCTGCACAGCCCAGAGTTTAAACTGATAAGTGTGTGCTGTCATATTGTTAGAAAACAATAGTGCAAATCACTATTGAATTCCCACCAAAAATGTTGGAGGGCCTCCATGTCCATTTTGCTTGGGGCCCCCAAATTCTGCTGCTTCGTGACCAACAGTAGAAGGAGTAACTGAAGTAACGATGATCCTGGAAAAGGGCAAAAATCATACCGCACCGTATGTAAGGGTTAATGCCTGACGAGGTGTCCATTATCAGCAATTAATGGACGACAGGGCGGCTGGAGAATGGTTGCCTCTGCCGGAGTCCGTTAATTACCTTTATAATGAACACTAAAGGGCATTGACCCGCTTATAACATGGTCACTTGCCAAAGAACATTCTTTTATATTTTCAAAATCTAAAGTTTCTGTTTCTGTGGTAACTTGACTAATACCTGTAACAATCATTCCCATCCCATAAGGTTCTTATGCAATGGAAATGTTAACTAGTCCCCTCTGCTCATAGAACCCTTTGGCTCAGCTACGAGCCAGAAAGCTAACGTTATGCTAAAAAGATTTAAAGTCAGTAACATTGTGTACGGTTGACAATGAAATATGAATATAATTTATGTAACTATATAAATATATTTTTGACAATAGATAATAGTATGTTTAACAACAAGATAAGCTAGCCATGCCATTGTCTCTAAATCAATATCAAGACTTTCACTAGCAAATGATAAGTCATTTACCGGCCGGGGATGTGACACGATCGCTGTGAAACAAAGTAAGTTTAGAGATGCAGTGTAACTTACTTCTTGCAGCTTGTGTGTTAGCGCCATCCCGTGGTGTTCATTGGACAAGGCACTGAGTGTTGGAGATATGATTCAGATTTTCTTTTTCATTTAATTTAGCACATTCATTTAGAACGGTAAACAGTCCATTTCATCAGAACTTCCTAACTTCACTTTTTTGTAATGGACACCCTGCAACCAATCAGAATCGTAGATTCACCCAGAATAACTTAATATGTCACAGGTGTGTTTTCGTCAGGTATCTGACAACAGCGTAAAGTGTAAAAACAGAGGACATGAACTATGCTTTTTATAACAAAGGCCCTGCAAATATCATATGGCGCTGTGTACAGTGGATGAACTCTGCTGATCAAGTCATGAACATGCTCTGAGCGCTGCCCCGGTCTTTGTGTGTCTACTCTGAATGTCATTTGCAATCTCAAAGAGACATATTCCACTTCCTGTTCACCTCAGGACAGAATCACATTAAAATATTGTTGGTGTCCTGCAGAGAGAGATGCTGGAGGTGTGTGTGTGTGTGTGTGTGTGTGTGTGTGTGTGTGTGTGTGTGTGTGTGTGTGTGTGCGTGCGTGACAGCTGTAATGAAGAAGAACAAGCCAGATGGCATCAGCTTTTTTCTTCTGTTTTGTTTTCCTGCTCGCTCACCGCTCTGTGTCTATTTGTCTTTCCTTCTCTCTTTCTGTCTTTGAGTTTGGAATCTGGTTTTGTTTCCAGCGTGCATTTACATAAGTTGTATGTTCCTTTTGAGGAGTTTTGATCAATGATATCATAATACTTGTGATGCACACAAATAGGATATTCATGTTGCACATCCTGACCTTGTCAATCTTTTGCTTTGTATCTACCTGTTTTGATCTTTCTCTTTTTTTTCTCTCTGCTTCTCTGTGTTTGTGACACAAAGAAACACTACAAGGGTTTGAGTAAATACATTTTCATGTCAACAAACTCAAGAGGTGGGTACATTTTGTTATAGGAATTGAAAAAAACAACAACCTTTCCACACACAATTTTCATTACTTTGATGTCGGGCAACTTTATATCAAGTCAGTCATAGCTCCAGTCAGAACATTTATTCAGAAAAATAACATTCCATCAAATTCATAAAAAAACAGTTTTAACAAATTATATCTGTATCAGTTAAATAGGAGAATGTGTGCACAGTTGTGGAAAAAAATTGTTATTTCACCTTGGTGTTGTGAATTGTTGACGTATTGTATACTCTCATCCACAGTCTGAGTGGTGCTGGTGGTAAACACATTGGAAATAATGACTCTAAGTTTACATTTCTTGACGCCTTTCAGTGCCTGTTTTTGACTTATTCTAGTTTTGGATTAAACTTTTGTTGATGCAGTTGCTCTTATGAGAACTGGTAAACAAACAGTTTTGTGTCTTGTCCTTTAAGAACAAGAACATTTATTTATATAATATATTTATTATATTTTTTATTATCATTTCCCTAGCTATTTTCAGCTTTACTCATGCACAAACTGTAGGGGCCCCTTGGATTTATTGATCAAGACGCAGAGAGTTTCAAACGGGTGTTGATTTATTTCTTCCTCTCAACGAGCACCATAAGCACCATAAGCACCATGAATACCGTGAAAACTACAGAATAAAACAGAAGAAATACAAAATGCTTCTATGTAGTTTCACAAATAATTCGCACATAAATCATGTTCACATATTAATCATGTTTACAACAAATACGAATCATTTTAACATGTAACCAATATGAAATGAACAATGCTTTTAAGCTATTATGACAATTAAAATATCACATGCTTCTTCTAAATTAAATATGATATATCACAATTGTTCACAGAAAGAATATATTGCTTCTATCTTGATGACATGTGCAATTAACCCATAAACAAACGAAGTTCATGACATTCTCTTTTCCCTGAACAAAATCTCTTCTGATAATAATGCACACTCTACATTTTTGAGTTTCATACCTCATTCCGCTCTCCAAGGGGGCTAATCAAAGAGTTTCCGCCATCAGCTAGCATGCTCTCTAGCTCAACAGACCCTCACAGTTCGGAGCTCTTAGAAATAACAGGTATAAACAATACGAACATAATGAAGTAAATCACAATGTAAACTCTTTCCTTACAGAATTCAAATGGATGAAAACGATAAATAACTAATGTGTTTACAAGTTTTACCGTTCTTCCGACAATGCGTGAGCACCCCATTGTGAAGAGAGAGTAGCAGGAAGTTTTTGCACCACAAAAACATCAGAAGAAGAAAAAACGGCGCTTTTCAAAATAAAAGCAGAACAGACCACAAGGTGGCACTGTAGAACTACGTCTTGTTAACACATAAATATAATACTGTGTAGGAGAATATTAATGCAATTTATCAGACATTTACACAAACCACCATCATTTATAAACGTGGCGTACGCACAAAATGGGGCTGAAAATGCGTACGCCACTTCCCACGCAAAGGTATAAAAAACAAACTTGACGGGAGAATGTGCAGTCCACGCAAACTCTGAACCATGCGTACGCACATTTTGGAGACAAAATGGGAATTGGCGACGCAGAGGGTTAGGTGGTGAACTGAAGTCACACTGCAGAAAGTAAATGGGAATAGAAGCATAATTCCGCTTAAAAGCATAAAACCACGGAGGTTTTGTTTTTGCCGGCAGCAGAGATCAGGAGAGGGGCCCCTTGAGGGGGATCCCGATAACAGTGTCATTGCACTTTACTGCATTGACTATCAAAGGGGCGCTCACAGTTTCTCGTTGCATTTTGTTCTTAACCAGTCGTTGTCTTGGGGCCCCAGGCCAGCTCAGGGCCCCAAGCAATTGCTTGGTTTGCTTGCCTTGTCGCGACGGGCCTGTTTCTGGGGCACGCTTATCAATGAAAAAGTACTTCAAGAGCTATACTGTTTGGTGGAAGAATAATGGCATTTAATGGTATTTAATTATTTTTTGACTAAATTGGTTAATTAAACATTTGCCTTGTTTTTTAATGGTATTTTGTAGCAATGAGCCGATTTACAGTGAATTAAGTGGAACCCCACCTCAGGCTGAGAAAAGAAGAGAAGCTGTGGTGATCTGTAACCTTACAGTAACTTCAGCATTTCTTCCAGAAGCTCAATCACAATAATGATGGCGTATAAAACTAATACACATTGACCACACCCACACGCAAACACACACACACCCCTACTATTGTACTTTAAGGAAAAGAAAGACATTTTAATCATACTGCCGGCAGTCTTTTGAGGAAGAAAAATTGCTTTCTTTCTCTTTCTTTCTTTCTATGTATCCTTATTTCAACGCATCTCCTGCCTCCTTTTCTGCGGAGGTCTTTCATTTAATGTGAAATATTTGTTTTATATTTCCCTCAGAAATTAAATGTCCAGCCGCTCTGCTCTCTTAAATAAAGCTGAAATTAAAAAATGATTTTAAATTAGAATCACTGTCTTTCTGTCCAAGCTCTCCTGAATTTCCCTTGTGTTTGATCAACAAGAAAAAATGTCCACTGTCCAGAACGACATCTTTTATTTGAAGGCAACGCTGCAATTTACTTAATTTTTACATGAGAAAGAAATTGGTCAGTGTGTAGAAGCACAACATGATTTCCAGGTGCAAATCCTGTCCTATAACCTGAGACGCAACTTCAAACAAATACCATCTGTTACAGAACACAAATGCGTTGAACATACATATTTACATACACTGAGGCTCAGTTAGAATTAAGTTAAGCCTAGCTAACACTGACAATACAGAAAGAGCATAGCAAAGGCATTGGCTCAAGGCTGCTAAAAATACTGACCTGTCATCTTTTTAGGAACCTCACATATTTTCATGTAATCAGTTGTAAACATTTTTGTAACGCGTTTTAAGTTACGTTGCTTAACACCGCTCTGTTAAATTGCTGTGGTACATTTGTGGTCTGTGCGGAAAATAAAAAGAACTTTGCCCCTGTGTTGCTGAAGTGATTTACTATCAAGTCTGAGTAATGTCTGAGGCAAGTCTGAAGTCAATAATCACAAGTTGCACATTAAATCTAAAGCCTGTGTGGGACTTCCGTGTAAGTCACTACCTCAAGAGTGCTGTTCTCCCTTACAAAAATGGTAATATCATTGGGCTGCTTATTCAGAGCAGATTGTGTGCAGTGTCTTGCTCAAGGATGTGTAGTCAGGAGTCGGAGATTAAACTACAATTACAACTACAATTACCCCCTGACCTTGTCGCCTGTAAATATGTAGTGTGAAGTGAGGAAGTGAGACCACAATGGTTGTTAACCAGGATGGGAACAATCCCATAAATCTAATTAACATTTCTCAATAGAACAGTATTGTCCCCACATTACAAGATACAGATGTGTTAACAAATCATTATAGAATTCTTTAAATGAATGTGCAAGAGCAATTAAGACAGTCAGTAAACGGTGTCTCTGTTTATTACTACACAGTCAGATCAGATGCTAATCTTTTCTAAAATTCAGTCTGACTGTCTGACAGTGTCAAGTATTTGTCAGTTTGCTGCTCTAGTTAAGAGCGTATTTTGTGATTAAAGGCTCATTTATGGTCTCTTAGAGTATTAGACTCCTCATTTCTTTCTTCACTTTGAAATCATATCATTGTAGGGGAAAAACATGGTCTAGTGTGCCATTGAGAGGAGAAATTCAATCATGTGTATTTTGGGCTTTGCTCAAGGTGAATTAAAGAGCAACAGCGCTGACTTTTTTAGAAGTTGATTGTGTAAACTCGGTTAGTTGGCTGGTATTTGAAATAAGTCATATGAAAGCAGCTTTTTCTTTATTGAATTATGTAAAAGGAATTATTTTGTAATAAAATCAACACACATATACTGTACATCATGTGCATACCACCAGAAGCATCTCCCACCAGACTGATCTTGTGTACCAGGCTGACAAGTGTGATCCTTGTATAAAAAAGCCTTCTTCTTCTAATTTTACTCCCCAGCCTGCAACCTTACATTGCACAGAAAACACAGCACCTTTTCATTGCTATTCTATTATTAGGATCTGTCAACCAATTCCTCTCCCATAATTGGGATTTGGGAGTCTAACATATTTCATTTTAAGTCAAGTAAAGCCATGCCAGATCAAGGTATTTCCTTTTTAAAAGCAGACTGTCCAGATCCTCATTTTGTTTCAGACAACATACAGTTCTAAAACACTTTGATGAATTAGATGTTTCTTAACATTTACCCTAATAGGGCTCTTTCTCTTTTTTAGTTTCTGCTGAGAACATCTTTTCTGTCCTATAGTAATATGTCTATATATAGTTGCTCTGCAATTGTTTTGGCAGACCTCAGACATCAAAGTACACATTGTTCCATTTTCAGCAGGAGATGGTAGTAAAATGTGACTCCTATGTAAAAGGTGTCACATTTTACATCAACTTAAAGGTCAGAAGAAACTGCATTTAAACAGTTTCAACTATTTTTGTTCAAATCTGATGAAGAGGGACATAAAATTTGATCATGCAATTAGTAGCACAGTTTGTAGAAGTATGTTTATGTGACTTCCCTTTAAGTTAGTCACAGGGGATGAACAGTGTGTGTGTGTGTGTGTGTGTGTGTGTGTGTGTGTGTGTGTGTGTGTGTGTGTGTGTGTGTGTGTGTGTGTGTGTGTGTGAGTGTGTGTGTGTGCGTGCGTGCGTGCGTGCGTGCGTGCGTGTGTGTGTATTATTTAACTCGTTGGAGACGTTTTACCGTGTGTGTTCCAGCACTGGTGACCGTGAAGCTGTGGGCCATCGACCACCAGTGTTTCCAGACCATCATGATGAGAACCGGACTCATCAAACACGGCGAGTACATGGACTTCCTCAAGAGGTGACTGCCACGCACGAGCAAGGCCACGGTCACAGGTTCAGGTCTCACAGAGACCCTCATATGAAGGTAATATGTTGCAAATGTGAGAGCTCGTAGAACAAAGAAGCTGAACTGGTACATCATCATATTTACCTTCAGACCCTCGGTGAGGGTCTCAGTGAAGGTCTCAGTGATGGTCTCAGTGAGGGTCTCAGTGGTAGTCTCAGTGTGAGTCTCAGTGAGGGTCTCAGTGATGGTCTCAGTGATGGTCTCAGTGTGAGTCTCAGTGAGGGTCTCAGTGTGGGTCTCAGTGAGGGTCTCAGTGATGGTCTCAGTGATGGTCTCAGTGTGAGTCTCTGTGAGGGTCTCAGTGCAGGTCTCAGTGGGGGTTTCAGCAGTGAGGGTCTCGGGTATCAGTGAGGGTCTCAGTGATGGACTCAGTGTGGGTCTCAGTGTGGGTCTCAGTGAGGGTCTCAGTGATGGTCTCAGTGTGAGTCTCTGTGAGGGTCTCAGTGATGGTCTCAGTGAGGGTCTCTAAGGGTCTGAGAGGGTCTCAGTGAGGGTCTCAGTGCAGGTCTCAATGACGGTCTCAGTGAGGGTCTCAGAGGGTCTCAGTGAGGGTCTCAGTGCAGGTCTCAGTGAGGGTCTCGGGTCTCAGTGAGGGTCTCAATGAAGGTCTCAGTGAGGGTCTCAGTGAGGGTCTCAGAGGGTCTCAGTGATGGAGGAGGCATAATTCACAGTAAAACTTTATTTTTTGACAATGATTTATGAATTATTTTCTCTCCCTCCCTCTCCCTCCCTCTCTCCATCTCTCCCTCCCTCTACTTCTCTCTCTCCCTCCCTACCTCCCTCCCCCTCTCTCTCCCTCTCTCCCTCTCTCCCTCCCTCTCCCTCCTTCCCTCTCCCCCTCCCACCCTCTCTCTCCCTCCCTCCCTCCCTCCCTCACTCCCTCTATCCCTCCCTCTCCCTCACTCTCTCTCTCTCTCCCTCCCTCCCTCCTTCTCTCCCTCTCTCTCCCTCTCTCTCTCCCTCCCTCCCTCTCTCTCTCTCTCTCTCTCTCTCTCTCTGCAGGGTTCCCTCCTTCCAGGGTCTTCCCGAGGAGACTCTCAGTAAACTGGCTGACGTCATGGAGGAGGTGAAACTCTTTTCAGACCTCGGCCACATTAGATAAGATTTATAAAAAAGGATAATTTAATGTGAAGATCAGAATAAAACTGTGTGTGTGTGTGTGTGTGTGTGTGTGTGTGTGTGTGTGTGTGTGTGTGTGTGTGTGTGTGTGTGTGTGTGTGTGTGTGTGTCTCATTATGAAAACGGACAGTTCATCATCAGACAGGGAGCCAGAGGAGACACTTTCTTCATCATCAGCAAGGGGACGGAAACACGCACACACACAGACACACACACACACACAGACACACACACACACACACACACACACACACACGTGAACGAAACCCAGGAGGATCCAGCCAATCAGGAGACAGCACATCTCAGAGAGCTCAGCAGGGGAGACTGGTTTGGAGAGAAAGCACTGCAGGGGTAAGATCGACCTCTGACCCCGGTCCTTAACCTTTAACATCTAACGCTGAACCTTAACAGCCACAGTACTTTTAGCGTGTATTGAGCCAGACTCCATGTAAATAATCAGGACTTTTAGCGTGTATAGAGCCAGACTCCATGTAAATAATCAGGACTTTTAGCGTGTGTACAGCCAGACTACATGTAAATAATCAGGACTTTTAGCATGTATAGAGCCAGACTCCATGTAAATAATCAGGACTTTTAGCATGTATAGAGCCAGACTCCATGTAAATAATCAGTAGGCTACTTTTAGCGTGTATAGAGCCAGACTCCATGTAAATAATTTAGCGTGTATACAGCCAGACTCCATGTAAATTATCAGGACTTTCAGCGTGTATAGAGCCAGACTCCATGTAAATAATCAGTACTTTTAGCGTGTATAGAGCCAGACTACATTTAGCACTCTACACCAGACTCCATGTAAATAATCACTACTTTTAGTACTCTACACCAGACTCCATGTAAATAATCACTACATTTCATACTCTAAACCAGACTCCATGTAAATAATCTGTACTTTTAGTACTCTACACCAGACTCCATGTAAATAATCACTACTTTTAGCGTACATAGAGCCAGACTCTGTGTAAATAATCAATACTTTTCACATGTATAGAGCCAGACTCCATGTAAATAATCACTACTTTTCGCGAGTATAGAGCCAGACTCCATGTAAATAATCACTACTTTTCGTGTGTATAGAACCAGACTCCATGTAAATAATCAGTACTATTAGCGTGTATAGAGCCAGACTCCATGTAAATAATCAGTACTTTTTGCGTGTATAGAGACAGTTTTATTTAGTTTCTGTCCACTTTGAATGAAGTGTGTCTGATGATGACAAAATCACTGATTATTTACATGGAGTCTGGTGGGTTTGAATCTGAGTCAGCAGCAACAACAGAACTTGTCGTGGACCCTAACTGATGGATGCTGAACATTAGTCCTGTAGGGTCACATTACAGCTTGTTTCTTGCCTAATACTGGACAATTTTCAAAGACTGTTGTTCCCATCAGTCACTTAGACACAAAACTATGGGAACACGGAGTCCAGGTTGAAAAAAAAATTAAAAAGTAAGCCTTTGAAATGTTTCAAATATTTTTGAGAACACTACAAACTTACACAACGTGTTTGAATGTGTGTGTGTGTGTGTGTGTGTGTGTGTGTGTGTGTGTGTGTGTGTGTGTGTGTGTGTGTGTGTGTGTGTGTGTGTGTGTGTGTGTGTCTCCCTGTGTGTGTGTGTGTGTGTGTGTGTGTGTGTGTGTGTGTGTGTGTGTGTCTCCCTGTGTGTGTGTCTGTGTGTGTGTGTGTGTGTGTGTGTGTGTGTGTGTGTGTGTGTGTGTCCCTGTGTATGTCTGTCCCTGTCTGTCTGTGTGTGTGTCCCTGTGTGTGTGGGTGTGTGTGTGTGTGTGTGTGTGTGTGTGTGTCCCTGTGTATGTCTGTCCCTGTCTGTCTGTGTGTGTGTCCCTGTGTGTGTGGGTGTGTGTATCCTTGTGTGTGTGTGTGTGTGTGTGTGTGTGTGTGTGTGTGTGTGTGTGTGTGTGTGTGTGTGTGTGTGTGTGTGTGTGTGTGTGTGTTGGACTCGGGGGGGGAGGGGGGCTTCTTTCAACACAATCAGTGCAGATCAGGCCTGTATAGAGCTCTCTTGCTGTGCATAAATTTCAAAAATTATTTCCTTAATGTACCGATCAGCAATATTCATTTTCACATTCATCCTGCTTAGTGGCGTACAGTAAAATCTTCTATGGCATCTGAATGTATCTGCAGAAACACTTGGAAACTAAATGTTTTTCTCCAGTACACATGAATGGTAGTTTCAAAGCTAGACTTTTTGGACTGCTTTAGGGAAGATAGTAGAGTCTAAAACAAACTCATAGCAACAAGCCCCGGTATGCCCATTTATCAAGTTTTTATGGATAATGTACCAAATTATTGCATGATATTATTTACACATCAAAGAGAAACAGAGCAACATGGACATCCCACTGCGGTCCTTTGTCTGGCTGACTGCTGAGAAGAATATCTACCGGTAGCTCCCCTCAGGCTTGTCGGATGTGAACGTTTTTTCACCAGCCCCTCATTTACTGCATCTCCCCAGCCGATAAATAGAGAGAGACAACATACCGTAGCCTCTCCATGTGTATCTACAGCAGGTTGTTATTCTCAACACACAGCCCATATGGCTACTAATTATAGTTTGGCATTGAACATTTCAGTGTGTCCAAATCAGAGCCAGGGATGTGTACCTTGCTACTGACCTTTCTGTAGATCTGAGAGGCATCAGCTGTGAATAGCAGTAACAATGTCCTCAGTGACATTACCATTGGGATGTGAACAACATTTCACAGATCATGGAGCAGAAGTTGGGATCACTGCTACTGAGAAATCAAAGACGCCAAACTCTTAGTATTAAATAACTTCTTGTGGTCTGATATGACATATTTTACTGAAAAGTTTTAGCTTGCAAATTACCTTTCATCTCCAAATTCTCTCTCTCCTGTCTTGCCCTCTGGTTACTGTGTGTTATTTAGGGATGCACGATATGGGGAAAATATGTGATCTGCGATAACGTTGTTGAATATTGTGATAACGATATTTATTGCGATAAATAAACAGATATTGAAGTGTACTCAGTTCTGCAGCTTTCAGTATTCTGCTAAAATACAACAAATTGCTTATTGAATTTATAACAAATAAGAGGAAATCATTTCCAACATTCTAACATTCCAACATTTTACTGATATTTTCTTTCGCGATATGTCTCAGCCTTTTGCGATATGTTAATTGCGCCAGTTGACTGATTGTGATGACGATAAAAAAATCATTATATTGTGCAACCCTAGTGTTATTATTGCGTGACTGTTCTCAAACCCAACCACCTGAAGGTGGGGGGAGCTACCACTGCCATGTTGACCATATGGCCAGCTTATTATGCACTGGCAGAGCATCTTAATGAGAGTCCACAACCTGACAGAGACATCCTTTTTAGCCCGCACCGACACAGATGCACGCAACACAGACGCAATAACATGCAGACACATGGCTTCATAGATCCAGACACACACATATGAAAAAGACTGGTGCAAATGCACACACACCACTGAAGACACACATGAAGTATGTACACAAACTCCTTTCACACACACTGCTGAAAACTGTGAAAAATCATTCAAGCATAGGCAGTGGCTAAAATCAAAGCTCTGTACTGACACCCAGTGGTAACACATTAAATTTGTCCTGGCCAACAAGGTCAGCACTTGACACAAACGTTTGTGCTGGAGCAAATGTTAATGCTTTTGACATACAGCCAAAATGCTGTATTACATGTAAGAATGGTATACAGCCCACAAGAAAAGGATAAAACCTGACCATGTTCACAAAAGGTGATGTCAATGTTGAATGCTATGGCAAACAAGCCTGTTTACATTAACTGTGAAACCAAAAAACTGCGATCAGGTTAGGTTATAATACAACAACAACAACTGGTTGAGTCATAAGCTTTACAACCAGAATGAGATAAAGAAAAGATTAAACTTGCCAGCTCATGCTTCCATGGGGTCATTGCTCATCAACCCTTAAAATAAAATGTCATATGGGGCACCTCAGTAGTGTGCGCCCCATGTACTAAGGCTGAGTCCTTACCGCAGCGGCCCGGGGTTGATTCTGACCTGCGGCACCTTGCTGCATGTCGTCCATGCTCTCTCTCTCTCTCTCTCTCTCTCTCTCTCTCTCTCTCCCTTTCCTGCCAAATCTCAAGCTGCGCTATCAAATAAAGGTGAAAAAGGCCCCTCAAAAGACCCAACAATTTCATATATATACACCAGTTCACAAAGCTCAATCCAAAACAGTATCTTGGAGTCATATACAGGTATGGCATTATATCATAAGGATTTTTTTGTATATAACTGATGTACTCATGGAATAAAACGGATGCAGCGTTTATGTGAGACCCCCAAAAACAACACCAGTGCACTCTCTATACAGCATTTCCATTGCATAGGTTTATCTTCAGTACAGAACACTAAGATACGTGTTGGCCTAATTTAATGAGAGAGATAGAGAGAGACAGAGAGAGAGAGAGAGAGAGAGAGAGAGAGAGAGGAAAAGCAGGCGTGTCAAGTACTGGAAATAGTCTAGAGTCCATGTTTGTGTGTTTCAGTGTAAATGATCCTTGTACGTTTTTATTGCCACTCATAAAAACTGGATATATAACTTGAAATGTCCAGTCACTGACAAACTTTGATTAGTTATTATCACACGCGCGCACACACACACACACACACACACACACACACACACACACACACACAAATCACGTACCTTGCTCATGTTGTGTGGTTGCAGTATCTTATACTCAGGGTTACCTTTCAATATTGGTCAAACTCACACGCACAATTTCTGGTTTACATAGCTTTCATGAATTATGATCATAAGAACACGAACACACACACACACACACACACGCACACACACCTGAGGGGGCTGGACCTGACTGTATATGGGTGTCCCTTTCATGAACTAGTGATAACGCAGACAACCAGATGACAAATAAAGGACGAACTGACTGACAGATTGACTGAGACTTTGACACAGTCGGTTTCCAGGCTACTCAACAATTACAAACTTGTGCAAAAATGAGAGCAAATTAAAAACACATATGTGTGATTTCACATAATTTCAATATACTTTGAATGACTGGAACCTCTTTCCTGTAGATAAAAGTTTGCTGATATTTGAGTTTGGGGGAAATATTGTGTCTTGGAGGTGAACTGAAAGTAGAGCTTCTGTAGGGATTGCTGAAGACTTGAGGAGAAAGATCTAATCAACAGAATAATTAAATATAACAAGGTAAGATTTCTCATACTAATATGTTTTCTTATATGTAAACATGATTTAATGAGATCAATGCTGACCAAACATACCAAACATGTATGTTTTACTTCAAAATACTGTACATACTGTATCCATCTGAAAAAAAAATATTTATTATGTAATATTTTTCCTCTTAAACACAGACTCTACATTGGCCACCATAAGGAGTACGGTGGACAAGCAAGATGGAGGAACTGACATACAGAGGGAAAAAAAGAGAGGGAAGACACAGGTAAAAACTAACCTACAGTATGTGTTGCTCTTTGTCATCACATTTCATTTCTGCTTTATTTAAGGCGGTGACTGATGTTACAGTTGAGAGACAGAGGGTCTGAGCCCAGCTACCACAGTTTAATCTTAATTAGCCTGTCTGATCACATACATACAATTGCCGACACTTTTCTTTTTAGGCAGCAGAAATCCATCTTCTTCTCTGGGGGCTACATTTATTCTGTTGTCTTGTTGGTAGACTTAACTTGGTTCTGTGATGAGAGGTGAACACAAATCTGTATCTGTGTATGTCACAATATTATCTGTATTTGGATTAATACTGGAAGTATGTAGAGCCTACACAGAAAGTTGTTAGACATTATATAAATTACTATCACTGAAAACAAAGAAAGTATTGGCTCAAGGGAATGTTTAGTACTCTTGCTTGAATAATGACTTAAACAATTTATCAATTATCAAAATAGTTAAATTATCAAAATAGCAGAAGCCAATTAATTTTCTGTCGAACAACTAATGGATTAATCATTGCAGCTCTAGTTATTAGATGACAAGGTTAGAATACCATATCATGAAAGCTGTATCCTGTACTGCCTTACAAATCTAGTGAAAACTGATCAAAAGTTGTTGATAATGAACCTTGCTGTGAATATCTACGTGAACACTATATTATCACAAATGTTACTGCACAAATTCATACAAATTCAGATGCTGTCATCTGTTCAGGGTGCATTAACCATTCCTAATTTATAAGATTAATGTATTCAAATTTGTTTACATATCTAGGTTTTAGCCTGAAATTACCAGTGGTCTGTCCAGATGAAAATAGCTTTTATTGCACTGCCATCATTTGTGTACTGTAGTTATAAAGGAGAGGTAAAGGTTACAGTTTACGATTTGGCTTCAATATGTGCTTAACCCCAACAATTTACTGGAAGTGAAAGAGCCTTTCACAGTGAATGTATTTCCTTCTTTATTTTAAAAGCTGAATGCTAAATCGGTGAAGTATCCCTTTAAGAAGATGTTTTGACAGAAACATTTGCACATCCAACAATTCTATTGTGCATGTGCGTTGGAAATATATCACAAACTTGGAAAAAAGAAAAATCCCACGCACTGCTCTTGCTGCAGCATCACCATTTATAAAAAGAAACCAGGAACCCGGACCGCACCCAGGAATCAAATCAGAATATGATATGAAATTGCAAAGAATGCACTGGCAGCTGCTTGATAATTTATAGTATATTGGCACAGCATGCCAAAAGTTTGAGAGTTGGCAACCCTGTTAGCATTTAGCTCAAAACTAAACCTCACAGAGCTGCTAGTGCATCTGCTATACTTAATAATATAATAATAATAATAATAATAATAATAATAATAATAATAATAATAATAATAATAATAATAAAAGTATAATAATTAATACATAATACACAGCCTTTTCTGACCATTTATCACAGACTTTGCTTTCTGTTTGTTTCACTTTGTATCAACTTGATAATAATAATAATTAATTACATTTATATTGCGCTTTTTTATAGACACTCCAAGCTCTTCAGGCTTCAAAAGAGAACTCCACTGATTTATCACTGCACTCCTACTACTGACTGTAGTCTTTTGCTCTGGCCAAAAAATCTTCCGATGACCCCCCCAATGCAGATATCTCCTGTCTCAGGGGGATATGAGGGAGGGACGCACCGTCATTCAGAAATACTACCGTGTTTTTACTGATACAAAGCTGAATGCTAAATCGGTGAAGTATCCCTTTAAGCTGAAGACATCTTTTAGTTACTTTGTTGACCTGGTGAATAAGTGTAGCATTTTGATTGGTTGTGTTTGGAAAAGGAAAGCAAGTCACTTCCTGTTAGATTTGTGTGTCTTAGGTAGAGAAGTGTGTGTAGTGTGTTTCATGCAATTGAAAACTGAGTGAAAGGCTGAGAAATAGCTCCTGGGGGCAAACATACATTTGGTGTGTATGTTTGCCCCCCAGTTGGAATAACAACTTGAACTTCCAGAATATTTAGCCTATATTATATTAATTAAATAAAAATAGCAGTAGTGTAGCTTAAAAAAATATTGAAAAATGTAGGGAGCAAGCTCTCAGAATCATCGCTGATCGGACATGTACAGCAACAACGGCTACAAGATTGGGGGATAGAGCGGGGTAGTATCAAATTCTACAGCTCTCTATCACTGCCCATATCTTAATACATGCTCGCTCCGAGTCCTACAGCTGCACAACTACCTACAGCAATCAAAATGGAATCGAGCTGTATTTAAAGGCATCCAATGTCAATTGTGTTTCACTGAGGGTTTATACTTGTTTTTTTCTGTTCATTCCACTGTAGGACACACTCTCTGTTCATTCCCATATCGGACACACTCTCTCTATCTCATAGTCACTGCAGACACTGTTTGCAGATTTTAAATTGCTTTAGTTTTCCAATTATTGGCTTTGATTTGGCTGAGGATGCCCATTGGAATTGTGGGTAACGCCTGATACATGCCATGTAAAATTAATGTATACGAATTCTCATGACTCATCCATAAAATAGGAACTTTAATCAGGTATATATGGTCATGGTGAGTTGGGCTCTAAGCTAAATCACATTTCCTCTAGCCACGGCTGCCACTGTAGTACTTTTCCAGTTATTTTGTTTGCTGAAAATACAAGCCCATTAGATAGTGTTGTCGTTTTGTTATTTTTTAATGTGGCCTCTACTCGCTTAGAATGGAACCCCCGTCTGTCAGAAGCGCCATGACGCCGGCAGGGAGAAATAGGCTGCAGTACCATCTTCGGCCACAGCGAGGTGTCAATGGGCAGGTGGCGCTCTTTCACAATGACTCAGATCTGATACTACTCCTGGAGCCTCATCGTTTACAGTTTTTTACATCTGCTTTACACGTTTTCAAAACTATCTGTCCGTTTTTCAAAACTCTACACACAATTCCCAAAACTGCACACACACAATGCAAAATGACATCTCCTTCAAAATAAAACACTGCAGTCAAAATGCCTTAAAAATGCCACAAACACATCTAAAAAAGAAGCATTTGCATCAAATTTGCATTTTTCACAACAGTAGGTTACATTTTTGGACATACCATGTACACACACTGTTGTTCTAAATCTAAAGCTCCTTTGTATTTCCCTGGCGCAAAATACAGATCACATCAGATCACCTGTAATATATCAGTCACTTAATGATGGCAGTATCTGCTGGTAAAGCTCCGTCATGTTGACCTCCTGGAAGGCTGCGGCCAGCTCTGGTAACGACTCGTAGTTCTTCACTACGAAACCCTGGAGACTGATCGAAAGACACGGAGAGAAACACAAGAGAGAGAGAAACCATATAAGAGCTGCTGCTGTGTGATCTAACACTGACCACATGGTCCTAGAAGTCCTGCCCTTATTCCATTTCTCTGCTACATCAGAGTCATGTGCCTGTGATCCATACCCATGTCCGCAGGAGGAAGACAAAGGGCTTTCAATGAGAACCTTCATCATCCTCTCTTTGCATTTCTTGCCTGAAGAATCCACATCCACCTTCACCTTCAAGCACAGTGCATGTTATCATTTAACTAACAAAGCTATAGAAGAAAAATGCATCATGCCATCAAGTTGTTAAAGTTGTGTGATTGGCTGTATTAGACAGATTTAGAGAGGAATCCATTCAACACACCATTAAGCTTCGAAATAGTCAGCTATTCCACTTCCTGTCTGTAGGCACAAAATCAACATCTATTAACCTCTTCATTATCGTTAGGAGGTTAATTGTTAGCAGTGACACAGTATATCATTAAGTATCGTCTTACCAGGTTTTCTAGTTGGTATAATTTACAGTTTGAGGAAACAGTTAATTTCCCTAGTGCACCTCTGCGCCTCTCTTTATTGCTGTAGCTGATATCTTCCCTGCAAATACTGACTGCTGTTAGGGGACTGCTGCTCCATTTAAAATGTTAAATACGTACTACAGTTTTAAACACATTCTGCATGTTAGTATCTCTGAGGTCACAACAATGGTGTTTACATTTTTTTAAATACACTTAGGCTAATTGATGTGCTGCTATTCTCTATATGATTAGGAGACAGATTTATTGGAAAACAACTTACATTTTCAACAACAAATCATCATTTTAAAAACTCTGAACTTCAAAAAGACAAATGTTATGTGTCGAATAGTATCTGTAAAGTCTGAGAATACTAGCAAATGACTACATGAAGTGTTATGCAACTGTTATGAGTGATGTGCATATAAGTGTGTTGTAAGTTTACCAGAGGTCAGCAAACTAAATCTAGGCAAGTTGAACCGTTCTGCTATGTTATACAAATGTGCAGAGGCCTAGAGTAGAATAAAATAGTGTACCATTACAAACATACAGTATGGCAGAACTACTAGAAAAGCATAGCTGAAATAAAATAATCTTTATTCAGTTTCCCAGAAAAGGAATGTGCCATGTATTCTAACACACACTTAAGGTGTGGACAAACATTATGACTGTCATGTTTTGGGCGTGATTTGGCATTCACAGTTGGCAGATAAGGTCATACAATGTGTGATATGTAAAGATTTTTATCTGAAGTCACAGGTCCAGTCACTCATTCTACTACATATTTTTTTAAATGCTTAGTATTTGCAGCAGACGTGACGTCACTTTTGTGTCGCCCCAGGGAGACATACCGCCGGTGAATAAACTTAAAAAGAAGTTTGCGCATGAGTGCACTGGACAACTGAAATAGATAATCTCACCCAAACTGTGATTTTTCCACCTTTTTGGCCTTTTCAGTGCCAATGTCACTACTGTTTGCTTTGCCACAAGTACCATACACGCAACAATTGCCGTTCTCGTGTGTCAAACAACACACTGACCAGTGGTTCTCCCTGACTTTCAAAGACTAAACATTAGTGCAAGTTGGTGGATACAATCTTTATGTGTGGTTTGTCCAGTCTTTGTAGGTCACGTGTCAAACTCAAGGCCCGCGGGCCAAATCCGGCCCCTTGCAGATTTAGATCCGGCCCATATATCAATTTGGGTTTACAATACATTTTGGCCCGCCAAACCAAAAACACAGGAAAGGGTTTTTTAAACTGCAATTACGTGATATTCTAAGCAGAAGTTGGCAGACTTGCCGACTCTGAGACTCAGAAATTCCCCCAGCAGCAGAGAGTTTTCATATTCAGACTGTGAAACAGGTTGTTGTTAAAAAATGTTATTATTCAGCTTCATGTCAACAAAAATGCGACAAAAAGCATACAAAAATGTCGGAAAAAGTAACAAATTTACAAAAAGGTGACAAATATCTGAGAAAGCCACAAAAAAGTTGGAACGAAAACAACAAAAATTAGGAAAAAAGCTACCAAAATGTTTAAAAAAAAAGTGAGATGCAGGAACAAAAGCACGTCAATACTGATGTCTGGCCCTTGGTGTGATTCTCTTTTCCAGTGTGGCCCTTAGTGAAAATGAGTTTGACACCCCTGTTGTAGGTTTTAGCTAGTCTTCAGGTTTGTCCCGAGCTTTAATTAAGGGAAGTGACCAGTTAAGGTTGGGCCATGTCTACCAAGTTGGCATATGACGACGTCCACAGTGAAACATCACTATTGACGATGACATCGTTATAGGGCTGGGCATTGTTCAAAAATGTTCAATACCAGTACCGAAACCAAATATCGTGACTTTGATAGTGGTTCCTAAACGCTATTTTTTCGATAGAAATTTTATAAAACAAAAACAAATTACATTTCACACCGCACATGACACTGTCATGACACATGAACCCTATCTCTAACTCTAACCATAACTTGTCATGACAAAAAAACGAATAACACTTACTAAAAGAAGCATTATGTAATAAACGTTTATGACTTGTTCATAATGTTTATGACACATTCATGACAGTGTCATGTTACTCTTATGTAGATACCTTCAAGTAAAGTGTAACCGAAAGTTCTTTAAAGAAGCGCCTTTTCCTGGCTATTCATGTAATGACTACTTATTTATATGCTTCATTAAAAAAAAGAAAAAAAAAGAAAAAGGGTGTCACTCATCTCCCAAACACACCTTCTGCCAGCGTGGCCATATAAAGCAGGCTCACCTGGACAGCTGGTATTATTGATAGTTGCTATGGCGATGTCAAAGATGACAAAGTATTATCAATGTAAAGAAGACAAACCACACCCTGATAATAATTCTGTACTTGACAATCAGCCAGCAGGGATGACACGGGGATGATAAAACCTCAAATGTCAACTCAAATGTTTCTGTACCCTGACCTCTTTAAGGAAATGTACTATGTCATGTTTTATTGATGGACTAATAAAAAGAATCATAATTATCTATTGAACCTTCTGAAAACGTTATCCAAATCCACACCCTGATCATGACCTGCATCAGCCAATCATTTTAGTTATCATTATACGATAATAAACATCTTTATATGGTCTCATTGGCTTCCTTGTGACAGGCTAATGCACCCTCCCGTATATCAAACCCTTCTTCACCACCACATATTTACAGTCGCTTTCCTTCTGACACTCTGACCTATACGTAACACTAGCACATTCAGTAAACTACACAGCATAACGTTTCACATAGATACAAACTAAATCATGTAATAAAAACATGTTTCACAGTCCAGCATCAGTCTATAATTCAATGGTTCACACAGGCTTTCTGGCATCTTGGTCAAGTGAGTTGGGATGAATTCTGGCCTTAATACATAGATTAACTGCGATGAGACCTAAAGTCAATCATTGTATGCGTGTTGATGTGTCTCAGGGATACATGGGATCCATTCCAGCTGAACCCAATTGGAGCTGAGAAGGAAACTAAGAGAAGATGTTTCCAACTGTGCCAGTACCTGGTGGCTGTTATTGTGGGGTTAGCTGTCTTGACCAGTGCCATTGTCGCTAAGGTAAGACTCTGTGTCTGTCTGTCATTTATTTTTAAGTATTTCAATTCCAATTTTGTTTTTTGGTACAGTGATTGTAGTACATGTACATGTAGTACAACAGTGCTATTTATGGTAGGGCAGGACTTAGAGTACTTACTCCCTGTGTACCCTACTTTGTTTTTTTGTCGTATTATCTCTCTTTCTCTTTGTGTATATCTGTCTCCCTCTTTGCAGATGTCATCTTCATTTTCTTACTATCAATCTTTAACTCTGCAGTATGTGCATGCGTTTGCATTGTCTACCCCGCTGCTTCTGCCTCTATTCCTTTTCAATTTCTCATCTTACTCCTTCGGTCTTGTCTTTCTCTCTCTTTCTTGATGATGAATCACAGGACTATGCTCAGCCATAAAACAACGCATTCCCTGAATATCACGGTCTGTTTTCCCATCTAATCAAAGAATTGTGTTCAACCTGATGAACTTCGTTTTTGGTGTTAGGGTAAATGACGACAATAAAGCAATGAGGAATCCTTCAAGGTAATCAGGAAGGGGTTGCCAGTAAATCATTTTTTACGTTTACAGGGTATGGAAGTACTGCTACACACAGGACTCTGCTGTAACTGCACTCAAAACAAATGAAATGCACTCACTGAAATCTCGATCTAATGACAGAAACATGTATTAATTGTGTAACTAGTATATGACAGCAAATTTTTACTTTTGGTCTGTCTCATCTGCCCAAACTCTCTGGTTTTCTTTAACATACTATTGGTCTCTGTTCAATCAGGGCTCTCTCTTGGTGCTGTCAACTATGTCCAGTCCAACCGCCATGCGCAGCCCAAAGGAAAAACAGTTCTACATGCTGATGTTAGTTTTCTGCCTGGTCTGCCCCAACGTCCTGGTGTTTTTTAAATCCCTGTGGAGGTGTGCCTTCAAGAGCTTTGTACCGCCCAACATGAAGACCATGTCATTTGTACGTTTTTCTAAAGCATACTCATTTATTATGTAATCTGCTTTGCATGTAATTACAACGGAAAGGGAAAAATGTATATCATGAATCTGTATACAACCTTACAAGGTAGGACTATTACTACAAGGATATTACAACAATATTTGTTTTGATTTAGATTTTTGTCATTTATTATACTCAGCAGCTCAGAATATAAATATTTTAGGAAGACAGGTTAGGGAATACTGTAAAATGGGTCCATACTGTCATATACCCAGCTTTACTAAATCTAAAACATGACAACACAACTTTTCAGTCTTAAAAATTTGTTTTTATCTTACAAGTGCATGGGCAATCAGCAGATATTGACCATAGTATGACAATGGGTGTTTCCCCTACCATAGCAGACTTTTTGTGATCGCCCTCAAATTCTGAACAGAGATGTATCTATAAATAAAATAAAAAAAGATGAATATCTTGTCTGTGATGCTTAATGTAATGCTTTCACCTACCCTACTGTATAGCCAATAGAGATAGTGTAAGTATGCAAACGTAATGATGTGTGTCTTTGCATCTTTTCCAGATTTGTGCCATTGAGTGTCTGGTGTCTCTTGGTACTTCAACCCTGGTGCTAGTCGTTATGCCTCAGTTTGATGTGTTGACTAATCTCTTCATCAGCGGCGGAGTCTGTATTGTGTCTGCCATTCTGCAGATAGTATACAAACTACAGAGAGACACATGGAAAATCCTATTCCCAATCTGCTCCCTCATTCTCACAGTTGCCGGTAACTCCCTTTATATGTATCTGCAACACTGCCTGTGTCTATTTTTTTTAACATGGTACTAGTATCACTAGAAGGCAGTGGTTTGAAGTGGAAGATTATTTGTTATCCTCCTCCTACAGAACATGTGCTATAATAGATGTCATACTGATTGTTTTGCTCTGTTTCTCCACTTGCTTTGAACACATTTCAGTTATAGTGTGTGTCTTCAGGTTTTGACTGAGCTGATGTGTCTAATTATTTGTCAAGTCGGCTCTTTCACTTTTTTCCCCACTGTTACTTTTTTTCATCCAACGTCTGGTTCAGTAAACCTGCCATCCCTCACTATGACAACAGTCTGATGACTGATTTACCGACTGGCATGACAACACTGACAAGTTCTGATTTGAGCATTCGCATACAAGTTGCATGTAGGTTACAAGCTCCAGGAAAAACACCTCAGCAGCTCACATTGTTTAGAAAACGTGTTTGAATACTGACACACTTTTAGCTGCAAAGTGAACGAAGCATTTAGGTGCCAGTGACCACCTCAGTCACAAGTTACAATAGTGTGTGACTGTATATTGCATTTTTTAAGTAATTAGCTTGCATTTGAATAATAATAATAATAATAAATTGAATTTTTTATAGCGCTTTTCATAGACTCAAAGTCGCTTAACTTGAACTCACTGATATCATAGACATCATTATCTAACTGCTTTACTCAACTAACTAACTTACTAACTGACAAACTAACAGGTTACTGCCTCTTGGGGGTTGACTACTATGTCCGTGTGTCATCATATGTGGATCGACAGAGCGCCGACTGCTATATCTACATTGGAATTGGAATTTTCTCTTCACTCCTCATCTCCCTCTGCTGGTGGGAAAATCCACTGCAAGCTACTAATCGCATGCAGGTATCATGTCTTTCTATAATGTGGTTATATTGTTCTGTCTTCGCCGCACCGACCTCCAAACTAAAGAACTACTTCTTTATCAGCCACCAAACTGGAATTTGCCCCATCCATTTATCCCACTGTAGACTACAAGTTAATGATTTAAAAAGCTGACCCCTTGCCTTAAAGTTACAACCTCAAAGATCTCCGTTTCGCTCTCTCTCTATGGTGATAAGCATAGACATTTGTGTTTTTTATCTCACTTTTACTTGTTTTTGGCGTTTTCATTGCCGTTTCAACATTACGACGCTTCACACACAAGTGTTGTGTTAGCTCCGCCTACCCTCTCCGTGGAACCAACCCCTGATGGGTGATGGAAAGCTTGTGATTTTTCCCGGGAACGCGGCCACAGACAGCCAGTTCAGAATATATCAAACACATGGGCTTATCAGTGGGCCATAGGCTCAATCTTCTTTGTGTTACCTCATTCGGCGATAGATAGTGACTTGACAGATATTTAAATTAAAATCTTCCAGATTATTAATAAAAAATATAAATTTTATTGTTGCAACTTTACTTTTTTGGCCAGCTATGCCAGTGTTTTTCCATTTGTTCTGATAGAGCTACAGCTGGATGTCAAACTGTTTTGGGCCATTTGTAGTATATAAATATATTGACTTGATATGATCAGTGAGACTCTCCCCATCTGTCTTTCTCTCTGCAGGAAAAGTTGTCAGAATTGGAGGGTTTCAGGGACTTTGTGTTCGTCATCAGCAGTATTCTGAGGATCATAGTGATAGGTAATTATCTGCCATCAACGTCTGTATCATGCTGACAAAATAACAGGCTCTTGAAATGTATTATCAACACCAACGTCACTGGGTTTTGCCGAGCTTTCTCATCATCTCATTTCCAACATTCACACTGATTTCTGTGATGTTAGAAGTGCAGATGGATTGCGGAGGATTTTCTCCAGCTGTCTATAATTGTTTTTAATTTTGTAAAGCTGTGCTTTCTATTCTGCACAACACTTTTAGTCCTCTCTATACAATAACCTAATTTCCTTATATTTACTTCCATCTCACTTGAATCTTTCGTAGTATTTCAAATTAGTACAGCTGATTTCATGTTAACCTATTCAAACACATGCTCTTTATATTGTATTTATTGTATATTAGCATATAAATCACTGTTATATTTTTTCATATTGTACTTTTTTTACATTTAACTTTACTATTGGATTGTCTCTTTTACATCAGTGATACTGTGTGTTCTGTTGTAGGAGCGGTATACCTGTTCTACCATGTGCTTATTGAGAAATCCATCACCTGGTCGGACTTTAACCTTCAGGACGATGACTGGGAACTACTGCAAATAGGACTGGTGCTGTTTTTCTTACAGGTAGAAAGAAGACAGAAAAACAAACAGACATAGATTTTATATTAACTGTAATTTCCCATTTTTGGGTTCAATAATCTCATCTCAATTTCATCGGGGATATGATAAACAGTAAATTCTGTGTCCATAACGCTATTTTCCAATATGCCCTAGCTATCATATTTTACGTAACCCACGTGAGTGCAGTTTTTATGTTGAGGCTTTCGCCGCCGTTTGTCACTCTGCGTGAGAAACTGCGATACTCACGCTATTGTTTATTAGGTTGCCATGACTTCGCAAGTGATGACATCATGTCACTGCTTCAGTTGCTCACCCTCAAAGGAATGAGAGAGCGGATGACCGTTCACTTGAGTTCAGTAGAGCAGACGGCTCTGCAGAGTTGTGTAATTATGACTTTATGACTTTTCTTAAACAGCTGAAAGAGCAGGGGCAACCGCTTTGTAATGGCGGTGCGGCGCTGGTAAATGCATAGAGCGGAAACCCTGTTTATAAAAGTTACCTACTGAACCTTTAATGGCCTCCTGATTGAATATGTATTTTTCCTTTGCTGCTTTATTTTGAATGGCTCACAAATAGATTGAAGCAGCTAGTTAAACACGTATTAATCAGGCCCACTAGATTCATTTCCTGTTCTAATCTAGTCAAAGCTAGGTATTTAAACTTAAGAACTACTAAAAATCTCCCACATTGATTCTTAATAATTCCAGCAGGTTCACCTCAATCAGTGATCAGAATCAGATCCTACTGGCACTCATTTATAGTCTGGCTATCACCAGACCAAGCTCAATCTTTTAAGAAAATACAGAGCAGACTCCCCAGACCAATGGGTCTGGGGAGTCTGCTCTGTATTTTCTCTGCACAAGAGGTGTGATCAACAGGCATAGTTCAAATGACTCTGTACACAATTGGATAGTCCTTCAACCAATCAGACCAACAATCCAGGTGATGTAGCAGTGACAGCGGCATTAACGGGTTGATGCCATGGAGTGCTGCGCTTCAGTGGCCGGCTTGTTGAATGTAAACTAAAAGCTGCTTGGTCACGTCTCTATCGTCATAGTGTTAAACCCGACAATAGTGCGCCAGGTGGATAAGCCAGTTTGTGATTGGTTCCCGCAAATTTGAAATGGAAGCAGGAGAGATAAACATACAGGTTTCCAGCCTGAGCAGCAGGGCAAAATCAAATCGCTGGCAGATTGGGCTTGGTTTACCCAGTCTAACTCATTTGAGTAGTCTAAAATAATTAGCTAAATTGAAAAATTATATAATAATTATAATTGTCTTAATAAATAATATCTTGCCTCCTACCTCAGGCATTCTGCTCAGCAGCCTGCCACTGGTTTGGTGTGGTGGCCTGTAAGATTCATGCAGTCAGGATGAGTTTTGCGCTGCCAGTATGCTGCACGGGACCTGCAGTTCTGCTGTTGGGACTGATACTTTTCCTAACCCAGGCACAACAATTGAACGGAGCACAGCACGGGAACATCACAGGTGAGTTTATTCTTTTAACATATTGAGAATTGTTTGTGCTCTGCTCAAATGTACTTTTGTTTGATCAGGTTAGTTTAATTTAGTTATGTTAGCGATAAATCAGAAAGCTGAAACATGTTTGTACCTCATATCATGTGGTAAACGGTGAGCAATCTTTGGCTACAAGTTACTTACGTCTCCATACTTTGGAAGACAAATATATAATGGGAAGCTCTGTGTGATAAGAGTAAGAAACATAATTTCACCTATTACCTATTGCAGAGTTTTGTGAAAGCTTGGCCTACTTGAGCACTAAGAACACAACCCCTGTGGTTTTACTGGAAATCACAAGGAGCATTTGTCGGACTTCACTCAACAGGTACATGTTTGTGTGTTTGCATCAGGTTTAAACTGTGTATGCTTGTGTGTATGTTAGCAGTGGTGCTCCCTACAATTCATGCAGCCTCTGTGGTTTATACAAATGTGCTTAATGTGAGTAAAATGTCCTAGAATTGCACATCATGCAAAGTAATCTATGTACAGGCATCTATACACACATCCAATATATGTATATTTTGCCAAAAATGTTTATGGACTATTTGATTGACAGCTACTACATGCAATGGCCTTTTTCAATGCTGGCACTGGAGGGAGTGTGTATGTGGTCAGGCTTCGTCACGTGTACCTACTATGTTTGGAAGATAAAGGTATAAATATAAACACACACACACACACACACACACACACACACACACACACGCCTCCATGCCCTTCATTTATGTAAAGCTCTTTAAAAGGGTCAGTTCACCCAAATTATGTCTGCTGTGTCTGGAAAGATGTTGCTGTTGTAGCTTTTAAATGTAATTTTCCAAGTCTGTGAGCACCGGAAATAAAACCCCAATCACACCATTGAATTAGGGTAGCAGCAGAAAATGTGGACATCTGAAAACCTGGCAAAATAAAACCAAAACTATTTGCATGGCTAGATAAAAGTAAATCAGGCAGAATTTGTTTTCTTTGTAATTTGAATGACTTACAAAAAGACAGATTCTGAATTTCAAGCATTCATTTACTCTAAATCCACAGCTTACTGCCAGTCGAACTTAAAATCACATTACATGGCACATTTTACTAGTCATTTCATCAACCCAAAGACCTCTTATGTTAGCATCAGGCAGAAAGACATACACCTAAATACCTCTATGGTTTATCATGTCTTAGGTCCAGCGTATAGAGAGAACCTCTCAGCTCTTTGTTCGTCGACTCTATGAATCCGCTTTCATTGACCTGTCTCTGCTACTCAACACCAAGATGAAGGTGCCACGAGCCAAAAATCAAGACAGGTAAGAGTGGTCTGAAGAGACGTTTCCCTGATTATTTTGTGGTGTGGTCATATTTTAAGCAGGTATATGGAACAATCACACTAGCAATAGAAGCACAGAGTAAATTTCTTGCACGAAAATGCAGATGCAAGGCATACAAATTTAAAATGTTGTCATGAGTAAAAGACATGCTTTTAAGTGGAATGATTTAGCATATTTGAATATCTCTGTGTGAAAATGCACACAGACGTGATGAAAAAAAATGTGATGATTTAGAATCAACAAAAAAAATTGAAATACTGCATTACAAAGTTAGTTGTATCTGCACGTGGTTATTGTATGAATTCATTTGCACCATGGGTCTGTAACAGTCACCAGCCGCCATAACAATGTAAAGCTTGTTTCCTACACTGTTGCATGGTCACAACATGAAAGGTTTAAAGCTTCTGCTGAAAACCTCTCCCCTCTCCTCAACAGCCAAGATGACATACAGAACTGTGTGATCTATCTTTGTGCCACCATGTGGCATGAGACTTATGATGAAATGCTGAAAATCCTCACCTCCATGTTCAGGTAAAAGACACTGTCACTGCAGACACATACAGTAGGTGTACCAGTTGTTGTAATATACAACATGGGTTTCGTTCCTTTCTCATATGCTTTTAAAGAGCAATTGAATAGCAACTGAGAATCTTTTGCTGACCTGCCTTGGTTAAACTTCTCACCTTGCTGCAGTGATGCAGAAGCGTACTCCAGGGTGTGTCAGTACACCGTGACATCAATATGTGTGTGAAGCTCACTTCTGATCAGAGGTGCAAAAGACGTGACATTTTCAACCAGAGAGGCAGTAAAACATCTTTTCAGCATGGTGTTATGTTGCTTTTTAAAATATTAATTATGAATTAAATGTATTCACTTCATTTGCATATGACTTAAAGGTATACGCCACTGTTTGTTGAAATAGGGCTATCACGGTCTCCTCTAGCTGTAGATAGGTGGGTCAACGCATTTTTTGTCTCAGTGCAAGTAATTAGGTTGTTTTTTTTTGTCTTTTGTTGGCTCACTTTTACTCACAACATGCTAACCGGCAACATAGGATTCCATTCACTACGCTAAGCTAAATAGCGGCGGCGCTACCGGTGTTGCACCGGACTAAAACAATGCATGCACAAAAAATGCATTGGCCCACCTTTCTACAGCTAGGGGAGACTGTGATAAGCCCTATTTCAACAAACGGTGGCGTATCCCTTTAAGATATTCAAGGGCTTAAAAAACATTTGTGCAGTTTAACATTTGAAATTGTATTTTCCTATTTATTTCTTTTCTTTCATGCTTTTGACAGTTTGTACAAAAGAAGAAAATGCTTAAATGAATAGTGTTTGTAGTATTGGTACAGTTGTTTGTTGTTGTTTCAGGCTGGACCGCTATCGAGGTGATCCAAAGGAGGAACATAAGGACTGTTTCAACTTTGAATGTCACATTTACGTAGACGATGCCTTCATGACTGAAAAGGACACAGAAAAGAGGCTGGTTAACTCTTACGTTACAGACTTGATCCATGTTGTCATAGAAGTTTATAGGTGAGATTATCCATCAATCTACTATGTAGCTTTACATTTATCTATGCATCCATCCAGCTTTCTAACGAACCATCTACCCATCCATCCATTCATTCAGAGTGTTCACCAACAAAGAACCAGATGAAGTGTCGATCAATGAGACTCCCTATGGTGGCAGGCTGATGTTTGTTATGCCAGAAGGCAACATGCTCTATGTTCACCTAAAAGACAAAGAACTCATCAGGAACAAGAAAAGATGGTCCCAGGTATGGTTATGGTGAAGTAGTGGTGTTTTTTCCCCCAAAGGTATTACGGTACAAAATGCTATTCAGTGGCCAACAGTAAAAGATTTGCACCAGGCAGTTCCCAGTTAAAACTGCATTAGTATGATGCAGGGCATTGCTAAAAGAAATGCCGGAGTCCTCTAATGAAATGTACAGGCTTGCCCAGTAATAAGTAAGGTATAAGGTATATTTATAATATTGTGGGTATATTTATACTGTTTCCTATTTGTATTATGGTTCCTTTACACACAATTTCATAATGTCTCTCGAATAATGAAATTAATAATAGATAAGTCACCCCTGTTAAAGTATTTGTGGGAAAAATACACTATTTAAATTGCACCCATGTCTTTAAGAGTGGGTCTTTGATTTTTACACTATACATTACTGTATATGACTTTCAGATTATGTATATGTACTATCTACTTGGCTGGAAGGGCTACATCGTCAAGAACCCTCAGAAGATCACAGTAAGACTGTTTTGCTTTTTGTGTAAAAAGTGTACATAATAGTATTTTGACAGTATGTGTACAAAATATTTTAATATTTAAAATATCTATTCTGTTTTGTCCAGCGGCAGAATAACCCATGCAGAGACAGTATGATCTCTATGTATGGAGAGATTTATATGATGCCTCAGTATGACAATGACTACAAGAGAAGATTCATCTCAGATGACAATACTTACATCCTGGCTCTGGACGGAGACACAGACTTCCAACCTAAAGCTGTGATTCTGCTTGTAGATAGGTCAGTGGCAGACAAATAAACAATTGCTTTTCAGTTATTATTGTATAAAAAACATTTTTAAACATCGTAATTAAAAAACATTTATATTGACAGGTTGAGGATGTATCACAACGTAGGTGCTGCGTGTGGTAGAATCCATCCTACTGGTATGGGTAAGTAGACATTGTTTTGGCCTTAATTTTACTTTAAGTTGTTGCCCTGTGCAGCTGGCATGTAGAGCCAGTATAGATATAGCTGGGATTATGGACCCATTCAACACAGTAGGACATAGCAAAGTATCTACTAGCTGGAATTTGTAGACCCAGTTGCAGTGGGAAAGCAACCCAAATTCATGCCCTAAATGTATATTAGGGCTGCACAATATATTGTTTTTTTTAATTAACATCGCAATATCAACTGGCCCAATATACACATCGGCTGTGATACATCGCGAAAGACAGAGAGTTAAGAGTTGAAAGAAAATATCAGTAGAAAACTGCAAGAAAAGCAGAACTGAGTACACTTTAATAACTGTTTATCGGTTTCTTAGGTGGGAACTTCATTACATAGTATCCTGTAGTGATTAATTGGAAATGTGTATTTTTGTATATCAGGTCCCATGGTGTGGTACCAGAAGTTTGAGTATGCAGTAGGCCACTGGCTACAGAAGACAGCAGAGCATGTCTTTGGCTCCGTGCTGTGCAGTCCAGGATGTTTCAGTCTGTTTAGAGGATCGGCCTTAATGGATGACAATGTATTGAAGAGATACACAACAACTGCAACCAGAGCTTCGGAATATGTGCAATATGACCAAGGTTGGTTTGAAAGTGCACCGGCCATTTTTACCTCACCTAGTTTTATCTATTTGCCTTTTTTCGACTGTTCACGTTAGGGATGGGCATTCGATTAAATTTTCTTAGTCAATCGTCGGGAGAATTAATGACTATCGATTAATCATTAATATTTTTATATTAAAATTCATTACTTATTTAACTTTTTATAAATTAAAAATGCAATGAAAATACAGCATGTTTTTCCTTGATGAAATCTTAATTACAAGAAGAATAACTTGTGGCAGTTAAACTGGAGGTTAGGCTAAACTTGAAGATATAAGCACTGCGGTGCTCTGAAGCAGCGGAACCTGCTGCTGCGAGCTGGCGTTGTTAAACAGAGACCCTCGTTTGTTCCAAAATAATAAATAAAAAGAATCATGTTAAATAATAACTTAACCAAAAACATAATAATACTTCTGACAGGAAGATCTGACAGGTTTTGTCAAAATGTAACTCAAAACTATCCAAGGCACGGACAAAGCCTAATAAAAAATAACCATTAACTCACATACAACTTCTGCACCAGTCTACTGGTTTTTGTTGAGAAAGATAAGCAGGTTGACATGATCTGGGGTCAGATGCGACCGCTACCTGGTGACCGTCAGTCCAGGCGCCAAAATCACCCGTCGGGATGCACAGGTACCTCCGCGCTACCTTGGCCAGCCCGGGCCGGGGAACCTTATTCCGTTCTTCGTAGTGAGTTTCTACCAGTCTGGTGATGGTACGTCGTGACGGAATGTGAAATGCTGGTTCCAATATCCATCTCAATGAACTTGCAGATCCCTTGGGTAATTTCCTCTGCTCGTTGTGCATCGCAGCTCCTCCGTGCTAACGCCGAGATGACACTAGGTTGAGACTGAGAGCAGGACGCACCGCCACCGACATTAACCAGGGTCGGATGCACTTTGTTTAAGTAGTACATCATTTGAGTTGTGGCCGTGTTGTACTTATACACAGCATTGCAGTGTTTGAAGTGAACTAAGTCGTTTTTTTTAAATCAAAATGGTCCCACGCCACCCTTCGCTGTGACCTCTTCATTATTACTTTTGAAATCAAAACAGAAACTCGCAGGTAACTGAGTAGCCTATGGCGCCCCCAGGTGGTAAAATGTTTTGCTGCCACACAATGAAATTCATTTCATTGCTTCAAGACTAGCAACGCAACCTGCATTAGTTTAATCAATAACAAATTAACGTGATCGACGAAATTCTTAATGATCAATTATCAATCGTCGATTAATCATGCCCATCCCTAGTTCACGTCTTGTCTCATATTTGCGTCTTGTTTGTGCATGTATATATTTGTAGGGGAGGATCGTTGGCTTTGTACTTTGTTACTGCAACAAGGGTGGCGTGTCGAATACAATGCTGCATCAGATGCATACACCAACTCACCAGAAGAGTTCAAAGAGTTTTATAACCAGAGGAGACGATGGGGACCATCTACACTGGCTAATACACTGGACCTTCTGCACAGGTTAGTGTTATTTATTATTAATAATAGTGGAGTCTACCCTTAGGCCGCAATCAGCCAGAGTGCATTTTAGCAGCATAGGGCAGCTTTTTGTTATTATTTTCATTGAGAGTGAAGCATTTGAGAGTGAGGCATTTTGCTCGCTTCTTTTGTGTTGCGGAGCACCTTGCGTTTTATTGCCGGAGCGGCCTGAACACCTGAATCTAAAAAAACTTCAACTCCGAGCGGAAAAAATGCCCAATGTCATTCACAGCAAAATAAAGGTTGGCTGATATAGGTGATTTCATAGTTGCCTAGCAAGAATAACAAAGACGCAACTGGTCTGATCGGGGAGTGTGCAGTGTGCCTTGCATTTTGCAAACTGCAAAAGCGCCCTGACTGATTTAGCCAGGTACATTCTCACTTAACTGATTTAAAAAAATATATATATTAAAAGTTCTCATTAGATTACATTTTTTTTCTGGTATTTCAGAGTGATATCTACAGGCTATACATCTTCGATCAGACATTATGACATGTACATTGTATTAATATGAACTTTTCTGTGTTTGTGACTTACATGGCAGTGGTGCAGAGACAGTGAAAAGAAACTCGTCCATCTCCAAGCTTTACATCTTCTACCAGATGTTCACTGTTGGTTCCTCTATTCTTGGTCCGGCCTCTGTGACTCTCATGATAGCAGGTAGGTTCAGGTCTAGTTCATTACTCTACAAGCCCTTCCTTCTTGGGGGTTGTGTATTGACCGCAGTTTCCCCTTATCATACGTTTTTATGAGTCAGGGAGTTTTGAATGCATCAATCAGGTCAGACTCTTTCTGCATTTAGATGAACTTAGAGACTAAAATAATGGTTTTGCTGGTTAAGTGTAGCTGTTCATAGACAACGCATTTACGAGTTACGCTAGTTTACCTGTGAATTCTGCATCATTCCATGTCATATTCTGATTGGTTGGTTTGTAAATATGGATTTTGGAAGCATTCACATTGTAAGATGTTCACGCAGACGGTCATTTTTGGCAAGTTAGTCTGTCCTATTAATTGGAATTAATGGGTCGCCATCTTGGCTGACTATCATTTTCATAAAACATCTATGGACGTGGCCTAAATCAAAACAGACTTTATAATAAAATGTAATGGTGAACTCTCTCTCTCTCTCTACCTCCCTCCCTCCCTCCGCCAGGTGCTTTCCAGTTTGTCTTCCAACTCGCTGGAACAACTTCCATCCTCATCGCAAGCGTTCCTCCTGTGTTCTACATCATCATCTGTTTTGTGACCAAGGCTAATGTCCAAATAACCATCGCTGCCATTATGAGTGTTCTATATGCATTCCTTATGACTGCATCCCTTTTTTCTATCATCGGTGGGTAAAATCTGTTTGTGACTTTATATTGCTGTGTGACGTTTTTTTTCTTTGTTCAATATTATTATTTGGGAAATTTATTTTAAATCTCTAAATGTTCCATGTTCCCCTTTTAGGTGACATGGTGATTCAGGGCACCTTCCTGACCCCGACAGGCTTGTTTTTGATTTCTATGACAATCATGTATGCAGTCACAGCTATACTACACCCAGAGGAGTGGGGTATGGTTAGATTATATTATTATAAACATTATTTTCATGTTATAATATGGAAACAGTTGTTATACAGTATTATGTTACCAGCGTTATGTTCTGTTAAATTATGTTTTTATGTTATGTAACCTTAACGGATTTATGTTATGTTATTTTCTCCTCCAGGGATGATTATCTATGGTCTCATGTATTTCATCTGTATCCCCAGTGGATACCTCTTACTCACCATCTACTCACTGGTTAACATGCACATTGTGTCCTGGGGCACAAGGGAATCCAACAAGTAATGCATTGATCATTGTTAAATAGTGGTACTTTCACCTGCAAACGATCATTTTCATTATTGATTCATCTATTAATTACTTACATTTTTAATGATATTAAGCAAAGAAAAGCAGCAAACCCGCTAATTTACAAATCAAAGGATCCATAATCTAAAGCCAATCTATTGGCCAATCTATTGGCTTTAGATTAATTGTTTTTATTAATCCAAATCTGCCTTCCCAATAATCCCTCACTGTCACAATCATGATAATCTGTCTATATTTTATTGACAGTATGTCTTTTCTCACTGTCCATCATTCTGTCTGTCTGTCAGGGGAGAAGGAGAAGTGAAGAAGAACCAGAATTTACTGTGTGACAAGAACTGTAGAATCTGCTGCTGGGACATGAAGATACAGGTAGGTACTGTTACCAAACGGCTACTGAGAAGCCTTCCAGTGGATGGATAGATTGACGGATTCTGGAGGTGCAACGATGAATCGATTCAACTATTAAATTAATCAATAGCCAAATATTTTGATAATCGATGAATCGGTTTGAGCCATTTCTTTATAAAAAAAACATAAGATTTCTCTGATTCCTTAATTTCTTAAATGTTAATATTTTCTAGTTTCTTCTCTCCTCTGTGACAGTAAACTGAATATCTTTGAGTTTTGGACAAAACAAGACATTTGAGGATGTCATCTTAGGCTTTGGGAAACATGTTTCACCATGTTTTGACATTTTTATAGCTAAAACAAGTAATCGATTAATCAAAATATAATCGACTATGAAAATAATCGTTAGTTGCAGCTCCAACGGATTCATTAATTTTATCCCGTTGCTTTACAGGTAACACAGGAAACAGAGCACCTGATGCTTCGACAGATAACAGGCCAGACTGCACAGCAAGCCCCTCCCCTTCCAATCACCAACCAGGCAGCTGCAGAGATGGAGCCTCAAGCCAAAGTCAATTCAACCAAAGCTGTTGAAGGAGCTAAAGAACCTCCAACTGACAAACTCAATGAGAAGGCGGACAAAGGCAATGACGCTGCTTCCAGTAGCAGGTATTGATTTGTCTTTTCTTTCTCATCTTCTGTTTATCAATAATCTATTCGGACACTAGATATTTCAGTCAATCCATCAGAAACCTGTTCTGCCATTAAGTTAATCAGCTGCTTAGTCATTTGGCCAAACTGACACTCATGAGATTAACACACCCATGCACACAAACTCACCTCTACATACTGCTGACTTAGATTCAGATTATACTCTGTCCACGTAGAAGAACAAAAGCACATGAACACTTGAATTGTGATATCCATACTACCCACAAAAATGTGTGTGTCTGTGTGCAGTGATAACAGTGTCAAAAAAAGGAGCATATCACAGAGTGCATCCGATGAAGATGATGATGATGACTTAATGATTGCTGACCTGGAGGAAACAGAGGAGCTTCCTGTCAAAGGTGAGAAGCACCTTAACTGTGTTTGTATTTGTCCTGAATATTAAGCACTGTAATTCATACAATTCATTATGTAGAACACAGTGAGTATAGCGTACAATAATGATGTGTGTGTGTGTGTGTGTGTGTGTGTGTGTGTGTGTGTGTGTGTGTGTGTGTGTATAGACTGGGTAGAGCCGGTAAAAGAGGAGTTTTTGAAGAAACTGACTTACGCCAACATGAAGAGAAATCTTCAAGAACAGATACGGTAAATAAATAACAGAGAAGTGTCTTCAGGCTTTTGCCACAATATCCACAAAAACTGTGTCAATGTTTGCACGAAATGAACAGTGAAAGAAAAATATATATATTTTGTATCCATTTCTATACATGTGTCTGTACGTGTTGTTACTTATGTTATCACATGGGCTTTAGACACGCTCATTGACAAATCTAAAATCTAAAATTTGTATCCAATGTTTTAATTGATAGTGAAACCTTGAATATCCCCGCTCATGTGTGTTTACTTGCAGGTATGTGTACAAGCATAAGTTGTATGTTTCTGTTATTCATTAAGTGTGTATTTGTTGTGGCCTAAGGCAGTTTCAAAACACAGTCACACTGTTGTATCAGCTAAAATGTATTGCATCTGTGTAATTACTTGTTTGTGTGCTTTTTTTTGTCCTCAGATACACACTCCGTAACAAAAATGAGGATGATGTGTGTGAGGAGTTGGTCTTAATGTTAACAGACACTCTTAATCAAGAGCTAAGTGGAGTGGGACCTGAAGATGTTCTGTCAGACAGCCAGCTCGAGGAGTTAGAATATGCACTGGAAGAGCATGTAATAATAATAATAATAATAATAATAAGCAACTGATTTGGTTTTAAAATAAATAGTACTGATGTCTTAAAATAAGTGAAATATTTTCAGTTCTCTATTTTCAGGTATTTCCATTATAAAAAATACCATTATAAATAAGATATGTAATTGTATTTATTACATATAAATGCTTCTATTTCAGAGGATTTTCATTTCATTAAAAAACTAAACTTTAAACAAAGGAAGGACCAGAGGAATTATTGAATCCCTGAATGATTGACTTTTTTCATCTTCCAGGCTCGGCGTATCCTTAAAACCAGTCATGTGGAGAAATTGCATAAGAGAGTAACCAGCGCCATCAAGAAAACACTCACCGCCCCGCAAGTGCAAAAACTTGATGAGGTAGGATGCTGATTCAGCCCCTGGCTCTGTGAGAAGCAAATACTGTACAACAACTAGCAAGTCACATTGTTGGCTGAAGAGAGCTGTACCTTTTTTTTTTTACAGATAACTAATAGTAACTTAAATGTTTACTTTACTTTAAATTAAGTTAATAAAAAGGTACATCAACAAAAAAATAAGTAACCATACTGAAATATTATTTCATGATCGTCTTTGTGGTGGCCTCAGTCAGCCAAACCAGCATTGCCTATGGAGACATTAAGTTCCACGTTTGCCTTAATTCAAATAAAATGCATGCATTTGTGTGTGTTTAGGGTGAGCAAGACTTCTGGAACAAGTTACTTGAGCGCTACCTGACGCCTATTAAAGACAGTAAAGCACATCTGGAGGAAGTTACCAAAGAACTAAAGTCACTACGCAACAAGGTCAGCTAACTGCATTTACTGTTTTTGCAAATGTTTCTCTTTTTTGTGTTTGTGGCATGAATTTTGTCTCACATGAAGTGTGTATCTATTGCTTGGACCTTGAAATAGTGATAATGTGTTAGGACAGTTTATTTTTGTAACTATATTTATTAACTCATTAAAACATAAGTATGTATTGGTAGTGAGCCTACTGAGGGATCTACTACAGAAAGGGCCAAAGACATAACAAACATAAAATTGCTATATATATTTATGTTTACTGTTCTTTTGACTGGTGTGTGGTTGAATGGACCACTATCAAGCCACTCGCGAACAGGGTGGTTCCTGAAGCGCACATGCCATAATAACATCCAAGAAAGTTAAACGCAAAAACTTCGTCCAAGCAGTTGGTCAAGGCCACACCCCCTACTCTAATTAGAAATTGCTGACTTGGTTACTGTCTTATTCAGAAAACACCCCTTGACTGGGTTTTTTGGAATAGGAATCACAATGAGCAAAAACTCATGGGACATTTTAGGTCTTTCTGGGACATTAATCCCAGTGAAATTTGAATCCATTTTGTATGCATTTTGACATAGCAGGCACTAAGATTGACATGTTCTTAGTAACTACTATGAAGACTTAGGCTAAGAGCAGTAGACTGTTTTAAATTCTCCTTCCTCCCCATAGGCCGTCTTCCTGTATTTCATAATCAATGTGCTGTGGGTGGTAGCTACCTTCTTCCTGCAGGCCATTGGAAATGATGTCATCAGCATCAAGATCCCTAAATACTTTCCAAATGGAACTGAATCTGGAGAAGTCCTCAAGGTTTGGACAAACACATATACAGACAGACAGTCAGTCAGTCCTGAATGCATGTGCTGCAGAGATAGAGATAGTTAAAGGAGGACTGTGGCATATTTTTGAACGTTTGTCAATACTGCTGTAACTCCTGCTAAAAGTAATCACCATTACTGTCATTTTGTGTTGACAGGTGGAGCCTGTCAGTTTGATGTTCCTGTTGTCTTTTGCTGTTCTTCTCATAATCCAGTTTCTGGCCATGTTATATCACAGGTACACACACACACACACACTGAATTCATTCAGTTTTTATAGCTGTAATATCAGACCTGTATTTGACAACCTCACTGCTAACTCATAGACTGACGTTGAAAACTAAGCTAACTTTCAGATACTGGAGGTTTGATTATGTGGTAAAGAAATACCAAATATTTTTAAACTACTAATATTTTCCCCCACCATGAGCAGGGAAATTTTGATTAATTAATAATTTCTACCTTTCGTGTCTCATCTGGGTGCCTCTCTCTTTACAGAGTCTACACCCTGATCCATGTTGTGTCCTATCGCAGCACAGAGAAAGACTACAAACAGAGAGACAATGTAAGCAACAACACACACACACACACACACACACACACACACACACACCAAAAACTACAGGGATATTTCTTTAATTGGTCTTGTCAGGTACAAGACTGGCAGAGGCTTAATTATATTAAGGCACATACTGTACCACTTGGGCCTGTCAACATTTCATGTTAAAGAAAGAGAACTAAATTGCCAAGGGACTTGTCATGAAAAGAGAAAGAGTAAAGCTAAACTATACACACATCTAAACTATCAATTCAAACATAATGACAGCTAGTTCAGACATCCAGTGTTTAACTCACGTACCGGTGTTTGAAGAAGACCGCTGTCCTCCATGGTAGCAAAGTGTACAGATGTCCAGATATTTCCCCACTGTAATGTACTTCTTGTCTGAAATGTCAAGAAGTCTTGTCTTTGGACTGCCATGCGCTCCGACTTCGTCCTCCTTGTTTACCAGTGTGTAGGTCCAGTTTCGGAGTCATTTTCAGTCTCGCATTGCCAGACTTATTTTTATTTTCAGGTTAACTGGTTCTAAACCGTTAGCTAGTCTCGCAAAAGCACGTAACGTAAACTGATATCATTAACGTTAGCTGGAAAACATGCTAACTAACGTTACCCAGTTTGTTTAATGTGAACGACCTTTCTAACTTTCTACTTTAATTAGAGTAACGTTAAAAGAGGTCACGTTGGCTCACCTTAACAATGTTTACCCGAGCCCATGGCCGCTCCTTGTTGTTTCCCAGTGGTGTACATATATACACACACACACACACACACATATATGCACACACACACACACACACACATATATATATATATATATATATATATATAAGGACATACACACATACTACCTCACACATACAGAAAATACAAGAAATATACTAGAAATAATAAATAAGATTAAAAAAAAATAAGATAAAATATGATAGCAAAAATAAAAATGCCAGAACAACTACTGACAATGACATTCATACAGACAACTTCCAATCTTCTTGAGATACACTCACTAACAATGGCATCTAGGTGAAATCAATGAACACATAACTAATTGTCTTTGTTTGAATAGTTTTAACTTCATTTAAATGTTTTTGTATAGCCTTGTGAGTATAATTGTGACATTCCAACATTTTAAACAGTATAAATTGGCAGGCTGTAGTAATTATGTTTTACAAAAACTCAAATCTCTGAAGACAAAGCAGCTTTTCAAAAGGTTTTGACTCAGTATTGTAGCTATAATATTTATTTCAATGACAATCAAATTTTGTGTTAATCAGAACAAAAGCTGGGTACAAAAAACATGGCCACAGAACAATTAGTAACATTTAAAGCCAGAGACGTCATCATTCTGTTAACAACATAGAAACTCAGTTAGGATAAATCTCACCAATGCTGCCCATGATATCGTATGTGTGTGTGTGTGCTTTCCTGTCACCTAGGTGGAGGATGATGATTATGAGTTGACTCTGGAAAACCACTCCGCCAATGGACTTGTCATTACCAGTGATGATCTGTAGTCCATAACAACCAACTGTAACCATTAAAACCTAGCAACCAGCACCTATTTGGATCACCAGCAGGTCTCTCACCATCTAAGGGCTGCCAATCAAATACTTCTTTTTCCAGCATTCACAATGCACTAAATACAGTAAATTTTAATGATTGAACAGTATAGAGGGCAGCCTGTCACACAGTCTTTGTAGACAGCCTATGTCTTAATCTTGATGTCACAGGAAATCATCTTGTTTTCAGCTATTCTGCAGCAGGTGTTTAAGCTCCAAGCTAGTGACATTTGAGTAGCACAAAGAAAACCACTTATAACAGATCCAATACGCTTTGTTTGACAGTTGATAATGAGGAATTATGAAGATGTTAGTTCTTGTTTTTACACTATGGGATCTCAGGTAGTAGTGTCTTTAATGATCAAGCGTTTTATTTCATGCATTTGCTCTAAGGAAGTGTATTTATTGTATGTGAATATTTTTTAGAATAATTTGATGTCCTTATCCAAATCAGGGTCAACATGGTGGTCCAATGGTTAGCACTGTGGCCTCACAGCAAAAAGGTACCGGGTTCGAGCCCTGGTCATCTTGGGCCTTTCTGTGTGGAGTTTGCATGTTCTCCTCGTGTCTGCACGGGGTTTTCTCCGGTTGCTCCGGTTTCCCCCACCACTAAAAACATGTTCCCCTCCTTCTCACTTAATTGGAAGTCGCTTTGGATAAAAGCGTCAGCTCAGTGACATGACATGTAATGTAATGTAAAAAGTGTTATGTTGTACAGACTGCACGTCCCATCGGAAACAATTTTAAAAAAAATCCTTAAAGATACAGTTCACATAATTATCAAAAGGTGTGCAGAAAAATCAGTGTTAATTGGTGATTGTTCCTGATTGCGCCTGTATTAAAATCATTTTTTAATCATAAGGAAGTTGATGATGTTGATGGAAGGAACTCATTTTCATCTGTCCAAGAAAATGAATATCTGAGCTCCTTGTCTGGTAGGGTCCTTGTTAGGTTAGAAAGTCAAATACAAAAAACAGTACCTTCCTTCAAAGATTTTTTTAAATGTGATATTTGAACTTGAAATATTGTAAGAAATACTTTTAACATTTTATTGTTAAACCCAATTATTTATATTATGAATAGTTCTGGTGTCATTTACACTAATGTGTTTTCTTTTTAATATTGTGTTAAGATTGCATCAGTGTATATGTATACCACTTGTAGCAATGCACTTTACAAAGGGTTAGAAATTAGAATATTGTAAACTCCCTGGAAAACTACTGAATTGATTAACACAATGTGTGGACAATCTCTTTGTATTGTAAACTACATATGTCAGAAATAATAATCAGCAGCTGATATTCATCTTCTCATCCCATTACACAAGTAAAAAGTATATTGTATGTCCTTTGACTGGATGCAAAAACTAGATTGTTCCATGTTTTGTTTCTAAGACAGAAATGTTAATTTGACTCTATGGTCAAAAAATAAATCGCATCAGGAATCAGACCACAGTTTATAGTTCTCAGTTTGGTGTACTTTTCTGGCAGTCTCAACTTTACAACACTAAATTGTTAGTGATCCATTCATGCACTACACACAACTAAGTCTTCTAGAAGGCCAGGTGAAATGAAAAAGTGAATTACCAGGCAACCGTAAAAGCTGCTGACATTGAAACGTATACTTAAAAACATATGTGCTTGTATATAAATGCTTATTTAGCACCCAATTAAAAGAATGAAACACAACCTGAGTTGACCTTTTTTAATTAGTCTTTTCATTCAAATGAATGGAAGCACTAGGCACAGTTATTAAATAGAGGCAATTGCAACGCAATCATCCAATACATCTTTGGGGATAGAGGTTTCAGCTGAGGGTAAGGCAGCAATCGAACACTGAGCACAACTTTAAAGGTGAACACCCGTTTCGTCACTGTTCTCATTGGGTGCAGAGCAGAAACAACTACTGTGTCACCTAAAAGAAGCACACATCAGCCCTTTAAATATGTCTGCCAGTGGTCCTGTCTTAATATACTGTACACAGAAAACCTGATCTTAAACCAGTAGGAAATGGCTAATTGGACATAAATCCAACTTATCAGATAACATGCAATTGGTCATTTCATGTACTGTATATGAAACGTGAATATTTAAGAGCTTACAATTCAGCCTATGGAGACAGATTATTAAAAAAAACAACCTGCCAGCCCACAGGTTGGCACTTCAGTAATCAAAAGCTTGACTGAAGTTGCGTTTGTGTCCTCCTCTGTTGTTGCTATAGCCACCACCACCACCGCCACCATTCCGGAACCCGTTACTACGGCCACCATTTCCCCCAAAGCTCCGCCCCCTTCCACCTCTGAACCCTCCTCCTCTATCGCCGCGGCTACCACCGCCAAAGCCTCTGTCGCCACGGTTACTAAACTGCTTCTCCTCCAGCTCCGGGAGCTCGGTGGCTACAGTCAGTTGCCAACGGCGACCGTCCTTCCAGCTGTCCTGTTGAAGGATCAAGTGGGGTGAAAAGGATGTTAGCAGGACTACCACAGTCTGTCAACTACAACAAGAAACACCGTAATAAATATTCATGTTTTACTTTGGATTATTTATCTTCACACATTTAATCTTGAAGTCTTGAAGACACTAAACAGTCCACCCCACATCTTGACCAGATGCGGGTTTTCACGGTTGTTCTCACCTGAATCTCCTTGACTTTGTCAGCTGGGACATCAAAACAAACTCCCTGTTATAAACACAATAAGGGTGAGATGGTGAGTGTTTTTGTGTCACTCTCTTTTTGAGAGGAGTCAGTCTATGTACGTACCTGCTGTGCTATCATAATAAGAGCCACAGCAGGCAGGGTCACACCTACAGCAATGTTTCAGGCATTTACTTTTTGCTAACAGATTGTTTGCGGTTTACTTGCTGTGGATAATTAGTTGTGTACTATGTCTAGTCTCTTAAAGACATTACAAGGGTTCTTTCCCTCAATTTGCATTTTGATTTACCACTTATTTTTCCATTTACTTTTTTCATTTGCCAAGTCTATTACTTTCATTTATGAGGCACTGTGGGGGCCTTTTTTGTCATCTGTCACAAGACATTACTGATCCAAGTGAGATCTAACGAGGGTACTCTTTTTTTTGGTCATCTGACCCAATTATTTGTGGCCTACATCCATGCTCAACTTTATAACTGTATACACCAAATCAAATATACTGTTCCTAGTACAGAGATTAGTCAAACCCCTATTCTTAACCTTAAAAGTAGAATCTGACAAGCTGAAGTTCCACAATGACTTCCACACTAGAATACAAAAAACAGGAAATATAACACGTTTATAAAGCCCAGCAGCACATATGTAAATGTTTGTGTGTTTACATCAGGGGTTCATGCATAGACTGTATAAGTGAAGCCAAAATGTATTGATCGCCCCCCTGGTGGCCAGCTGCAGTGTAGGTCATAAATCCCCGCCCCTCTATGTTAGTGGATTGGACATGGGCCAAACTTAAAAATCAAAGTACACGTCAAATACATTTTTCCAAAAGATAGTTCCTGTCATTTTAGATGTTTGTTCAAGTGTTAATTTTTCTGATAAGTTTCTTTTTTTATTAGTTATTTGATGTAATAAAAATGGGGTGAAATGTCATGATTGACAGCTGTGATTGAGTCGCGATTCGTCGGGCAGGTGTATGGGCGGGACTTTGAAAACGCAGCTCCACCGCCCAATCACTATTGCACAGACTATGGCTCCAAAATTACAAGACGGCAGCCCCTGTATCCGGGACATTCTGGCTTCACTTTTGTACAGTGGGAGGAAGTGGCGACGCGTTGTCCATATGTATTTACAGTCTATGGTTTACATACCGTTTTGCCTTTGATGAAGGTCATTCTCTGAATGTGGTTCTCAAACTCTTCTCCAAGTTGTTCTTTGATGGATTTCCAGGCATAACCCAGATTATGCATCTCTTGAGAACACACCATCTGCACAGTGGTGTAACCCTGCAAAAGCAAACAGAAACATAAAATCGGTGGAAGCACTTAAAAGCACAACAAATTCATGATGGAATTTAAATCTAAATTTTTAAGTGTGTAACAGGGATAACCTGTTGCGTGCGTGCGTGCGTGCGTGCGTGCGTGCGTGCGTGCGTGCGTGCGTGCGTGCGTGCGTGCGTGCGTTCAGGGTGAGCAGTGGCCGCTGTTATACAGTACTGTGTCCAGATTTGTTACTATACTTTATGAGTTTGTGTGTATGTATAACTTTTTGTGTCTTGTTCTGGGTTTCTTGTTCCTTTTTTCTGAACATACTAGTGTGCAATGTAAAGGTTGTTTATGATGAGAATAAAAACCAAACTTACAGCATCAGAGTTGAGCAGTGACCTCTGCTCTAGACTTGTGGCTCCAGAAATATGTGCCAGGGCAGCAGCTAGTGCATCGACTGCTCCTCTCTCCTCAATCAGCTTCTCAGCTGACGCTCTGAAGTACCCGATGGCTGCAGCTGGAACAGAGTCCAGAAACCTGGACACAATACAGAAACAAAATCAGAACAATCTGACACTTTGCTTACTGTAGGGAAATTAGTTTCACATTGAGCGGTATCATGATTAAGGAGATTTTTAGCAGGGCAGAGGCTTTGTGGGGCCACTGTTTGAAGTCTATAACTCTTGTAAACATCAAGTTGCCCAAATTATAACAGTAATCCTCATTATTAACCAAATGATGTGGCTGACAGTACAAAGTTTTGAATAGTAATCAATTACAATAGTTTCATGCTTCCAAAACAAAGTATATATGGTTGCACTTGGCACTCTCTCTTTCTCTCTCTAGAATGACCTACCTGACAGCATCCTTGCTTGATGACTTGATGATATCGTTGGCGGTGGGGACGCCAACTCGTCTGAATGTGATACCCTGGAATAGATAAGATCAAATGTATTGAGGTTGATGTTCAATACAGAAACATCAATCTGTCAAGCAGTCAGACAGATTGAATAGATAATAAAATGTGCAATTTTACACACTATTCTGTCCGTCTGCTAATGTGGCTTTCGTTCTGAACATCCATGTAGCGCAGCAGCCCATTCCTTAACTCTTGCCTTTCTCATAAAACATTCTCACTCCTCTTCTTTTCTGTCTTACCACTATTTATTCCCCCCTTTTCTTCTTGTTCATTTCCATCCCATGTGTAGCACAGATGTAATTGAAAGCAATGTTTCATATTTTCGCGGAACTCCTCAAAAGACTAACGTTGCCGCTCTTTTTTGCCCCACTTTCTTTTTCTACTTCGACTGAATTTAAAAAGGGCACGTACTGCTTTGTTTTCCACGTAGCGCAGCTGGTCCTCCTCTTTCCTCTGGTAGAAACAGATGCAGACTCCAGCCCTGCCTGCCCTGCCCGTACGTCCTGAACGATGGATGTATGACTCCACATCCTGACACAGAGACAGAAACATTTTGAGAAAAACGAAAGGTGAGAGGCCTTCATGATTCATATTTTATGCAACACGAAAAAGTGTGCAGTACCTTCATCCCCCGAGTTTATTTCACTATTTTTAATTGATCAACCAGTGCACATAAGTGTACTGCACCAATATCCATTTTCAATTCAATTCAGTGTGTAAATGACAATTGTATGACAATGTATTGTCTTATGTGAATGGAATCTGAACCTTAAAATCGTAACATATTTATAAACCTAAAACATAACATCTACATAGCAACGCAATGGCACGTCCAATAAACGGCAAGATGTACTCTCATGTGGTGGAATGTGGAAATTCTTGTTGAATACTGGCAACGCATCACACCTTGGGTGGAGAACACTGGACCACCAGGTCGACTTCAGGGATGTCTAATCCACGGGCTGCAACATTGGTGGCAACCAGAACCTCAAAACCCCCACTCCTGAAGCCCTTCAGCGTAATCTCTCTCTGTTTCTGAGGAATATCACCATGGAGGGACTGGGTGCTCTGATAACATACAGACAAAATGAAATAAGAAATGAACACCACACATCCTCTTTCTAATGGTATTGTTGAACAGACACATTAAACACTCAAAAATAAAAGCAGAAAAACATTAACCCAACAGCACTGGTGCTGCCTTACCACACAGTTCAGATCATTTTACAAATTAAAGAAGTAATGTATTGCCGCTGTATGAATTGGCTTTTAACAAACTGTTAACGTATGCTAAGTGTGTGTGCGTCTACCTGTTTGATGGATGCATTAAGGGAAAGTTCATTGGCCTCTTTCTTTGTCTCGCAGAACACGATGGTTCTGCCATGGCTGCCGCTGTAAACCTGGATCACATCTCCGATCACGGCTGCACGCTGTGACCAGTGGCACGCTATGGCCAGATGCTACAGAGGAAATGACAGCGACAAACAGGAGAGGGGAAACCAGAGAGTGAGGACAGACATTTTCATGAATCCAGCTGGCAGATTTTAACTTGTCCTTGATTACAATTCCACTGGTGTTCATGATGATAAATTTTTAGTTTTTACTCCAAACGAACGTCCTGGATTATCCTGATGGAGATAATGTATATGCGAGTGTATTTTTCCTGTCTCAATTACTATAACTCTCCCTGCCTACAGGCAATGTTGAGAGATCAAAGAACTAAGAGAGCTGTAACTCTTGTTAAATTGCACCCATCACCCTCTGCCACCTCTGCCAAAACACACACTCTCACTCACTCACTCACTTCTACAGTTGTTGCAGCTTTCTGTGTTTTCTTGCCAATCAGATCAACATGTTTGCACTCTGGTCTCATGTATTTCTTGGCAACCTCGTAGACCCAGGGGGGGCAGGTGGCCGAAAACAGAAGAGTCTGTGGGTTGGAGTCAGAGTCTGGAGAAGAGCACAAGCACACATTCCTAATTATACATACATGGCCACACCAATCTTTGAATCTACTTTCACATATATAAGACACACAAAGCAAAATTCCACCTTCCACCGTATACACATTGAAAACAAGAACACCTATGTATCCTCGACCCAAAATGACTGTCAGTTAACACTCTCAAAAACATACACACCAAATTACTTTAATTACCTTTCTGATATGATGAAGACAAAATCTCTTCAACCTGTTCTGCAAATCCCATGTCCAACATTTGGTCTACTTCATCCAGAACAACGTGTTTCAGTTTAGAGAGGTCCAGTTTATTGTTCTGGAGGTGGTCTTTGATGCGACCAGGGGTGCCGATCAAAATATCGATACCATTACGGATAGCTTCGACTAGACAAGAGTAGAGGAGTGGAAAGATATTTTATTTGAATCAATTAAAGTTGTTAAAACAGAACGCAGAAACCACGTTCAAAAATGTATATATATTTGAATAACATAAAGAACCCATCAATGGAAATAAATTGACCATTTCAATGATTTGAACTATTTCAGAATTACTTCTATTAAAGAGATATTTATGTGTTTGCGCAAGACTTACGCTGTGGATTGTATGAGCTGCCTCCATAGAAACAGGTGAGAGACAGTTTCTTGGTGATGTCTTTGAAGTCCTTTGCGACCTGGATAGCTAACTCTCTGGTTGGCGTTAACACCAGTATCTACAGACAGACAGGAACGAGACTAAGTCGTACAACAAACATACTCAGAGAACAAACTGATACTGGGACTCTGACTGATGCCAGTTTTAAGTGATCGGTGTGAAAGTGTACGAGTGTGCACCTTGGGAGCGCGGCCTCTAGCAAACTGCACGGTCTCCCTCTGGAGCTTCTCCACCAAAGGGATGGCAAATGAAAAAGTCTTTCCCGTTCCTGTTCGGGCTTGGGCAATTACGTCCTCTCCGTCGTATACAGAATTAAATGTCTTCACCTGAATGTCAAACAGGTAAGAGACTCCCCGAGCTGAGAAGACAATAGAGTGAGGTGACAGAGAGTGAAAAAGGCAGAAGATCCATGGAAATGTGTTATTTAGCAAACCTCAAAGCATCCCAACAGTGCCAAACCTGTGTTAACAGTCCAGAGCACATCGTAAGTACAAAAAGAGTTAACATGAATTAATGCATTTCAGTCCATGAAGTTGATCACCAAATTTCAACACACTGTGTATGTCAGATTATCAAACCATGTGTATTCAATAAAGTAAAGATCATCAAATATGTTAAAGCACTAAGTCTGGGCAGCTTCTTTTATTGTTGGCAGAGCAGCAAGCATGTCTGATTTCGTGATGACCATGTATCTGTACACCTCTGTTGTCAAGCAACAGTGGAAGAAACTAAGGAATAAAAATGGAAGTATGATGTTTACCTTTTAGTTTATCAATGGTGAATTGGGAGATCCTGAAGTTGGAGAAGGCCCCTTCCTTCTGCTCTGGTGTCTCCTCCTAAAGAAATAAACAGAGTCAGTCTATACATTAAATGGAATAATTCAAGTTTATATAATTCATGAAACCTGAAAACATGCTCAAGTAGTTGCTTTGCAGTCATCTTTGTGGTTATTTTGTTTAACTTAATTTATTATTATTTAATTGCCAACATCTTGCGGGAGCTTCTCATATTGCAGGCCAGCCCATTAGTAAACAAAGTCTAACCACATTGCTGTGCCTCTACTCAAAGGCGAGCCATGAAATATTACAGAATGGACATTTTCCAATATAAGGAAATAAAATGCAGCAATATATTATAACCAAAATGTATAACGCCTAGAAAGAAGGGTTTAGTAACCGCTTCCATGGTGGTCACCTTGATTTCTCTTGAACTATCCAACAGAACTCATACTTCACCACTTAATTTCCACAAAGCAGAGTTATCATTCAGTAAGTAACAACACACTGTCAAGTTCTCCTGAGAGGAAGAAATGAGCACAATCAGTCTGTGAGTCGTACCGGTTCTTTTTCGCTATCACTAGCAGAGTCTTCACTTGACTGGGCCGGTGTCTGGATGGGCGTCTGGACGGGGGTGTTTGGGGTGGAATGTCCGCTGGTTTCTGCCTCTTCGATTGCTTTCTTTTGCTTCTTCTTCTTTTTCTAAACCCAAAAGTAAAAGTAGAGACGATGTTACAGACATGTTACCACAGGGGTTCTGCAGGTTTTACAAAGTCAAATTTAAGATTTTTTTAAGACCTTTTTAAGACCATAATGAATGAATTTTAAGACCTATATCACAACACAAAATAAGAAAAAAAACATACAGAGTGAGGGAATGCAGTCACAAAATGACTTGCAAAGTCAATTTATTTATTTTGAGAAAAAAATATATATTTCAAAATGTGTATTCCTCAACTTAAACATACAAAGTTTAAAGAGCATACAAATAAATACATAAATGTGCAATACTGTTTTTAAATAACTTAATATTTTACAAAATTAAATAACAAAAAGCAATCTTTTCAAAATAGAAATTTTTGCTTTGCTTAATATTACAAATTAAATAATTAAAACAATAAACAGGCTAAGAAAAATACTAATTCTTATTAAAATAATACATTCTATATGCCCTTTTAAACAATGACATTTAAAATGGGTGTAATATAATAACTAGTGATTAAGTTATAAAATATACTTGCATCCTCTGAAATCCTCTACACCTGATACTCACGTGACCATACCTGACACACAGGCCACTGCTGAAACAGACTGACTGGTCATATCTTCTGTAGGTGTTTTTACGAGTGGCGCGCATGGGGTACCGTAATTCAGAGGGCAGATTTAACGTAGATTTAACACAGAAAAAGCATAAAGCACATTAGCAAGAGCGAAAACGGCAGGCACTGACGTCACTCGTCAGCACCTGAGCGGTGAAGATGTCACTACCTGATATGAGTCGAGTGCAGATGTGAGTTGTGCGTGCTCAGATTTAAACGGTTTACAGCATTAGCGTCATACTGAAATTTGTGAAATCCATAAAATAATAAACTTTTCTCATTACAAACAATAACAGAAGATGGAAATCATTTCAAAAACATTTTAGCTATCTATGATTGTTTGATTGCTAACGTTAGCTCAAAACGCCATTCTAGTGACAGCCTTTGTTGTGTTTGATTTCTAACATGTAGCCAGCAGTGAACAAACTTTATTATGTAGGTGCATTACAGAAGTCTCTCGTTAGCAGGTTTTCGTAGGCTACTTCAGCCTCTAATCTAGAACTGACATCAGGGATCATACCGTGAAAATGTGATGACTTACGTCTAAATAATAAATTACTGCTATGTAATGTAGCTATTTCATTATTCTGTGGCTAACAGCAATACCTGCTCCAAGCGTGTAGATGTCGCCGCGTCATTGTCGCAAAGTGACGCATGCGCAACTCGCATCTGCACTCGACTCACATAGGGTAGTGACAGAAGCAAGAGAAGAGAGGGAGCGCCGGTGAGCAGTGTCGGAGCGTAGCGGCTGTGTGAGGGAAAAGTGGCAGGAAAAAGAGATGGCAAAGATGATGTAAAGTGAGTTAACAGTAAACTAATAAAAACACCAAGCTTAAGAAATGGTGGCTTCATCTGTAGTAAATACTGTCGGTGAAGTGACGGGTGTTACAACGGGGAAACTGCAGTGCACACAGTGTCATCTACACAGCAGTAGCACATTTTTTTGCGGTTATGTAATTGCACAGTGACATCGTGATTGCGATTAGATCGTGCAGCCCTAAAAGAGACTCGCACCAATAACACAAAAGCTGATTGGCTTCAATAGAAGTTGCATGTTGGTCTTATTTGTAGACATAATACAGGCCGATTATATTTGGACTCGCGAAAGAAAGAACTACAACATCAAGGATACAAAAAAAACATTCTAAAGCATTGTGGAGCATTTCAATGAGCATTATAGGTAGTGTTACATTAATAAGACTAAAGACCTAGAACGCAAATGTAACTTAACTTTTTAAAGCCTAAAATTTGTATTTTGAAATTCTAGATTTTAGACTTTTTAGGACCCCACAGAAACCCTGTAGCTTGACACACTTTCCAATGTCTCACTAAACAACTTGATGGATAATAAATATAGTTTCGGGTCACTTCATATTCAGACTAACAACACAGCACTGACCTCTGGGTCTCCTTCGGCTTTCTTCTTGATCTTCTTTGGTGTCTCAACACCATTACTGTTGCCGTTCAGGTCTGTGGCCTCATCTATGTGGCCGTTCACTTGGTCCACTGCCAGCTTGTCTTTTTTCTTTTTCTTCTTCGGTGCTGGAGGTTCACAGTCCGGGTCCTCTTGCTCTTCCTGGTCCTGCAACTGCTTCTTCTTCAGTTTCTTGCCTTCCTTGGTCTTGTTCTTTTAACAGAAAAAGAAAAACAATGAAGGCATATAGGTTTCAGTTGAACCAAATACTGTGCAGCTCCTCAACGTTTTGAGACATAAAAATGTTAGCAGCTTGAGTACAATCTTGCAGTTATCTCATGGTATTGCAATTTCACTGACAAGCAATTGTGGTTATGTGAGGTATAATTAAATATGGGTGGATGATTTCAAAGCTCCGAAGCTTGTTTCACTACATTGTGTCGGCGCTGTGTCTCAAAAAATTTTACCTTGTGACAGCGAAAGTTTCAAACATCATTAGAGCTTCAGAAAGCGCTTCATTCAGTCTGATTATTCAGCTAAACTACGCGATCGGGACATTAATGGGATAAAAAGAGAGGAGTAGTCATAAGTATGAGAACTTTCCACCTGATACCAAGTAATCTAAAGTAAGCTAATTTAATGAATATTCTGCCATCACACCACATCACTTTGTGACTTGTATGAAATGTTACATAAATATCAACCATGAAGTTAATACACATGAGCCCACAGTGGACACTATAAGGGCTAAAATACTACAATAAGGAGCATTAATAGTTATTATCAGCTAAATTATTTTATATCTATGCTTTTTGTACTATGCATTCATTATGTCACTATCATATTGCACAAACATCTACATTTAATGCAGCACCTCTGAACAAAAGTATTACATATTGAATAATAACATGCAGGCTTGCTGAACTTTCATTGTGTCTACTGTCTATGAGTCAGTGAGGTGTTGAGGTGCTTCGGCTGACAGATGGGACTGTGCTCGCTGCCCCGAAGCTTTGAATCTTTTTTCGGCACCAACAGAAAGAAAGCCCCAAAGCTTCCTAAAGCGTTGTCTGCCCATCACTAGGGCTGCACAATTAATTGCAATTGTATCAAAATCGCAATATGGACTACTGCAATATCCAAATCGCAGAGGGACGCAATATTTGTTAATGGCACAATGTGTCAAACCAGTCTGAATGAAGTATTGTGGTGCTGCAGAGACGTCCCAGCCTACAAATCGTATCCTACAGACTAAAGTAAAAAATCTTTGTTTGGTACAGATCGTCGCAAAAAAATAAAAAATTATTTTAATTTATTTTGATGTTAATAATTTTCAATGAAAATGAGAACAATGATTAAAAAAAACAATCATTCCCTCCAATATTGTGAATCATATCGCAATATCAATCAAAAATAATCGCAATTAGATATTTTCCTCATATCGTGCAGCCCTACCCATCACTATGTATAATATATATACCCAAGTGGTTTAAGAACACCATTTTATTTGTTACAATTATTTGGAATAATTGTATAATTATATTAATATTATAATAAATCAATCATTTTTGAAGTGAATCTAAATGACTGTTTATAATTAAATACAACTTTTCAGTTCAACACCACATAATAAATATTATTAGTTTAGCATCAGGTTTATTCTAGTAGTTCGACCAAACAATCCCAATTACACGTTCATCTTACTGTAAGTGGAGCTTGAGTTGGGAATGTTTCGTGAAAACATATCATTAATCAACAATAACAAGCATTAGTAGCAGGCTAGCAGTTATCATTAAGTTAAAGTAATGGTTGTTGTACTACTATGAGCAGGTTGTTTTGTATAGCTGAATAACAGACTACAGCTGACCAGCCCAGCTGTATAAAACGTCATCAGGTCGCGTCCACTGCGCATATAGCCTAGATACATATATTTTTTTACCTTTTATTTCTTACAAAAAGACAACTTCCATTTTCAAGGCAGTTCACCAGTAAACACATTTTAGGAGATGTGCCCTTGACTTCTCTTTCTAAATATATCTTGCATTTAACATACAGATGTAAGCAGTAGCCTGTGTTAAAGCCTTCCACGTTGTCCACCCGTGAAGCTCACCAATACACAGACATGCCATGTGATCTTCTAGCTAGGCTAAGTTATGCTAATGTTGACTTCCTTAATTCAGACCGCTATTGATTACACTATGTTGATAACAATTCACTACTAGTGTTACTCCATAAACCTCTTCGTTGGTTTCCTAACAGTTAGCTGGCCGGTTAGCCGAGTGCTAGCACTTAAAGGCTGAGCCACATGTTGTCAAACATGGAGACGCCGCACTAAAGCTACATGGACATTTAAGTCTATCCAGGGCGTCACGACACACGCTGCTCACCTTTAGGGGTTTAGCCTCCGCGACAGTGTCCACATCGTCCTCCATGGCTTGATCTTCGGTATCAAAGATGATTTTAGACGGCATTTCTCTTCTTGATGGAATCCCTCAGTGTAGACACACAGGCTAACACACGGGCACGCGGATGGAAAGGAACGCGCAAAGCCGCGCGACTCGACTCGCGAGGAAGTGTGCTCACCATCCAGTAGGTGTTCAGGAGCCAGAATAGCAGTGACAAGTAAATTGTTCATTTGATTTGAAGATAAACGTGCATGCTGCTGCACATTAAGACAATCAGCACATCAGTGTTGACAGCTCTGACTCAGCCTGTCCAATGACTAATTAAAAACAGCAAATCAAGGACAGATAAGCGTTATGTTATCAAATGAGATGTTGACATAAGCCTGTATTTATATTTAAAAATGTAGGCCTATGTTATAATGGTTGCACATATTCTGACAAGAAATTGCAGAGAATTGAATATTGTCCTAATATCATTTGTCTAACATTATAGACTGAGACTTGGGCTATAGACGGCACAGGTGTGGATTCTTCTCACATGAATGTGTATTAAAATAAAATCTTGTGTGAGTGGTAGGTCCAGCCCAGCACTGCTGAAACTTTATAGGAAAATGTGAGAGAACAAACACGGAACCGGACACAGTGACAAACATGCAGCACCACACAGAGATATAGGTCCGGTCATATATTATGTCAGGTTTTACTGTTTTCCTTGATGGCAATGTTTAAAGCTGTCATAAAATATACTGTTTAGCAGAAAAGGTAGACAGTTTGTCTTGTCATGTGTGCCCCTAAGTGTCAGCCAGCAGCTACGATCTGACTTCGGCTTAGGCAAACATGTTATTTAAAGCAATGTGAATATATTTCAGCCTGCCAGCAATGACCCATCCCCTCATTTCCAGCACCTAATATGCAGGCATCTTGACCAACCACCAGGGGCACTTGTTCAGCAACAAATAGAAGAAGCTGAACAGGCTTCCCACCCACAACATCGCTGATTGTGTTGATGATGGATAAAGTGAATTTCAAGGTCAGGAAAATACCAAACTCTCAGAACACTACACACATAAAGCCCCATGTGTTTTTCACAGACAGAACATGAAAATATACTCCCTGTCACAAACTGTGAAAGAACTCAAGAATGCATAAACTCATAACTGTCAGCTGTTTTTAGCTCTCTGAGAAATGTTTAGCCGGCTCTTTACAAATAGCATGTAACCCTCATGTTGTCCTTTGACCAATTGAAAACAAGTTTCTATATCAGAAAGTTTCTTTCAACGAAATTGTCAAAAAAAGTACAGTGGTTACAACGTTCTTCACATGTAAAATAAATGATCAGTGCACTACTTTCATTGAATTTTGGGTTTTTTATTTAATTTCATGGCATTTGAAAAAAAAGAAAACATAAAAGAATGTTGAAAAAAGTGACAAAAATGTCAGAAAAAGATAAAAAAAAAAAACATGGGGGGTAAAACCACCAAAAAAGTCAAAAAATGCAGAAAAAATCAACAAAAACTTTTGAAATAGTGACAAAAACATTGGAAAAAAGCTTCAAAAATGTCGGGAAAAGCTTCAAAAACATCGAGAAAAGCTTCAAAAACGAGGAAAAAAGTGACAAAAACATCAGGAAAAAGGACAAAAGTGTCGAAAAACATGACCAAACTGTATATTTTAAATTTTGACCCAGAAAAACAAAGTTTCCTGGTCAACGGGAAGACAACACAAGGGTTAATAGGGTAAGAATGAACCCAGTGCTCCACCCCACTATAAATCCCTGTCCATCACAATTAAAAATGCATCATGCAGGATTGCCAAAACAACAGGAACACCTGGCAATGTAAAGCAATACAACAATACTATGGCCACTCAGCCTAGTTCTCAGTTTTCCTGCAGGGTCACTGTTCTAGATTGCAATATATTATCGGGCGTTACTGCTGATTTTGTGAACAGCTTGTATGTATCTAACATCCTTCTTGCTGGTTTGTTATCAGGTTTAGCTGCACCTACTCTACTCTTGTTCTTGGTGCTCATGACAATATTTATAAGGAAAATCTAGCTTGAACGTGTTATTAAGACGCGTTTTACTTACTGTGACAAATTAAAATGTCATAGTATATGAAGCCTATTGTTGCATAGAAATGCAGACTTATTCAATCATTAATTTGAAGCTGTGCGACGGGCAAGAGGGTCACAAGCACACCGAATGCATCTCTCTGCATTCTTCTCTGAGCTTGTTTCCAATGGAATGCAGAAATATGGTCCTCAAGCAGCTCAACAATTTAAATTATCTGGAAAGTGGTCATTCAGTAATGTTGGTTTCAACAACGTTCTTTGTCACAAATGTCTCAGTCAAAACACACAACAGATGTGCTGCAAGCTATAAAGAAAATGTCAGTGAACATTTAGTTCCGTAAGTTGCATGTGAACATTAACTTCTTGAGTCTGAGAAACATGGCATGATTAACAACAGGTGTATACCGTCAGTAGATAAGGTGGCTAAACTTGAGCTTTCTAAATGTAGAGACTATTACTAAATCTATTTTCATACTCGATACAGAGTATTGAAATTGTATACTTTTAATTAAACATGAAAAAAAAATATTTTTCAATTGATCAGAGATGAGATTTGATCTAGGCAATGTATTGCTTTGGGTCTGAATGAGACGTCCTACAGGCTGATATATTGACCTACCGAGCTTGTGACTTTTTATAGCTCAGAAACACTAACTTGATGTTAAGTGACATCACCCAACTTGGGCATACCACGAGTGTAGCCTGTTTATACTCATTCAGCATTTAACTTAAAAGTATTTCCACCAAACCAATCATTCAGGCAACATCAGTCCATTAAAGTAAAAATGATCATGCCATCTCAGGCAAAGACACTGCAATACTTTATTGGTAAAAAGAAAGTTATATCTATGGTTACTACAGAAGTTTTTCAAGAACAAATAGTGAATTCTAGGTACACTGGTCATTTCTGGACTTGTCATATTTAGGGAAAGTCTGACTGTGGGATGCAAGGTATTACAAGTGTACATAGTCTGCATGAGAAGACTTCCTAAACATCCAAAATATTAGCATAAGATTCAAGATTCCTTTTATTGTCATTCAGCGAAACACAAAAATGTAAAGCATGAACGAAATTACAAGCATGGCTCCTTTTAAAAACACAGATGAAAACCAGGTTATTAAATAGACTTCTATGAATATATATATATATATATATATATATATATATATAAATATATATATATATATATATATATATATATATATATATATATATATATATATATATATAAAAACATCAGTGGTACACATGAACACTGTGACCTCCCTGGTTAACATGGTAAACGTGAAGTGTGTGGATGACACCACCCTCATTGGGCTCTTCTCTGGTGGGGATGACACCCCATTAAATCACTCCACTCTGACAGAATGCTGCAGTCCATCAAGACCAAAACATCACACCACAAGAACAGTTTCTTCCCGACCGACCAACCAACAATGCCGTTGTGAACATTTGCCAATTCCCTAGTCAACATGTTAACACATTCCATCCTCTTGAAAAACTCTTTTAATTTGAAACGGATGTATTTTACATATTTTTTTGGGGAAATTTCTGTTTTTTTTATATTTAAGAAATAAATATACACATTCAGTTATTCAACACTTGCTTTTTGCATTCTGGTTAGATGATAAACTTCAATTTGTTGTACTCTGCAATGACAATAAAGTTTAACGTTTATTTTGTTTTTCAGAATGAGTGAATGACCCCTTCGTACTCCTCTTTGTTATGTAAGGCTAAATGTCCTCTTGTCTTAAATATCTTAAAATAGTACAAACCTTATTATGAATGGATCTATGTTCCATAATATAAAACAAAATCAGTGTGAGGTCTCACTCTACATAAAAATGACACTGTTAAGTGTTGCAGTTCTATTGCCCATGTTAAAAGACATTGCTGTAAATGCATCAGAGTTAATAAAAGGCTATTTTTCATATACAGATATTACATACTGTAAAGTCATGTTAAAAATAATATAAGATTATAATTTTAAAAGCTATGGAAATATGTTATAAGCATGCAGAAATATTACAAAGAATATAAACGTCAGTAAAGATGTCTTACAGTAAGTATTTGTCTTATTAACCTATTCTGAGATGAAATGGCTTGGGCCTGTGGGGTTTTTACATATCTTCTGTTCCCTTTTCAGCCTGTGCTGTAGGCAACACGGTCTGTATCAGGTGTGAGAACACAAAAGGTCAAACTCGGACTTCCCTGTCAAATATAAGATGCAGAAAAGCAGGTCTTCTTTTGACACTGTTCAATTGAATATGGTTGATATTGGCTTCCTGTACACCAACTAAAAGAGGGTGCTCCGACAAGCAACTGTATCTCTTCTCTTTGTTCTTATTGCACATATTTCTTTAAAGGCTTCGTCCTTCAATAATTGACTTGCCATTTTATGCAGCTATACCTGATGGTGATGATGTCAGTCCAACACTGCGCCTCCTCCCTCTCCCCTCTGTCTCTTTTTTTTTAGACCCTGTTTGATCTTTCTTCATGCTCAGTAGAACTTCCACCTGTGCCATAGTAGGTTATGGAAATACGTAATGCGCTGCCTTTGTGAGGTTACATTGGCTCTTAGTTTAGTTTAGTCTCTGTTATCTTGTTTTTCTGATGTTCAGTAGTGTTGCAGTTACAGTTACAGTTAATATTAACTATCCAGAGAGTGGATATGTTGTGCTACATTTCCAGAATCCATATTTTGGTCAGTCTTGCCAGTCTTCTCGTCTTTTTTGGGTAAGACTTTTACCTGATTTTCTTCTTTACTACACTAAAACTTGTTATTAAATGAATAAAAGGTAAACCTAAACAGGGAAAAAGACTACATTTCCAAAAGTATAAATGTCTTTTTTTATATACAGTATATATCGTATAGCTAGATTCTGCATGTTAAAGGCTTTTACAGGTAATAAAGTTTGTAAATATGACTCATTGAAATTACTGTAATATATATTACCATATTTACAGGTTAAATATTGTGCTCCATTTCCAGGATATGTTTTTTTTTCTTTTTGGCGTAAGATTTTTAAAGCTTAATAGCTGCATGTATTTACACACTAAACCTGCGAGATTTATTACAAAGAGAATAGAAGCGAAAACATTACACATCAACAAAATGATGCAGTTATCCAAAATGTTGGGGGAAAAGACGCATGGATAAAATACAATGAAAATGATTTTGTACCACCAGTGATAACAGTGTGTACTGTGCTTATGTTTAGTTTTTAGGCTACAAAATGTATATTTATTATATTGACTTTGAGCATGGATTGTCTCTCACGTTTCACACTGCAATGCAGTCTTCTCTACACATAGATGAACATGATGGTTTTGCTCAGGTCATGAAGGGGGGGACTTGCATACCTGTTGATGTTAACCTGTGAAAGTTTTATTTTTATAGCTCATTTACAAGGTTCTCTGGGAGCGTCTCGTTAACATCAGCAAACACAGTACAACTGCTACTCAGAGCCAACTGTCTGTTTCAAAATAGCTGACTTCACAATGAGACCGATTACCAACACACTATACAAGACTTACTTGGTGTTTTTACACTGGTTGGTGCTCAATTTTATGCTAGAATTTCACACATATATGCTTCTTCAACAAGTGCATGCAATACAATAATTGATTAAAAGTTTTAGATTGAATTATCATCCATAACTTTGCTGTTGTCCTGTTTACTGTTACCATTATTTAGTTTAGTCACATGACTGCAGGCACAATTTCATGTCAGGGACAATGACGATTGAACTTAATTTAGCTATGTGTGCAGTATTCAATCTCCATCGCTCGTGTCCTAACCTGTATTTCATGTTTGCACTATATGGCACAACAACGGAAAGTTTTATTCCTGACCTGTACACTCTCACGTGGAAACCTTGTAAATACCACTGCATTCCTTTTTACTGGCTGTTCTATGTTAACTCGTATATTTGTGTCTTCACAGGGGCATCTATATCTACTTAGGACATAGCACCCCATCCTTCAGGTGAGGTCGCTGTAAGACAGAGAGGATGTATCAATTCAAATGCATGTAAAGGAGCATGAAACTAACCTTTAAGTAAAGCATTATTAGTTAAATTATGTCATATTATAAATACATATTGTATGTTTTCCTTTAAAGCTTTTGCCTGGACAATGGCTGGAGGATCGGAGACCTAACAATGCAAACTGGGTGAGAATCAGGAACAGCTGGTTCAAATAGCTTTGTCTCTTGCTATGACTCTGGTTCACATCCTCGGCCTGTTGCAGAACACTGACGCGATCTCTTGCTTGTAAGCAAACTGAAAGGGGTCTAATAGTGCATCTACCTTTTAGGACACCACGATCCTCTGTTGTTATTGTTGTCTGTCTTTGGTTGTTACTTGTTATATTTATGTATTTACCCCTGCATTTTCTCTTTGGAACAGTAAAGATACATTTGATTAAAATGTTGCTCATTTTTTCCCCAGACTGAAATATGCTCAGCCAAGCACACAGAATGGGTAAGCTATTAAAAACAGATATCACATTATTCTGCTGTGTAAAATCTATACATGACAACCTTTTATCTCCTTTTTACCACTCCTATCATACATTTAAAGAACATACTTCACTTCATTTAAATGCCCTGTCATTTTGTGTAATTATTTAGTGTCCATGTACATCTTTGAAGTCACTTCAAGTGAAACCCAATATCGTGGCCCTGTTTTAGGGAACTGTGTATATGCTGAGATGAAAAGTCATAATTTATATTAGCTGATCATAGCTGGACTAAGACTGGAAAATTGCTAAATCAAGTTTGAATCCACAATCTTTCTGTTCTCCCCAGACGCACTGATGTGAACTCAGTGACGAACTGGAACGCTCCTCTGGTTTGGGAGGGAACCTTTGATCCAGTGGTTATCGATGCAATCTATAAGAAAATGGACCCAAGAGTTGCTGTGGTGGTGTTTGCTGTTGGCAAGTAGGTACACAGGATACATAAATACTTATTCTTTGAATCGTTGTTCTCTTTTCTTGTCTTAATTGATAATCCTTCTGGCAGATACACACGTTTCCTGAAAGGCTTCCTGGAGTCAGGTGAAAAGTATTTTCTTGTTGACTTCAGGGTCACTTACTACATCTTCACAGACAACGAACAAGATGTCCCCAAAGTGAGTTGTTGTTTATTAATATGTATAGAAGTAGTTTTGTGCATTACACTGCTACACAGCTTAACTGATACCCATTCAACAATACATGCTACTAAATAACGTTTTTACTCTCTTTTATTGATTGCTTATTCTTTAAACAGCAAAGAAGACGAAAGGGGATGATGGTGTGTTAGAATTTTTGTGTTCACGAAACTCGAATCAGCTGCACTCTTTTCATGAAACATTTACAGGGTGTTTGACAGCCTTTTTACCACAGCAGTGAAGGGGTCCGAGGATCAGCACCTCGGACAGTGGACACACAATAGTGCAGAATGCAACATGATTCACCTGAACTGGAAAGTGTGAGGATGTCATTGACTGTAGGCTGGTGTACTGACAACCTTGAACCTTCAAAATAGTTGAACATCAATAGTTGAACATCAACAGCCTGATAATGTATATGCAATAAACATGGCTGTGTGGTTTATTACTCTTAGCTCAATAAACTAGCAAATATTAAAGGTGCTGTAGGTAGGATTGTGAAGATCCAGGTCTTAGCCAAAACATTTGAACGACAACTCAGTCCCTCCCCCCTTTCTGCTAAAGCTCAAAACGGTCTCCTAAGCCCCTCCCCCCACAAGGGAGAGCTGTGCACGATAGAGCGCATGTGAAGAGGGTGGAAGGGGAGGAAACCTATCTGCAGCTCATGCGCGGGGGAGGGGAGGACGCTATGAAATGTGTGTGCCTAAGCAGTGATTGACAGGCAGTTAGATAACCCCCTGGCCCTGATTGGAACATCTGAACAGGGAGCGGTGGATTTTTGCAAATCGCACTACAGACTGTAGGTGGTGCCAGAGGAACCAGATTGTTTTTTATAAATTACCTGCTTCATGTAGTTCTACTCGAACATAGGGTGAGTTTCAGCAAATATGACAGAAAGTTAGTTTTATAAAGCTTACCTACTGCACCTTTAATGTCAAAAACTAAAGAGATGACATTTGATTTTAGAAAGAATCCTTCTCTACTGTGGCGTTTAATGACCGGGCTGTTGAGATTGTATCTTACTGTTGTTGATGAAAAGCTGACCTTACAAGCCTCATGTGGATACTGCGTGTAGAAAAGCCCACCAGCGCATGTATTTTTACCGGAAGCTTCAAAGTTTTAATGTTGACAATACCTTTATGAAAATGTGTTCTTCTTGTTTTATTGAGTCAGTCCTACTATTCTTCTTTGCCAGCTGGTAAAGGTCAAAACGTTCAAGTGGCTTCTGTTTGGCCACAGATACAATCTGCCAAGATGTAGGACCAATAGATTTTTGTGTGATGTTTAACTGCTGGCTGTAAACCAAATGGCCTCTTAGGGATAATAAAGATAACTTGAACCTTGAACAGGTGTGTACAGTAAGGTACTAACCATATCCATTATCACGATGAAGAAGTTCATCAACAAATTATACTACAAGAGCTCAATGCACTGCATCTTAAGAACATTTACTTCACTTCACTTAAGTCACATTTACAATTTTACTTCGCTTTATATCAGCGCTTTTCTTTGGCGTGTACACTTTGCACCTTTGCACACACTTCTCCACTTTACACAAACTTTGGCTACAAGCGCAACAAATTAATGTGGCAAGACATAATTGAAACTTATTGTCCTAAAGACTTCAATTATTTGATATTTATATATTGTGATCGGATGTTGCGAGAAGATGTTTGTAATTAATTTGTTTTCTTTTTTTATTTGACTGGGCAGATTAAACTGGGTAAGGGCCGGACAATTTCAGTTGTCACCATCCCTAGTGCTAAACGCTGGCAGGAAGTAGTACTTGGCAGGATGAAATGGACCACCATCACTATTGACAAACAGGTCAATATCAAAACACAAAATAGGCCATACACACCACGAAAGCTAGTGGCTTTTTCATCTGGTTACAATTGCTGATGTTACATACATTTCTGACATACATTTCTCACACAGAGGTGCATACAAATCAAATATGGTACTTTTAAATATTATTTGTTGATCATCCAATTGAGTCTCTCCGTGGTGCATTCAGTCTCACATCTCAACTGTAATGTTTTCAGATCCGTAATGAAGCAGACTATCTTTATATGATGGACATTGACAGTGTCTTCCACAGCCGTTTTGGAGCAGAGTCTCTCAGTCAGCTGTCGGCTGTGCTTCACCGTGGCTACTACAAGGTTTTACTCTTGTTCCTACAGTACTTGAATTTCAAATTAATAAGTATTTTCTTATGTTGTATTAATAATGGCATGTCATGTATTTCTTGATCATTTTCTGATCAGCCACAGCATTAACCACTGTTGCAAGTATCAGTTATAGCCTCTCACCCTTAAAACATGTTTTTTTCATTTTATTTACTCAGAATACACAAAGGGATCAGTTCCCGTATGAGCGTCGGCCTGAATCCAAGGCCTTCATTCCTAATGATGAAGGAGACTATTATTACACTGCTGCTGTCTGGGGTGGATACCTGGAGGACATGTACAAGCTTGTCAAGTAACCATAACCAAATTATTAAGTCATTTGTGTCTTTCTGACATTTTTGCGACTATGTAAGCTTCTTATTGGTTTTTGACATTACTGTAGTGCCACAACTAAGTTACTATGTTTTTTTTCTTTCATTACTCGTTTCCTCAAACACATTTAAAAATAAAATTAAACAAGCAACAGAGTCTCAGCGTTCTACCTCTTTTATTTTCTCAGATACTGCTACACACAGTCGGAGGAGGATGCCAAGAATGAGATTGAAGCTGTGTGGCAGGAAGAGAGTCACCTCAACAAGTACTGTGTCACATTTCATTCCCTAGTCTGCAGTGGGTTTTTGCTGCTGTCCTCTTTTCAAGTTTCCAACCTGCTACTCCTCATTTTCTGCTAGTCTTTTCTATCTGCCAGTCTGTCACATTTCCTAATCCTGTTTTCTTAAAAGACCTTCATCAATAAGACTGTATTAAGATGTTTCTTATCTTCTGTACTGTGGACACTTAACATCTCATCTACAGTATTTCTAAGATTTACAGCTTATCAGCCTGTCTCTCTGCCATGCAGGTACCTGCTGTACAACAAACCAACCAAAGTGCTGTCTCCAGAGTACCTGTGGTCAGATTATGATAGCATACCACAAGACATTAAAGTTGTCAGGATCTCCCAGTTGGTCAAGAACTATGCAGAAGTGCGGCCCAATGGTGGACAGTGATTCAAGTCGCTGATATTCAGGGCATCAAATTGGTATGGGTTGCTTTGTCTGTTTTGTTTTGTATTGTATATATATTATATTGTAGTATACTCAAGATATAAATTAATTCATAAATTCACATAACTTGATTTCAATCTTGGTCTAATGTGTCCCAGCATATTAATTGAGAACAAAGATTAAATCTCAGATGTCTCTCAAACATATTGGTTCAACAGTATGACACCTCAGCATCCGCTTCTTTTTTGTAAGGCACAGAACAGAGAACCTGGACTTTTATGGTAAACTCTCTACAACAACATTGTTTGCAAGCCATCCTCTGGTTTCTCTTCGATCTACAATTTGCCTAAATGTTACCTTTTTATTACATTCATTTTTTTAAGGCATGTATTATCTGGTAATGACTGGAAATGTCATCACATTTTCCTTGAAATGGTTTAATAATGATTACCTTTACTTTAATCAGGACTATATGTGAGTATGTATGTGCATGTAACTAACTAACTAACTAACTAACTGTTATACAGTACCAGTCAAAGGTTTGGACATTCACTTTAGAAGAAAGTGTGTCCAAACTTTTGACTGGTACTTTATGTGCATTTATTTGTGTGTGCCTTTTCCCAACAGTTTTAGCGTGACTTCATGTGACAAATATATTGATTGATTGATCCTCCGAGATCAGAATTAGATTTACCAATCTTGATTCAACAACCAAACCAGACATTTGTAGTTGTACAGATGTAAATCTAACTATTACAGCTATCATCTCTATAGTTTCTGCCTTTACCACCGCCTTCAGTAACCTTGTACATGGTGATTTTGCACATGGCATGTACTGAGCTATTTTAATTTAATTTAATTTATGGTTTATTTGCTATTGATATAATTTCTCTGTGCAAATGTTGCTGTAACATAAGAATGTCCTAAATGTGTCAATAAAGTCTATCTACTGTATCTATCTATCTATCTATCTATCTATCTATCTATCTATCTATCTATCTATCTATCTATCTATCTATCTATCTATCTATCAGTGGTGGAAGAAGTTTTCAGATCCGTTTTAAATAAAAGTAGTCCTACTAATATGACACTGTAAAAATACTCTGTTACAAGTAAAAGCCATGCAAAAATGTTACTCAAGTAAAAGTGTGTAAGTATCATCAGGAAAATGTACTTACAGATTTAAAAGTAAAAGTACTCAATGCAGAAAAGTCCTCACATTTTAGAAACTGGAAATTATCATAGTTATGTGTATAATCCTCTAGTCTAATCATTTCAGCTGTAGCCTAGGCCGTTATATTGTTGGGTTTAATTTATAATAAAACATTGTATTTTATAAACAACGTGTTTTTTGTGCAACAATCCATATATCTATCTCCCGGTGTCTATCTAATAATAATAAATAATAATTCATTTTATTATAAAGTTTAAAAAGAAAAACAAAGTGACAAAACATATGATCGAGACCCATAGACTAATTGCGACAGTGTCGTAAAGCGCCAATGTTATGGTCGTAAATTGGAACAGTCGTCCTCTGAGCTGAGTTTTCAATCAGTCGCCCTTCAGCCTTCAATGCAAGAGTGCTCTTCTCGGCCAAAACAGACATCAGCCCAGCGTTAGACCATGGCAGGGACAATTGCACGGAAAGCTATTGACCACCTGAAGAGCAAAGACTTTAGGGATTATTTGATGAGGTAAGTAACGTTAGCATGGAACCTGTTCGAATTTCTATTAGCGCTCATGCTAAAGCGACGTTAGCTTGTTGGGTGTCCAGTGATAAGATACAGCTCGGTAACGTTGGTTATGTTTAACAGCCGGCTGAATTTACTGTCCTGATCTGTCTAGACAACGTTTTAATAAAAGTCCATTACTGTGTTTAACAAGTTATGTTACTATTTGTTACATTGGCATCGTTTATCTCGGTTCTCTGCTAGTTTTCAAGGACGATTGAACTTTCTGTAATGTTAACTCTGTTTCTTTAGTTAAACATTTCTATCTAAACTAACGTTACATTGGAGGGATATGTTGTCAGTTGTTCTAGAAACACCCCAAAACAATCAGCAAACCTTAAAATGGGTCGCAACTTGTGAGAGGCTCTGAAATAGGGTCGCAACTACTTTAACAACAGCATTGCGACTTAAACAGTGTTGTTCTTTGAAGTTGGGGCCAGTGTCAAATCTATCCTTAGAGATAAATGCATGCAGAGCAAACTACTTTTATTACGTTTTGAACTATTTTATACAGTCTATGGTTTTGACATGTTGTCAAGACGTTGGTTAATGTGTACATGATGCCATGGTGGTGTGTGCACTAGCCACAGTTTAGAATAGGGTTGCACAATTAATCGCAATTTTATCGAAATCGCAATATGGCGCAATATTTGTTAAAGGCAAATTATGTGTCAAACCATTCTAAAATAAAGTATTGTGGTGCTGCAGAGACATCCTGGCCTACAAATCGTTTCCTCCTTTTTTATATTTTTCAATGAAAATTAGAATAATGATACAAAAATGATCATTCCCTCCAATATCGTGAATCCTATCATAATCGCATTATCAGTCAAAATAATCTCAATTAGATATTTTCCTAATATCGTGCAGCCCTAGTTTAGAAGCATGCTTGATATTTAGAGGAAAGACTAAATTGTGACACGGTGATGCAAGAGGCCATCTTTGTTTACATTTGTCACAGGTAAAGATGTTATCTCTTGGTTATTTTTTTGACCAGTAGAAAGTCAAACAACTGCACTTGTGTTTCTTCAGCTTTCTGACAAAACAAGGTCCTTTTTTTGGTGGTGTGTTTCATTTAGTCGATAATACAGTAATCAATAATCAATCAAAAAATAATGTTTTTTTTTTTAAGATACATTAGTAATCAATAAGTTAGCCTTTAACTTGTTATGAATGCTGTGGCAGACATATGACTTTAAGCATAGTTCAGTATTTTCATCCAGGTACTAAAATGTTTCTGGTCTAAAACTGACTCATGACCTGTTTCAGCATAACTTATCTGTATTTATGTTGTTATCTCTTCTATGTGGCCCTAAAAAAAACCTGTTCAACAGCACAGTAAGTACTTATCCTTTCTGTCTGTCATTCTATCTGCATCGCTCTTCATCTGTGACTGCCTGCTTGTTTATGTCCACCTTTCTGTTTCATGCCTAATATGGGTGTGTCATGTTCAAATCTTTCCTGTCTTGCTTTTCTCTTCTCAGTAATTTTAGTAATAGGATTCACAATACATATTTTACTATAATGTATTCACATGGTAGTTATGGTATAGTTCTGTTCTCCTGTACAACCAGTTAAAGATAAATGTCCAAACCATTTATCTATGGTCTTGGCTATATTTTTTCACTTTTATCTTTACAGCATTTCTGGGGTCCTGTAGCAAACTGGGGTCTTCCTATAGCCGCCATCACAGACATGAAGAAGAGCCCTGAGATCATCAGTGGCAGGATGACCTTTGGTAAGACACAGAGACATGTACTGATAAACCCAGATGTGCACATGCAGGGCACGCGCAATACCCCCGTCCTTTTTGGTTCAAGTTTGTTATAGGGTTAGGTTTGTAATTTGTACTTTATCTCAAGGCTACTTAGACATAAGAGATTCATTTAAGTAAACTACAGCTGCAATTCATGTTCGGTCACTTTTGATATTTTCTGTTGCTGCCCTTTTCTATGTTACATTCTGAATGAGAGAGCACATACTTTGGCCTTAAGAGGGTGTCAAATGAACAGAAAACCTGGCAGAAAAATTGCTTTTTGTGTGCAATTAGGCTAGGTGACATGTTTATGTAATGTGTTTGAGCAGTAGTAAGGAGTTTCCAGCAGCAAGTGGTTTAAAAGATGACAGTGCTGTAATAAACTAATGCCTGTGTGTTGTCTCACTCCTCTCAGCTCTGTCCTGCTATTCACTGCTCTTCATGAGGTTTGCCTACAAGGTGCAGCCACGCAACTGGCTACTGTTTGCTTGCCATTTGACCAATGAGGGAGCACAGCTGATGCAGGGAGCTCGTCTCATCAAATACAAGTAGGCAATATTCTATGCTGTGATAAGCTGTTGTCATTGTAAAGGTGGCTTAGCAGGCTACTATTTATATCATTTGCATAGTCATGAAGCTTGTCTTTTTTTTCCAATTACTTTGAACCTGGTTTTTAATTTTTCCACAATGACTTTTGACCCAGTTCACCATTTGATCAATGATCATATAAGCGCTAAAGTGCCTTTAGCGCTTATATGATAGTGAGATTAAGGATAATAAGACGTATGTTCAAAATAACTGAAATATGACAACTCTAAATTACACCTGCTTGGGAGACAGAAGAAAATTTGGCTAGCCGGCTCAACAGCAACCAAGAAAATGATAGCTCAACGCTTGTTGTTCTTGTTCAATTGTATTTGTTTGTTCTGTATGTTAAAAAATATAAAAATAATAAAAAAAATTATCTTAAAAAAATAAATTACTGAAATGATCTTTAACCTTAAGGTCATAGGATAAAACAGAATTGTATTGGCGCTGACTGTTTCTATATTATTACAGCATGGAGAAGAAGAAGGCATCCTAGTGAGCAGAGTGAAGCAGATGCAGCACGTTTATTGTGGAGTGGCACCATGCTGCTTCAACAGCCACCTAAACCTGGACATCAAAACTAATGTCTCTAAACATCTAATTATTGATACTGTGGTACTTGCACCATTTTTTAAACCTGATGTTACCATGATTGATCTTCCTCATGAAGTTTTAGTCACTTTTTACTGTGCAAACTCCTCCAAGAATTTAGATCAACCGCTGTGATTTTGTTTTTTAGATTTTTGCAATATTCAACACATTGACACACAAAACTATAACATGGATGAATGTACTTTCAGCTAATCAGCCTGACAGCATTGTCATTACTATTTGTATTACTATCTTACCTGCTTAGTAATTGATATATTTATGAATTTCACAGATAACTTAGCCTGAGGTCAGTTTGTGCTAATATGTCCATGTGATGGCAGATTATCGCGTGCTAAGCATACATACTTTGTTGATTAACCTTTACTTAAACACAGAGGACACACTGAGTGCTAAGCTAAGAGTGTGTACGAGGATCCAATTTGGTATAGTTTTGTTGCAGTATGACAAATAAGACAAGTTGCTTCTGTCAGTGCTGACCAAACATATACTGTATATTTTGTGTTGTCATATGTAATTCACATTAATTTATTGTCATTGTATAATTCACATTATTCTTTCTCCAATTAGTGAATTGATTCTCTGAGTTTGTTCAAATAAACTGTAACTATAACCAACTTGAACACAATTCAGCGAGTGAGTGATTTATTTTTTAATGAAGATCAGCTTTGCAATTGCAGTTTTCATTTGAGTCCTGTTCCATGGTCATTGTTAGGGATCAGGTCACCTTTACAATGTCAGATATTGCACCGTGGTAATGGCAAGGAGGCCACTGCTCCGTATTTACACTCAACACTTTGTTCTGCAACCCAATGCCCTTCTTAAATTACCATCACATCTTTTTTAACTAAGTTATGTACAAATCCAATAAACAGGAAAGGAATGGTTATTTAATATATGTTTTATGTACACACCCTAGCTTTTAAGCTTTTATGAGAAAACTAGCTGAGAGCTGGATGAATATGTTTTTATAAAAAACATTGTTTATTTCACCACCATGTACAGCATGCAATAAACAAATAGGAGCCAATCAACTACGTCAAAACCAGTTGTGTGTAAAGTTTTAAAAAACTACGTTAGGTACAAATCATGCATTTTTACTTAATGACTGACCAATAACAATGCACCGTTATTTGTTATGCAAAGTAACAAGTGACTATACTGTAGCTGTCAGAAAAATTAAGTTGATTTAAAAAGTACAATATTTAGAGGTATAGAGTAGCAACAATAGAAATACTCAATTAAAATACTATTACCTCAAAATTGTACAAAAGTAATAATACTAGTAAGTAGTAAAATAGTGGTGTTCTCTTAATACATCCATGGGTACTGTAGGAAACGAAAATTTGCTTCCAGGAGATGGCAGTAGTGCATAAAAAGAACCCAGTTGTGGTAGTTGCAGTGAAACGACAAAGAAGAAGACCAAATAACATGGCGTCCGTGAGCAGCGATGAGTGGAGAACTGTTTGCGACAAATTCACCAACGCCCAAAACCTTACTGTTGTCGAATCACGAAATGACCCTGAGAATGACCCGTTCCGCTCCAAATACAAGGCCAGGGAGCTCCTCAGAGAGATACACTGCTCGCTTAAGAGTTTCGAGGCCGGCGACGGTGAAGCGGAAAGCGGTGAAGAGAGCGGCGACCAGCGGCCGATAGAGCCGCCGGTGGACGGGCAGAGGGAGGACTGGTTCGGTCAGGGTTTCAGCGGCGACTCGCCTGCCGGGCTGCGGGCCGCTAAACTCGGGGCTGTGGAGTACTATCTGGGCGTCAACCATGTTGACACAGAGGAGCTGTCAGCCGGACAGGAGCATCTGATGAACTGCATGAAACGGCTTGAGAGATGCAGAGTGTCATCGGAGAATGTGTCGCTGTTTATCCATGCCAGGGTAACGTTGACGTTAACTTTCCAACAGAATAAAAAGGCCATGGCTGCAGCTAACGTTAAGCTCAACCAAAGTTTTCTTAACAATAATGTTGAAAGATATGGTAGATCGTGACCGAGCTGCACATCAGCCATAACGAATTAACTGGCCCTAATATATATAAACCCTAATACAATTGCTAATGTCATCATAAATAACGCCATTGAAGTAGCGTTGTGTAAGCCTGTGGTAAAGCAGTTAAACCACAATTTCCCAACATGAACAAGAATCACAGAGTCCGTCAGATCCATCAGGCCTTTTATAAAGCCTTGTGAATAGATTAAATGTAGTAGGAGATCAGATGATGCTGATCACTTCCTCATGTATTGACTGTTTGTGTTAACAGAACCAGTTGGGTATCCTGTGGGCAGGCCGGGATGAGGCAGAGACAGCTCAAGGATTCCTTGAAACTGCAGAGTCCATCTACCAACGTTATATGAAGGAGGTAAGGTTGGTGTCCTGTGGGACTGTTTACTTGAAGCCGCTTGTACATTGACTGATTGATGAAAGGACAGGAGAGACTGCAGAAGAAAACCATCACTGCTATCATGTAACTGTTTGCCTCCCAGGTTACTGTCTGACTGATGAATATCTAGCTTCTTTATTATCTCACAACTCGTCTACTATTTGGGTATTGTTAGAAAAGTTATGCTTACTTTTGTTTTAGTGTTAAAACTATTTGCTTGAAGTAAATGCAAATTTATTTATACCTCTCATGAGACGATCATGAGAGCAGCTGACCTTGTGAAAAGAATGCCCCTGAGGGCAGAGCGCATGTGGAGGAGATGCCGGGCCTGACCAGAGATAATTAGACAGCATCTCCTTTGGAATACACTCCCTGATTGTTATAAAAAGACACTGCGGTGAACAGAATACCAGTCATTTTTTTCTGTACGTACTGGGTGCTGTAAAATTGATGCTGCTTGCGCAAGTAAAAACGAACTTTGAGAGAAACTCCAGTGATTTCTGTTAAGGGTGCTCCAATCAGGATTTTTGGGGCCGATCACCGATTGCTAGAAGACGTATCGGCCGATACGATCACTTTTATGAACTGAAAATTACGCCATTAGCTACACGACTCCGCTCTGCCTTAGCGTTAGCTAACTTTGAAAACTCCTCATACTCCTTTCTGTGACTAACCTTCAAATGTCTGATGAGGTTGGTGCTGTTGAAATGTCTCTGGAGCTTTCCGCCTCGTGGTATTTCCTTGGCACACACGTTGCAAATCGCTAATGTATTGTCTTTTTCCCAGATAGCAATGAGTCGGCGGACCACCAGCGGTGCTCCAGAGGCAGTAGAAGCGTCAGAATGGCGTAATTGCAAACACTGCTGGAGCACCACCGGTGGCAGACGCTTTTTAAAAGCGGTAGCCGTCTTCCTACCGCCTTCGTTCCGCGGGCCAACCGCTGTTCTACCGCCATTCAGACACCTTGCCAGACCAGTGAATGTAGGGACGCCGCCATTTTAGCTCCATGTTGAAAATGTTTTCACGAGTAGGGTGCTCTTAATACATCCATGGTAGTGCGTCATCTGATCGGCCTATCTGATCGGCATTTATGGAGACCACCGATCAAACTATTTAAAGCCATTATCGGCCGATACCGATCGGTGACCGATCGATCGGAGCACCATTAATTTCTGTCCATTCTTTGATAAATAATTATCCTAACAGGTATCATGATAAACACTTGACAGCGTACACCGTAGTGAGTAGTAGTAGTAGTAGTAGTAGTAGAAGAAGTAGTGATTAATACAGTTCTATCTTTTGTTAGTAAATTTAGATTTTTTACTCTTAATAATCATCGTCAATTTGCCTCACCGTCAGCAGGTTGAGTGTCACATAACCATAATTTACCTGTCTGTCAGTAGCCAATGCAGAGTATTATTATTGTTGTATTTTTAGTAAAAAGTTGTGTATGTGCTGTTGAAATTGCATTTTTCTGCATGTGCTCTGATTTTGTCCAGGGCAGAAATTAAGCTTAAATGTGAAGTAGGGAGCGAAAAGGGAGCAATTAAGTATGTGGCCTAACTGTGTGCCACTTGCTGTAACTGTGTTGATGACACCAGCATTCAAAGACAAGTTGACTGACAAGTATTAGTTTCTTGCAACTGCAAGAGGGGCAAGATCATGGAGCCATGGTTGTTGTGTTTTGTGTTTTTCAGGACGGGAGTCCACCCACTGATATGGCAGAGTACTTCACTACTGAAGAGAAGCTGCTGACGCATCAAGAAAGGACCAAGAGGTAATTTGTGTAAACTCCAACATTCCCATAGAAAAGGCCCACACATATTTACATTTACAGACTTCCCACCTGTTTAAATAATACTATTATCCAAAGGTTTGCATAAGAGGGGTCATTCATGCAGCAAACCCTGGATTTGATTTTTATCTTTCTCTATTACGATCTGCCTTCCCCATATATACCCGTTCTACCTTTCACTCTTTCTCCAACTGCCCTTTCTCAGGTTTGAGTTGGCCTACACCCATACCATGTACTACCTTGCTCAAGTCTATAAAAACCTTGGTGAGTCTTATCTTGCTTATGTCAAATAAGTGCAACAGTATATATTTATTGACTCATGTAACTTAAATACCTAAAAAATGCATGTAAAATGTACTCCATAATATTTAAACCAATATAGAGAACATAAAATTCTCTTTAATCTATTAACATCTGTTTTTATCTAATAAGTAGTATTTTAAAGTTTCATCATATCCATCAATATTTAAGGCAATTCAGACGTCTGTTTCTGAACTGGATTCCTATTTATCTATGTGGACATAATTAAACTGAGCCTTGTTGTGTTACTATATTACTTTACTTGATGATAGTAATAATAACTATAGTGTTTGGTCTCCCAGGTGAAACTGAGCGTGCTGCTACCTACTGCCACAGCACCCTGCAGAGACAGTTGCAGTTAAATCAGTACAGTCCAATGGAGTGGGCTCTGAACGCTGCTACACTATCACAGTATTACATCACTAAGGTAGGGCACATATCGATTCAAATTGATTTGAAAACAATTGATTTAAAACCGCACATCTAAAAGGATTTAGCGTGTTATCATCCAAACTCGAAAGAAAGAAAGAAATCTATTCTGCCTTGCTTCTTCACAATTTTGTGGATATATTTTTCAGAGACTTTACATGGAGTCAAATCATTTTGATTACATGGCATACATACATAAATCATATATCCAATCCAACTTTATATTTTATATTGTATATTATTTTATATATATATATATATAATATATAGTTATATATTATTATATTTATTATTATTTATATATAGTTGTAAGAGCTGCTCTTGTTGCTCACTTGTGTTGTCACAGCGTGTTTTCAGTATAAGTATTGAGTGTGTGTGTGTGTGTGTGTGTGTGTGTGTGTGTGTGTGTGTGTGTGTGTGTGTGTGTGTGTGTGTGTGTGTGTGTGTGTGTGTGTGTGTGTGTGTGTGTGTGTGTGTGTGTGTGTGTGTGTGTGTGTGTGTGCGTGATTTCTAGGGCCGATACATGGAAGGCAGACATTGCCTCTCAGCAGCTACTGTCATCTCAGGTTTAGCAGGAGAGGTTCCTTCTGAGGCAGCAGCACAGGAGAGTAAGCATCTATCTAAATCTTTAATTTATATGCACATCCAAATAAGCAGTTATTTGCTTATTTACATTTATAGTCCTAATCAACTACAATGAGTCTGACAAGAACGAACACAACTGTGTAGCAAAGCATTGCTACAGTTATTCGACCAATCCTACCTCCCTTTCTCAGTTATTCCCCTATACTCCCTTCCTCTCTCTGACTCCTTCCCCCTCACTTCATCCAGATATATCAATCCTTCCTTTCGGCATATCTTAACATCTTTTCTCCTTCTGTCTCACCCAGGTGAGACAGAGAGTGAGCGTAGGGAGCAGCTCATGCAGAAGAGGGCCGAGATTGCGAGATGTTGGATCAAATACTGTCTAAATGTCCTGCAGGACTCTAAGAAGCTGCTAGAGGTACGGCATGGTTGTATGTGTGTGGGCACTGATGTGTGGCTGTTTCTAATATCTTTATACTCAAGTCCACGCCTCTCATGTGAACAGCGATAGCCACCATGGCTGAAGGAAAAGCATCATCCACAATAATGTAAAACCTCAACTTTATCAGCAGACAACCCAAGGAAAAAGAAGTTGGACTGTTTTAGTAACAACTATGGCGTCTGTATATCTGTGTGTTTACCTACTGAAGTTTATGTTTACATGTCCACATGTCTCTCTACGTAATTATATTGAGTGTGTCTAAAAATGTGCTTGCACGTGTTTGTGACCAGGACAGCATCGGGGAGCTGGATACTGATCGTCAAGAAGAGTTGAAAAGAGCGAGGAGACGTGAGGAGGAGGAGGAAGAGAAGGGCAGGAAGAGCGCTCTGCTGTTTGGCTCTGAAGACACCTTTGACTCCATTGCTAGCCAGGAAGAGAAGGTCTATATACTGTGTCTGATGCTACTGCTAGTAGTAATGGTTTTTTGTTATAACTATTAGTGTTACAGATCATGTTATACCTGTTAAAAGTCACCATTCTCTCTGTGTCAGTAGCAGTAGCAATGCTTTCCGTTATCGATACTTTAAATAACAGTAGCTATCTTTTTAATGTCATGTCTTAGTAATGCAAGGTTTTTAGCATCAGAGGGCGCCATTCTGCAAATGAATACATAAACCCAATGTAGAAGATGAGGTCAAACTCTGCTTCCTGTTTTTACAGGTGCGCTGTTTGTTACCATTGGACTTTGCTGAGGCCAGAGCTGTATTTCTGGTGGGACAGAATTATGTCACGCAGGTACACACACACACACACACACACACACACACACACACACACACACACACACACACACACACACACACACACACACAGAAACTTTTGGACAGACTCATCATTCAATTTTTCCGTTTATACAAGTAAACAGACTCACACAGCAGTGGAGCACGGTTAAATAATCCCATGAAGCTGAGTTATTGAAGTTAGCAGAGAAAGACTGTACTTGACTTGAAACATCAGTGAATGTACCAAGCAGATAGCTGCAGATGTTTTTAACTGCACTGGTACTACTTTACTGTCCCTGAAGTCCTCAACCATATTGTCGACAAGAAGCAAATTGCATTATGATGTTAACATGATATTAATGGCAGAGTTGCCCCTCAAAAGAATTGTGTATTGAAAGGCAATGAGGGAAATTGTGTAAGGAGCACAAAACCAGGTTTTTTGTAAGTAAAATTGATCTGACAATCCTTCATCCAGACTTGGATTTGGAAAAACAAATGCGTTGAACCCACAATGTATAGTTTCAACTGCTAAACATGGCAAACTGTCTCCATCCTTTCACTCACTCTTGCAGGCCAAGGAGTACTTTCAGATGGACGGCTATGTGACGGACCACATAGAGATCTTGCAGGATCACAGTGCTCTGTTCCGGGCCCTGGCTTTCTTTGAAGAGGATCTGGAGCGGCGCTGCAAAATGCACAAACGCAGAGTTGACATGCTGGAACCAATCTGCAATGGTACGGCACTAACTTTGTTTTTGAGTTGCATTTTTTTTTTTTTGTCTTTTTTAATATATTCATAAAATAGATTACAGTAGGCAAAGATGACAAAAAAATAACTTTTTCAACCCGAATGTCTTCAGAAGCTGACATAATTGATTAAATCTGACTTTCTCTCACTCTCTCCGTTTGTCTACAGACTTGAACTCCCGGTACTACCTAATGATCCGCAGACAGATGATGTTTGAGTTGGCTGAGATCTACAATGAAATGATGGACCTGAAACTGACACTGGCCAACAGACAAGCTGATACACAGTCTCTAGATAACCACACTATTAAGAAATTCAACCATCTCTGCTCTGCCTCTGCCAAGTGAGTGAGTGTGTGTGTGTGTGTGTGTGTGTGTGTGTGTGTGTGTGTGTGTGTGTGTGTGTGTGTGTGTGTGTGTGTGTGTGTGTGTGTGTGTGTGTGTGTGTGTGTGTGTGTGTGTGTGTGTCTTATCTGTCTGTGCATCTACAGTTATTCCATCTAAATGATTTGAAATACTCTGTTCTCCTCTCCAGATACTTCCAGATGTTCCTAGACTCTCTGTGTTCTCCAGAGGGGAAGATTCCGGAGCACCTGGAGGAGGAGGTGCTCAGACCGGCTCTGGTGGCCCGCTTCAGATTGGCCCGACTCCACAGCCGGCTTATCAGCTCTTTACCCTCTGTTCAGCTGGAAAACCTTGACAAGTCTCTGGAAAACTACAAGTAAGAAAATATATTTGTTAATTTATGGTGTTACATCCAAACACTTTGTGGTTTGCATTAGTGATCGACCGATTCATCGGCCGGCCGATATATCGGGCCGATATTTGCGTTTTTTACGTGTATTTGCATCGGCCGATACGCGGCTGCTGCGTTCGCCGATTTTCCCGGCATTATTTACAGTCAGGCATCCACAAAGGCAGCCCTGTGTTGCTAGGGACGCTCTCCCGTTCACATGCAGTCAGACCATGCTCTGCCCCTCCCCCACTAGCAGACTGCTGGAACTCTGTAAGACAACGGTGAGTTTTAAACTTTCAAAGTATCTTTTAACTGTTTGACGTAGCTGAAATATTGCCATACACCTAGCCGTTACGAACACTGGTCATAGGATTAAGTAATGACGACGTGTTACCGTGCTATTTTTGGGAGTTTGATTCACCGGCTGACACCACAGCGTCCAGAGCACACACACAAGAAAGCTGGGCGGAGTTGCCATCACAGTCAGAGCGCAGCCCCACCGCTCAAGAAGAGCATAATGATGACAGATATATTTTATACGTAGTTGAATATTAATTCGTGTTAACGTTTATCATGTACCAGACATACGTGCACGTTGTTCCGTGGTATTTTTGGAAGTATTCAGCGACCAGCTGGCTGATGTTTGGACAGTATGTGTGTGTCTCTCCGAAAGACACACACAACACGCGCGTCGGACATAAGTGCACCGTGGTGTGTGTGTGTGTGCGTGCGTGTATGCGTGACACGCATCACCGCAATAATATGAGAGTGCTGCTTTTTAAAACTTTGATATATGTGTTTTCTACGTGGTTGAATATTTCTACCTTTAACGTTGATGCAGTTTAGAACAGAAACTTGAACAATTTGTTGCTTAATGTGCATCTGACATCACGTTATTTTTCTCTGCTGATTTATGTTCTGTGGTTGACAAATCTGGCAGCTTCTTTTACATTTTTGTTTAGACCTACTAGTGCGTTGTCTTTGCATATTAGGCGGCATATTAGCCTTAGACATGCTCATTTTATTTTATGTAGAAAATTGAGGGAGCAAAAGCAGTATCGGCTCCAAATATCGGCTCAATAAAATCGGCAGCCCGTATCGGACATCGGCTAAGGCTGATGTAAAAATATCGGTATCGGCATCGGTACTAAAAAATCCGTATCGGTCGAACACTAGTTTGCATATTGAAAGATGTGCTCTCAACAGGAGCCCTCTGCACAATAGTTAAAGGTTGACGTTAGTCTCGCATTGCCAGACCTTCCTCCACAGCGCTGCGGAGGAGGGTCTGGCTAGTCCACACAGCCTTCCGGGATGGGAGATAAACAGTGCTCTGGTTTATTGGCATTTCTTTAAACCAATCACAATCGTCATGGGCAGCGCTAAGTGCTGGACGGAGCCCCGGTGCCTCTGCAAAATAGCCTCGGGAAGGAACTTGTTTTGGTGGAACGTGTATGTTCCAAAGTTGTTTTAGTTGGGCAACAGGAAACTCAGATTGGACAGATAGTCTAGCTAGCTGTCTGGATTTACCCTGCAGAGATCTGAGGAGCAGTTAACCATAGTCCTCATAAATCCACCGGAGTTTAGAATTCCAACACAAAGAAAGCGGAAAGTACTGGACATCTGGCCAAGAGAGGGACATCCGGTGGAATTACGGCCAGCACCGGAGCAATCCCAGAAGTGGAACGTCGTGGATATAGACTAGGTTAATGTAGAAGCATAAGGTATATAGTAAGACGGGTGTATTTGGTGGAAAAGAAAGGACTTTGCTGAAAGCAGTTCACATTAGTGGGCTGGGGTAGGTTTTATCTGGATGTACCTGTATAATGTGTTGACTGTCCCTTTGACTCTCCACCTGTTGTCTAGATATGTGGTGCAGTACTGTGAGGCCCACCCTGAGGCAAAAGCCGCTGTGGAGACGGAGCTGGAGCTGAGTACGGAGATGGTCGGTCTGCTCCCTCTCAAAATCAATCGCCTCAAAGCTAAGACGACTGCAAACAACTGAAGGACGCCACTGCTCACTGACTGACTTGTTGTTATGTACGCTCCCAACAATTAGAGAAACTGGATGGCAGAGTGAATTACTTTCTTTTTTGTGCTGGTGATGGCTTAATTTTGGTGCAGTGGGCATGCTGCTTCCACAGGACCTTTGAACATATTACACGCTGTACATACGCTGTCCTCTGTGAAGTAAAATGTGTGGTCAATTTACTTTTAATTGAAATAGCACCGTAAATATACTCACTTCAAAATGAATAGGACAATGTCTTTCTCATAGTACTAATACATAATTGAGAATAGTTGATGATATCTTTACAACACTTTGAAGTGAATGTGGATTGACCCAGACCTGTTTTTTCTCTTTACATCGATGCTTTCTTCCCACTCAGAGTGGTGTGAAGAAATCTTTGTTGGTCTATCGCTAAATGCTCCCTTTGCAAGAAACTGCTTGGACTAAGGCAGTCCCTTTAACATCCTTTTGGTGGATATGTACATAACAGATTTTTATTTTATTTTGTGTCATTTTATTTTATTTACAATCCTATGTGACCCTAGTCTGATGCAAACTTGTTTTCTATTGTTAATCATATTGGTTTTCATTTAATGTGGCTTCATTTTGTGTAAAGCCCTTTAGCACACTAACATTATTATTTTTAGCTACTTTATGTCTCTGATGGTTAAACAATTGTTGAGGCCTACTGTAACCAGGGTTAGTGTGGTAATAATAGGCAGCCAGAGGTTCAGATCAGAGTCCTACAGGGGTCCAGTTTTGCAAGCCCACACGCGCTAAGCTCAGTACCGGAACCAACCCGTTACCCTCAATTATCTTCAAGTCAAATCCAGACCTGATTCGACCCATTTGTATAATCCCTCAATGACTTGTCACCTGTAATGTTATTGCTCTAATGCAAAAGGAACAAAAGATGAGCAATTTTGCGGTAATCTGTCCACATATCCAAAGTAACTGCCCGATTGCTATCAGTCAGCTGCATCTTCAGCTCCAGAATTATGTTTTGTAGATTGTCCTCTGCATATTTTGTCAGTCTGCGCGATATAGTTATCGGATCTTTGAAGCTCAGCGTCCACACGACCACCGATGTCAATCAATCCCTGTGCCACTTCGTTGGAGACTAATAATGCACAATCATTTTTATTTCTGATTTCTTCAGAAAAGTCCAACATATTTTTGTCACCCGCTGGCCACCCGTATTAAGTTCATTTTTACCCATGCCCATGAATTTATATAAATATATTGTTTACCTGTTACACAACTTTTTTGCAGGTTTTATCTGTTGGGTACCTGACCCGGTGCAGGTCTCCAATACACATAGTAGAGTTGATCCAGTTTGTACTATTGACAGGTTGTTGTTGCGCCTCAAACTGAGATGCTTATTCTCCAAATCATCAGAACAACTGCCTGAACTGTCAGAAACAACCATTTCAATGTCATTAAGTGGACTTAATGTTGGTTTGAGACATAATAATCTGCATGATGCCAGCTTCATCCAGTTCCAGTTAGTGTATTTTCTTCCTGTCTGAGGAATCACAATGTCATCCTGTTTTATGTACAGCAGATACTGTATGTAATAATAAACAAATTAACTAATACACACATGTCACAATCACAATATGTGCTTTTTTACTTGCAAATAGAGGCTGTGTGTAAAATGGGTCCTCAGTCTTTTATCTATTATATCTCCATATAACAGAAGTACTCAAGTCGATTTAAGGACTCTGGGTCCTGAAATAAAAGGCTAAAATGTCTCAGTTTTGGGCCCAGATTAGTTTAAAAACTTTCCCAGTCTGTTAAATTACTTAATACAAAGAAATGTCTAAAAAATAAATGTGAGGATGTTCTATAAAAGTTACAAAGTTATTTTTTGGGCTTTTCCGCCTTTAATTTTGATAGGACAGCTAGGTGAGAAAGGGGAGAGAGAGGGGGAAGACATGCAGGAAATCGTCACAGGTCGGATTTGAACCCTGGACCTCAGCGTCGAGGCATAAACCTCAATATATGTGCGCCTGCTCTACCCGCTGAATCAACCCAGCCACAACTTTGATCTTTTTTGTCAATTATGTCTATATATTGTTTGTCTCCCACAGCTGTGTCCTGCATTTAATGTATCATATTGTTATAGTGTTACGTATTGAGTAATAACAGCATACATGTGTTACAGCTGGCAGAGATAAAAGGGACTTTTCATATCGATAGCTAAAAGTCCTAATAATAAAAAAAAAATCAATTGCTTTCCTTCTAAGGTCCCTGACTTTCGAAATGTTGGATTATAGTTTGAGAACATCTGCAACTTTTCAGATTCAGTTGCATGTTTTTGTAAGGGGAAGTACAACAGATGTCAGATGTGTGGGCTAATGCATAACCAATTGCCAATTATACACGAGGCCATTGTAATGTAATGAGGTCACTAGGGCAGACTAGAGTGAGGCAGTGCAATAAAGCTGAAAGAACAGGCACAGACTTTATTCTTCCATCAGCAGGTTCTTAAACGGTAACTCAGGTAGTTTGTTCAAAATCAAATCAAAGTCTATGAGCAAATGGAAAACTTCCCGGAAGAGCAAAAGGTTCTTTAACGTGCTCATATTATGCTTTCTGGCTTTTTCCCTTTACTTTATTGTGTTATATATCTTTTTTGTGCACGTTATAGGTTTACAAAGGGAAAAAGCCCAAAGTCCACCCCAAAGGAACTTATTATCTCCAACAGAAAAACACTGTTCACAAACTGCTCCAAACAGCTCTATAATTGTAGTCCGACCTTTACTTCCGTGACAAACAAAGTCTTTGTAACAAGTTATAATGCTCGCCTAGCTGCTAGCGTGGCACGCCCTCATTCTCTGCTTCTGACTGGGTAGTAGTCCTTACCTAGCTACTGTGCATGTGCGACTCCCAACAAAGATGGTACAGAAGTGTGATGCCTCACTCGGTAGCAAAAACTGAGAGCTCAACACATAGGGTGAAAAGAGGAGCTGCAGCAATGTGCAGTACAACACAAATATGGTGTTTTTTGAAAATTAAACCATGTAAATCTATTCTGGTATAACCTCTAAATACAATTATAAACCTGAAAATGAGCATAATATGAGCACTTTAAAACTGAACAGAATTCCTCAACGGTGATCAACATTGGTGTCCGGTACTTTCCTATTGGCCAGGCGTCCATGTTTACGCAAGGTAGCGTAACCCCATTTGTTCAGGTCCTAGCCTCTGACCAATCGACTATTCTAACCTTAACCACTCAAGGTCAAATGCCTAACCCCAACCAATCGAGCTGCTTCGTAGGGTGGGTTTTGGCGTGGCCATAGTGGAATTTGTCAATTTGCTTCAAGCCCTGTGTTCTCTGTTCCCCTGCTTCCTTTGTTCTGCTGTCTAGGAAGCTCCTTAGTCCTGCTTCAATTAGTTGGCTTAAAAACCTACACCTGGGTAAGTGGTGAGGCATTCTGGGAGCTGTAGTGTGTGCCCTGGTGGCCTTTTTGTGATGTGGCTACCCATCATGTCTGGGAATATAGCATCTCTCTACCTGGCCCCTTGTGATGCCACACCATGCGACTTTGCCCTGTGATGCTTCCTCTCATCTCAGGGCATCATGGTTTTGTGGTGAAGCTGTACTGCTGCAAGACAGAGAGCGTCTCTGGTCTATTGGGTAGATACTCGGGTCAAGTCTGGTGAGACCATGGCAACCGGATTCATCACCATCACAGCCATTCAAGTCCAAGTGTCCTAAGGATAAACAAATCTTTCACCTAGTAGTGAGTTCTGTAGATACAATTTGTTGAGAAGAAAAGTGGAGAAACATCTAACGCAGATGCTCCCATACATACAAAATATTAAATTAGTAAATTGCAGTTTATTATGAAACAATTTGTGGCTTCTTTATTCAATGGAAACTATTTCAACACATCAGAACCTGTAATTCCTGCTTTCATTAATGCTCTCACTAATCACACAATAGCACTTGACACTTGAAACTAATGTGCTGTGAATTATTTTCCAGTAAGCTGTCTTGGCAAACCAAGAAAACTTATGGAAAATCCACCCTTACACAGAATACACTTACAGATTCACAGTACACAACACATTCATATTCATGTTTGCCACATTACTATGTACACTAATGCAGAACATTTTTTGTAAGATTCATTTTATCAAGTGTCAAGAATAACTGCAGATGTGCTGAAAAACCAGGTGACCTGCAGATGCTGTTGATGGTTACAATTCACATTATGCCAGTTATGAAGAAGTATATTAAACACAGACATGAAGGGACAATCACTTTGATACTTGAATGTCTCATCCCATTGGATGGATTTAAACCTTTTTAGAGAAGTCTGTACTCAAGCTTCTCTTACAGAACAGATATTGATCTCAATGAGATTACCTTGTTAAATAAAAGTTATAATACTGATATAATGATTATGATCATCCAATAGACGAAAATGCTAACATATATTACCTTCACAGTTCTCATATATATATCAAACAGAATATCTCTTACATTAGTGATTGTATAGGCATTGTATCATTTTATATCCCTGAGTATTAAATAGAGCCTTGAGACATGCTGTGTGTGCAGTAATGTGTGTAGGTGGGTATGTTCCTCATAAATATGTCACTTACAGTATGTAAGTGTGTGTGTGTGTGTGTGTGTGTGTGTGTGTGTGTGTGTGTGTGTGTGTGTGTGTGTGTGCGTGCGTGCGTGCGTGCGTGCGTGCGTGCGTGCGTGCGTGCGTGCGTGCGTGCGCGCGTGTGTGTGTGTGTGTGTGTGTGTGGCGAGGCTGGGAAGGCTACTGTGTCATTTCCTGAAGGAAAATGATAGCAACTGATGTTACCACTTCCTGCAGCATCGTACAATGTGTCAGCAGGAACAAACAGTTCTCTCTCTCTCTCTCTCTCTCTCTCTCTGTCTGTGTCATCTTCTCTTCTTGTCTGACACAAGAAATAGGCCTGAAAAAGAGTAAGAGGAGTAAGAAGATCACAACAGTAGTCAATGAGAGGAATGCAGGAGTCACAGAACCACCTCTGTCTGTCGTACAAAGAACTTGACAAATAGAGTGCTGACAGTAACACATACGCACACACACGCACACACACGCACACACGCACACACACGCACACACACACACACACACACACACACACACACATACACAAACAAACAAACAAACAAACAAACTGTGGTTTATGATGTTTGGATAGCCTTCTTTTGGTTCAGTCCGAACTAGTGACCTGTGTGTGTGTGTGTGTGTGTGTGTGTGTGTGTGTGTGTGTGTGTGTGTGTGTGTGTGTGTGTGTGTGTGTGTGTGTGTGTGTGTGTGTGTGTGTGTGTGCGTGTGTGTGTGCGTGTGTGTGTGCGTGTGCGCATGGGTGTTGGTGAGCAGCTCTTTCTGGTTCCACACACAACCTAGGTACACAGTTTAACTTGTGGACCATGAAGAAAAGCTGGGTTGTGTAGCATCACTACACCCTGTGATAAACATTGATAGTGAGGTGCAGTGAGATGATGTGATGTGAGATTAAACTGCTGATTCTCACAGAATGTGACAATCACAAAACCACAGACGTTAGCTTAGTCCCTCCCATCGATCATCAAGTAGCCTAACTGATGAAACCAACACTCATTGTAGCTTTACTATTATATACTAACTAATATAATATATAATAATATATACTAACAATTACACAGAATTTGAGTGTTCATGGACTTTTAGTGAGTGCATCAAAACAAATGCATGATTTGAAGGCAAACAACACTAAATTTAGTTTTGACAAAATGTGTCAATATGTTAGTAGGTACAGGAAGATGAGTGTGACATGGTAAATAAATAGGAAATTTCAACATAATGTTAGGGTCTGTTTTAAATAAATTGAGCATGAATATTTCATTCAATATAAAAGTGATAATTTCAATGAAAGGTTGGAAGAAGCAGATACAGAGTATAAATAATATATAATATATCGATCACTGTATACAGGCAGAGTGGATTTTCCTTCTAATGATGCCACCGCTGATAGGGTAATTTAAAGAAATACTGAGGTTTAAGAGAACTTCAAGCTACCCTCCACCACCTTGAAAAAATAAAATGACCTGAAAGTTAACAGTCCCTTTTATGTTTTGTTGTCGAACATATTTTCATTGTGATCACATAACCAAACTCTCCTCATGACATTCCATACCCACAGCACACCACGGTCCGCGGTTTATGCAATAATCAGATGGGCCAAAAGCTAATTGAGAATTGTTTACAATTTTAATTATTCCCAGTTTAACTTGACCAACTAAAAAAAGCCCAACCTTGCAGATGTTTTCCAGTGCTCACTTTGAAGTTTTTTTTGACAGAAGAAAAAAAACTCTAATGAATGTCTGTATATAGGGACAGAGTACACCGATTCAATTAAAGTCTGTCTTTTTAACATATTGATCTTCTTTCAAAAACACCTGCGTTAGAATTATTGGAATTTTTTCATAACCTGTCGATGGAATGATCGGATGGCACACTGAATTCTTCTTTTATCCTAATATCTAACCATCATTAACACTTCCTTAAAATCACATGCACATTGCATCACATGCTTGCAACATGAGTTACAACCATGTAGCTCCTAACAGCGCAGGAGCATCCTGAGTAATATCGGAGTCATCATTGAGTTAATTTGATAAATGCACTTCATTTGCCCAAGGCACCGGGACATGCCAGGTGTTCCACGCTTGAAATGTCTCAACTTGTGTTTACCAACACAGTGTTACGTCACAGAAAGAGAAACGCACAGATATACACAAACATGAGAGTGGTGGAGGATGCATTTAGATCTTCTACTAAAGTACAAATAGTAATACCATGGTAAGAAAATAAGACAGAGAGTGTCTCTGGTCTATTGGGTAGATACTCGGGTCAAGTCTGGTGACACTATGGGGAGATCATGGCAACCGGATTCATCACCATTACAGCCATTCAAGTCCAAATGTCCTAAGGATAAACAAATCTTTCACCTAGTAGTGAGTTCTGTAGATACAATTTGTTGAGAAGAAAAGTGACTGACAAAATATTGACTGTTACGTAAATTGCAGTTTATTATGAAACAATTTGTGGCTTCTTTATTCAATGGAAACTATTTCAACACATCAGAACCTGTAATTCCTGCTTTCATTAATGCTCTCACCAATCTTTCTGATGCTTGTTAAAACGTTTATTGACATACCTGTTTAGCACTTGACACTTGAAACTAATGTGCTGTGAATTATTTTCCAGTAAGCTGTCTTGGCAAATTTATGGAAAATCCACCCTTACACAGAATACACTTACAGATTCACAGTACACAACACATTCATATTTCTGTTTGCCACATTACTATGTACACTAATGCAGAACATTTCTTGTAAGATTCATTTTATCAAGTGCCCAGAATAACTGCAGATGTGCTGAAAAACCAGGTGACCTGCAGATGCTGTTCACACTCACACACACACACACACACACACACACACACACACACACACACACACACACACACACACACACACACACACACACACACACACACACACACACACACACACAACACACACACACGCACACACACACAGGCACCGGCCGGGACATGCCAGGTGTTCCACACTTGAAATGTCTCAACTTGTGTTTACCAGCACAGTGTAACGTCACAGAAAGAGAAACGCACAGATATACACAAACATGAGAGTGGTGGAGGATGCATAGATCTAGATCTATCTTACCATGGTATTACTATTTGTACTTTAGTAGAAGCTTCTACTAAAGTACAAATAGTAATACCATGGTAACAAAATACTACATTAGAATAAATCCTGCTCTGAACATTTTACTTGAGTAAAAGTAGCCTACAGAATTATTTGCAGCAACATGTAGGCTACTTCAAGTATCAAAAGTGAACTACTCATAATGTCATATGGCCCTACTCAGAATGCATTTGTGCATGTGATTAAGGGGAGCTCGTTTTAACTACTTTATACACTGTTTGGGTAGTTTAATCTACACAATACATTTTATTTTATAAAATGATCATATATTCCGTTATGCAAAATTACTTTTGCAATGTAACTGTAATAACTGTAGCTAGCAAAAACATGCACAACAGTGGAGTAAAAATGAAAGTTTGAATACTCAAGTAAAGTACTATTTCCTCAAAACTGTAATTAAGTAGATTCAACCAATAACCACCAATGTGGAGATGCATAAAAAAAGAAATAGGCCTACACATGAATTGAAGAGAGCTCAAAAGATCAAATTCAATGGGCCGATGTGTTTTATGAAGATACGGTCGTTTTCTTATCTTACTACAAAATGAGCCCGCAGCCAATTAATACAAATTGTCGCTTACTCGCGATCGTTATTATCAGAAACACAGATTGAATCTTCTGTTATTTCCTCAGTCCAAGTGTGAAGTTACGCAAACTCCAACCTGATATCTGATATTTGAGGCTGCTTATGCAAAAAAAAAGTTTCCACAGAGGATGTGCAGCCACTTTCTGCACAAGAAGACTTCAGGAAATCATGACGCACTCAGAGGGCTGAACTCCTTTAGGGGGAGTTTGGCTGTCTGTCTGAGTTTTACAGTTTACACTTATTCTTCACCACCAAGCACAAGAAGCTTCATTTCGAGAAGGAGTGCCTTTATATTTCCCTGGTATATCTGTTAAAGAAAGACAAAGTTGAGGATGAAACTGATTCTGTTCCTCGTTATCTCCTGCCTCGCCTTACATAACGGAAAAGGTAAGTCGACAATTTTATTATAAAATACTTTCGGACTCTTGTTACGGAGATAGGCCTACAGGTCGCAGCTTGTGGACTTCATGTGGACTTTATTGAGACAGGCAGTAGTCAACATCCTGACAGTTTAAGTGTTCTCCCGGAATATCCCCACAATATCAGAGCAGTGAACTGGGGTCACTTTGATTGACAAGCAAAATTAGGAACCGTTCCGCTATTTGACTCACTATGTCAGCATACTGGGGTTACCGTAAGAAGGCCTAACTATGACTCAAATGTTAACTTCAGGTTACTTATCACTGCTGATCTGATGGCATAACACTTTAAAGTCAATATTAATCTGTTCCTACTATAACATCATGTGATGGTCACGGTAAGGTTCATGAGGGGGGGATATGTGGGAGCCCCTGCCTGCTCTAGTTCATATTAAATGTGAAAGAGGAAAGGTTCAGTTTCCGAGTGAAGTTTCGTTGCGGCTTGTTGAACACTGTGTACATCTAAGGGGGCTTTTTGGACTCTCACCATGACACAAGTAGTGTCTTTTTTTATATAGACCTAGAGGAAGGAAACTGCATAGGGAAACCCTAATATATTTAAAAATAGCATTCCTTTGATATGCTGAATTATATCGGATTCTCAGTTTTTAAATTTAGTAGTATTATAGACTCAACTTAAATATTTATTAACCCTCAATATTTAGGTTTGAAGGAGCTGATGGGATTATATTATACTGGAATTTTACCTCAAACGATTTCATGTCACAAATAAGAATGTATTGATATCCAAAGTATTACTCTAGTTTTCTATATATTGCCTACTACATATGTGTAGACCATGTATAATGTTCCCTTATAGTACATGTCCCAATTAATGTATTTATACAGGGTTACATTTAAAAAGAAAAAGGAAAGGAAGTATATAAGAAGACTACTGTTGCTTTGGCTCAGTTCTTCTTGTATTTTGCCAATCACTAATAAGAGCAGCAGCTAAATCAAGATATTATTCAGTCGAATAAGGGTTATAAATGAAATGATAAAAACAAAATCTTATTTTATTATAGGTGTCACATAGCATACACACTTGACACCAACACCTACACCCAAGCAACAGATTATCATCAGTTTATACTGGGCCTATTATTGCCTTTTTAGTGACACTATTATTGTCCATTTTACTGAAACAAGTTTCAAACTACTTGTCACTCATATAAAAACATCCAAATGTATTATTAAATGATATTGATACAACTCTCAGATATCTTCTGTATGGTAGATTGTGGTAGATTATCTTTGGCAGTAGTATCAGTGTGAAACCATAATGTCACGCTAACTTTTTTTTTTTTACGTTTTCTTTTCTTATAATTTATCAAATGTATCAATGCCAAAAGCCAACAGTGTGGGCAAAATGGGAAATAGCAATTTTGGCTGAGCACTGTGCAAACAGAATGCTCTACATCAATTATCGAACATTTAAGATCCCCTGATCAGATGATAAGCAATGGAACAATCAATAGATCATTTCTGTACAGAGGATATTGGAAAAAAACTGCTAATGCTTAGCATCAGATCATTTCCATGATCAACTTGCTGCCATGTGTTGAGAAAAAGCAATAATGCCGTTACTTCCTATTCTTACACATTACTGAAGAGGATAAACACTGCAGAAGCCCGTTAGGTCAACTGCCACTTTATCCTGTTGCAGAATAATGTTGTAATCTCCTGAAACACTCATGACAACATCACTCTTTAGTATTGTTGCATAAAAATACACAAACTGAACATCAACAACCATTTTTTCCTCTCTCTCTAGGAGCACCTAGAACTGCTGTGTATAAGTTTGTGAGATGTAACCCCGAGGGCGACCAGGCCAACTGTGTGACCCAACAAAGTCCAGAAATGGCGTGGAGTCCAGACCTACCAGCCAGACTGCCTGCTTCAACTGCACAGTATCTGTAAGTATTCATGTGTTGTCTGTGTGTGTGTGTGTATGTGAGTGCGAGAGTGTACAAGCTTGGGATGTGATGGTTTATTTGCTCTGTGAGTTGCTCAGACTAAGGTGAGACTGTCGTTGTAGCAGTGAGTCTGGAAAAAACAAAACAACCATGACTGTGATAACATACTGTTGTCAGATAAATGCAGACTTTAAATATAGAAATGCTGATGCTGCATTGGATCAGCTACCTTGGTTAACACAATTCCAGCAACACAACCTCTGTCCGCTTCTATCTCTGTGTGTGTGTATGTGTGTGTGTGTGTGTGTGTGAGAGAGAGAGTATATAAGTGTGAGGTAGGTGGCCAGAAAAACCCAAAATAGAAGACAACGTGGAGGGATAAAAAAAAGACAAAGGGACTGACAGAGAGAGGGTTTAGAGCTGGAGAAAGAAAGACCTAAAGAAATCATGCTCTATTTCATGTAGTCACTAAGTACAGAAGTAGGAGTATACATCATTTAATGCAGAAGGTGTTGGTCTATGGCTAAGTTTGAAATTACAGTAAGGGCAGAAATGTTTTCTCTGAACTGAAAGATAATTTAATACAGATCATTTTAATTTGCTTACAGATTATTTTAAAGTAGATTGACCAAAATGTTTGTTTTTCAGAAGTTGTAAACTAGTGTGTCTTAAGCGGCATATCCATCTAGCAGAAGTTAGGATTGGATTATATTTCCTAGTTATTTCCTGTGTGTGTGTGTGTGTGTGTGTGTGTGTGTGTGTGTGTGTGTGTGTGTGTGTGTGTGTGTGTGTGTGTGTGTGTGTGTGTGTGTGTGTGTGTGTGTGCGTGTGTGTGCGTGTGCTCATGGGTGTTGGTGAGCAGCTCTTTCTGGTTCCACACACAACCTAGGTACACAGTTTAACTTGTGTACCATGAAGAAAAGCTGGGTTGTGTAGCATCACTACACCCTGTGATAAACATTGATAGTGAGGTGCAGTGAGATGATGTGATGTGAGATTAAACTGCTGATTCTCACAGAATGTGACAATCACAAAACCACAGACGTTAGCTTAGTCCCTCCCATCGATCATCAAGTAGCCTAACTGATGAAACCAACACTCATTGTAGCTTTACTATTATATACTAACTAATATAATATATAATAATATATACTAACAATTACATGGACTTGGACTGCAGAGACTTTAATGAGTGCATCAAAACAAATGCATGATTTGAAGGCAAACAACATTAAATTTAGTTTTGACAAAATGTGTCAATATGTTAGTAGGTACAGGAAGATGAGTGTGACATGGTAAATAAATAGGAAATTTCAACATAATGTTAGGGTCTGTTTTAAATAAATTGAGCATGAATATTTCATTCAATATAAAAGTGATACTTCCAATGAAAGGTTGGAAGAAGCAGATACAGAGTATAAATAATATATAATATATCGATCACTGTATACAGGCAGAGTGGATTTTCCTTCTAATGATTCCACCGCTGATAGGGTAATTTAAAGAAATACTGAGAACTTCAAGCTACCCTTCACCACCTTGAAAAAATAAAATGACCTGAAAGTTAACAGTCCCTTTTATGTTTTGTTGTCTATCTATGCGTGCGTGTGTTATTAGCACATATGGTACATGTGAAAGAATTCTGTTTTAATGTGTGTGACTGACTACTGAGAAAGTCTTGGCCTTAACCCTTAGTTTCCTCTTTTAGGGTTCCTCTTAACCAACATCAATTCTATCAGTTAATGACTTATATTTAAAAAAAGGAAACTTCAAAAATGAATACCACAAATGATATTTTATCCAGCTGCAGTCCAGCTTCAATGTTGTTGAAATCTAGCTAGTGTGTCTTAAGTGGCATATACATCTAGCCCTAATCCTTTTGGCCTCTGGTGGCGTTTCTCCATGACCAAATGCTTCACAGCTTCAATTACTGTAAATAATCCAACATCTAACTCTTCCAGCAGAAGTTAGGATTTAATTATACTTCCTAGTTTTATCTTGAAAGGAATCTAAACCATCCTTTTTATATAGAATTTATATAGAATTTCTGATTGTACCATTTAGTTTAACTTGAACTTCAAAACTGTGACCCTCTGGAATTACAGTTTTTTACAATCACTTTGCTACTAATTTCAGAACCTTGACGTCATTTTTCAAAACTCTAGACACAAACCTCACAACCAATGATCAAAATACACATTTTTCAAAACTCTAACACTTTTTTCAATTGCTTGGATACAATCCAAATAAACCAAAGATCATTTGTTCATTTAACAAAGATCACCTGTTCAATATGACACGACTTAACATCAAAGTACTACTACTTCAAAAAGCAATTCACACATTACATTTCAGATGATTGTTTATTCATTTCATTACAATGATCTAACTATCAATCAATACAACTACTCAAAATGAGAAGTAACTGTTGCATTATTCTTAATGCATAGTTGTATGGAAACAGACAAACAATATTCCATGTTTAGATCATGAAAGTTTCAAGATAACGAGATTCATTGTCACCAATTAGTGTTGAGCATGATGCAATCAGACTACATTATCTATGGATCTAATATTTCATCATCATTCTTTACTGTAACGTACTACTGTTTATCAGACACTGTTTCTATGGTCCCATGTACTACCTTTACTGTAATGTACTACTGTTTATCAGACACTGTTTCTATGGTCCCATGTACTACCTTTACTGTAATGTACTACTGTTTATCAGACACTGTTTCTATGGTCCCATGTACTACCTTTGAGAGTATCTACAGTATTGACAGTACTGCACTGTATGCATGCAGGCCCTTGGAATTATTTGTCCAATTCTGCCAACTCGTTACTGATGATTGAGATATATACTTTATATAATAAAGTATAATATAAAGTACTGTGTGTATATATATATATATATATATATATATATATATATATATATATATATATATATATATATATATATATATATATATATATATATACATATACATATATACTCTTACCACATTGTTCGCCATGCCCGAAGGTTTTTTCCAAGATGTTTGGCTAATTGCAATGTAGATGAGAACCTGCGACCAAATCTACAAGACAGAGTTGATGAATATGTAGAAGTACAGTAATCACTTCTTTGTTTTGCTTATTACAGTACAAGCAAGTTGAGGAACACTGCATTTGATGTTTTGCAGTACTGTCTTTTTTTCTATTTCCTAGCTAATTATTTTGCTTTGATTCTAATAAACCTATGTTGTGATCGTACTGTATTGTTTTTCATCAATACATTTCAGGTTTTGTTCAATGATTCCACTATGTCTGTAGTATTCTCTCTACTACTGCAGTACTTTTACAGGGATGTATTTACATGTAGTAACATAATGAAACATGTATCACCTATTTTGTACTACAATATTGAATGATTGTACAAACGATGAGTCAGTGAATCTATGGGTAGCTTGTGTGTCTGTGATCTAAAGAAACGTTTCAATGGTATTTCACGATAAATTTGTTTTTTGAACCAATGATTGTGCAAGTGCAAGATTTATTTAAAGATATGAATGCACAATGCAGTGTTTTGAACATTGGACAGTCTGTGTTACAAGTGATGATCGTTTTGAGTTTTGTGTCTAGAGTTTTGAAAAATGACGTCAAGGTTCTGAAATTAGTAGCAAAGTGGTTGTAAAAAACTGTAATGAGCCAGTTAAGAACTGCATGTGTGTGTGTGTGTGTGTGTGTGTGTGTGTGTGTGTGTGTGTGTGTGTGTGTGTGTGTGTGTGTGTGTGTGTGTGTGTGTGTGTGTGTGTGTGTGTGTGTGTGTGTGTGTGTGTGTGTGTGTGTGTGTGTGTGCGGTATTAGCACATATGGTACGTGTGAAAGAATTTCTGTTTTAATGTGTGTGACTTCTGAGAAACTCTGTATCACAGTATTGGCCTTAGCCCTCAGTTTCCTCTTTTAGGGTTCCTCTAACCAACATCAATTCTATCAGTTAATGACTTATATTCAAAAAAAGGAAACTTCAAAAATGAATACCACAAATCATATTTCATCCAGCTGCAGTCCAGCTACAATGTTGTTGAAATCACAGCGTGTTGTGAATGAATTTAATCAGCTGTAGCATATAGTCTTCACATAATGTAAACATAATGTAAACTCTCAGATAACACAGTGACGTACATGTATTAATTAATTAATTAATTATAATTAAGCATAAAAAGGTGGATGACTGATTGCTTTAGCATTACTCCGCAGCACTGTGGAGCTAGGTCTGGCAATACGAGACCACTTTAGCATCAATGCGCCAAAGCTACTCCACTGAGATACTACCATCACATGATTGCACCTGGTCTGATCTATAAAATTGGTTAAAAGTCCAACTGAGAATTAAATGACTTGGTTGTGAGGCACCTTTTAACAGTTCTAAAAATGAGATTCAGGATCAGAGACTTGAAGGGGAAGAGGCAAGGAGTGTAGAAGACAGAAGGTAGCAAGTGGAAAGGATGGTAAAGTGTTGTTAGTCAGAGTCTTATCTGGCCTCTTACATCATGTCAGCTTGCTTGAAGCAGCAATGGCCTCAGCAGCAGCCCTTCCTTTTGCAGCTTGCCTTGAACAGGAAGTCAGAGGGAAGTGTTGAGAGGAAGTGGGCTGTGACGCCTGGTGGGCTGCTACTGGTCTATTGTTTTGTATCAGCGTATGTGCCACAGTAGTCAGATACGTATGTGTGAGAAGTACCAGATAACATGTAAAAAGAAGACAATAATTAAACTGGAAACTATCATTTTCTTACACTGACTGGTTTATTTCAAATTGATATTGCTTCTAAAGTTACTCTATAAAAGAAAAGCAAACACATTTTTTGCTGATTTAAGCTTTCTTTCTTTTTCACTTGCTTAAAGAGAACCAAAAGCTTAAAACAGTAAATATATTCTTTTTTGGAGTAACAGCTTCAACACAAACAGTATCATTAGTCATTTCATATCATCAGTATGAAAAAACATAAACAAAGCAACACCCAACTTTGGACCCGTAAAGCCCCCCTTCACTCAAAAATGTGTTTTGGTTGTTGTCACTGTCACTATGCAGAATGATATGTATGCAGTAGGGCTGCAACTAACAATTATGTTCTTGATTCATTTTTTTGGTCTATAATGGCAATGTCATGACAACTTCAACTACCGCAAAACTGATGGAATGTGTAATGATTATTTGTGAAGTTGTGTTACCTTTTGTTGTTTTTTATGCAGTGAAAATGTCAGTGATGATAAGGTTACATGGTAACATGAGTATTATTTACTGAAAATATAAATGTGGACAGCCTTTTAAAAAAAGACAGCTACAACCTGCCAGACAAGCCATCAACTTTTAATATCTGAATCTTATTCTGTTTCTAGAGAGGCAGAGCCTGAGGAGGGTGAGAGTCCACCAAGGGAGTATGAAGAGGAGTTAAAGATGGAAGAGGAGGAAACGCCATCAGATGTATCTGTGCAGACTGAGGACGGGTCTGGAGGCTTTGAAGGTTCTGCAGCTGAAAGTACATTCATGGCAGACTGGGCCTTTGTGCCTGCTGAGAGTGAGACAGGCTCCGGGGAGTCCAGGACAGAGGAAGATGGCAAAGGTAAAGGTCATTTTTTAGAAAAAGGCTCTTCAATAGTTTTCAAGGTCCTCCATTTTTTCTGCTTCCTGTAGTCTGATCCGTGCTTGTTTTTCTGCTTGTAGTTGGGGTTCGGAATGGCATGAGGCGGTTGTTCCCTAGCAGGTCTCTGGTGGGTGAGGCAAAACCAGCAGAACAGGAGCTGAGAGAAGACCACCTTCTGCAGCTGTAGACTGTACACACACACACACACACACACACACACACACACACACACACACACACACACACACACACACACACACACACACACACACACACACACACACAAGGCTAGCATATATTTCATTTCTTCCCTGTCTATTCAGATAGTAAAACAAATATTGCATCACCACCTGGTGGTTTCAAAATATGTTGCTCAGACATTAACAAAAGTGCTATTGGTAGGAATTACTCTTTTCAGGGGCAGTACAACTATAAACAATGGAAAAGTAGCTACTAAAGTAAAAGAATGGTCTGCATTATTGAGACATATACACACTTTAATTTAGTTTAAGTTGGCAGTGACCTGTATTTGCATTTTCTTGTGGAAACGATGTGTAAGTTGAAATATGCTTTTTACTATAACATAATGAATATGCTTAAATAATTGTAATACCAGTGCAATATGATGTTTGTCTTTGTCCACATATTGCTCATTCTGTATAGCTGTGGTTCCAACCATTTTTGTTTTGGAGCTATGAGGCATGTGTTCCCTTCAGACACACAAAAGAAAATACATATTTATATTATCTGATCCCTTTGTCTCAAATGTTGTGACACTTTACACTTACCCAGAAGGGTTATGCAACATATTTTGGTAAACTTCTGTTCTGCAAAGTTGAACAAGAGAATCTTGCACACCCAAACCCCTCAGGAATGGATTCACGCAATCGTAACCACTGTGAGCTGAAACATATTCAAAATATGTATTGTGCACTTGCATGCATTTCAACATGCTCTGTTGTCTAATTTGCATTTGAAATACAATAAAGGATTTATATCAACAGTATCAATAGTGTTTTCAGTAGATTTTTTCAAAACTGTCTTGCTATATATAACTATTTATTATAGCTCTGCGGTCAGTTGGGTAGTTTGGATAGTTAATGGGTGAACAGAGTTTTCTTGAGTTTATCCTTTTCTGCTCCAGCCTTCACTTTTATACTTGCTCAGAACATTAAAGAGATTATCTTTGGATGCTTTATAGTTGTATAATTTCTAAGGCTGTTTTTTTGCGTAAATATTTCAACTCAAATTACTTTATAAATCTACTTTTCTAACATAAAGAGAATATGTATGTAATGCATTACTTATAAATACTTACTTAGACATTGTACATGTATGCTATGTTATTACCCATATAAAATATGAATATGAGATGGGACATTACAGTAAGCTTTTAGGACAGCTGGACAAAGCCAGTACAGTTGAATTACAAAAGGCATTGTCTAAGTCAGAGCAAATATTGCACTATAAACTACAAAACTACACTAAACAACACGATAAACAGAATAATTAGTGTAAAGCTATTTTAAAGGGTGAGGGGTATTTTGAACAAAATCACCAATTAAAGCCAGATAAAGAGGGATAATTTGTATGGCAGATTTTATTCAAATATTAGTTTATCCCACATATTGTACTGTATTGTATCAGTGTGTATGTTGGCCGACTCAGACAAGTAACAGCAAATTGCAGTAGATAAATGCCAAAGATATGTCTGAAGAAATTTAGAAGCAGTATCGTCATTAGTCTGCCACCAGAGAGCACTAATCTTCAACTGTAAAATAAATGTCCCACTCAGTAGCCTACATATTTTGGTCACACATTTTTTTTAAATAACCAAATTAAGGGATCCCTATCAAAAAGGTTTGTATGTTAAAAAAAAAAAAGAATATCAAACATATATACAAATATATCATGTTTTCCTCAAAACTTTATATATAGGCTATATATAAAATATATATGTATTGGCCTCAAAATGTCTGTATGATCATGCTCTAATTAAAATGGCATATGGATTCGGTGGTTGTCACTAGAACTAAGTAAGGTTTATAATGACATTATGAACTAATTAAATAAACAAAGTAATTATGCAATTGAATGTCTGCTCTGCTTCCAAAATTAGTCATGGATTTGTTTCTGGATCAAGCAGCAATTGTAAAACAAAGTCACTTAATATTTTTCTTAATAATTTACAGTAATGTGAATAGCGTGTCTGGTGTCTTCAACCTGTGACTGAATCCCAGGGGAGGTTTTTTAGCCTCCTCCCCCTGACAACACACACATGACCCGGGTCACATGAGCCTTGATACTACCTCCTGGTTCAGACAGACGGGATACACGGATAGAGGCTAGCTGTTAGCTTCAACTGTCTACACGGCCGAGATGGTGAGTGTAAAAACAAGCGTCAGCTGTTTGAAATGAACTGAGGTATTACTTAATAAAAACCCAGTATTTACACGGACCCCCAGTTTCACTTGACAGCAGCAATGTAATATTTTAGCCTGACAGGAAAGCTAGCTGGGTCGTTCGAAGTAGCATCAGTACGAGGCCGTCTGCTTTCTCAATGATGTTTTGGCTAGCTAACGGTAACGGCCCTGCAGCTTTGGTTAGCAACAACTCTTGAAATTGCGTAAATGTGTTCATGTTTAAAGGATACGCGTTGATCGCTTCCTGATTTAGTTAGTTAAGGACAATTGCAGGTTGACACCCACTGACTTTGAAGCACTGTTGCTGTGTTTGCTCCTGTGAAGCTCATAAGGTTGATTTTGGAGTTTCTACTAGGATGGTCCTAAATTATATACAGTGAATTAAAAGCATCCCATTCGTGTCCAGACAGCGACTGGTCTCACATGACATCTTGATGATTGGGTTGATTGCTTCAGCTTTGCTTCATGCTGAAGCATGTGTTTGTGACTTTGTGCCAGCTCAGAGGAAAATAATGTGGCTGTGCAGCTGCTGATAAGTGATTGAGTTAGTGTGGAAATAATAGATAGGGAGTAACTGTGGGGGATTTATATGGTTACAAATTCAGACTGTGTCCAGATTAGCATACCCATCAGTCCCATTCATACACACACACACACACACACACACACACACACACACACACACACACACACACACACACACACTCTCACTCTCACACTCTCTCTCTCACACTCTCTCTCTCTCTCTCTCTCTCTCTCTCTCTCTCTCTCTCTCTCTCTCTCTCTCTCTCTCTTAAACTTAGCTGTGGTGGTGTGTGATTATTGCAAACAGCAACAAACTCTAATATACTTGGCTCAGTCTGTTGTAGCTTTAAAGTGCCTGTACACTAGAATGCCGCCTCAGTCCTGTCCCAATTATTGATAATGTCAACCTGAAAACATTGACTGACATTGTATTTTAGTCTCTTAGATCAATATAACCACATATCATGGTGATCATAGATTTGTTTTTGTCTTTGTTCTGCTTTTGCCTTTCTTTGTTTGTTATTTTCATTGTTGTTTAGTTACATTTTTGTTGTAGAACTCCCGTGTCTTGTCACCTCCAGAAAGATGAATCTTAAAGTTTTAAAAAAAGATGTCATTCTGCTTGAAATGTGCAGTTCATGCTTTTCAGGATTAATGTAGCAAGGAACTTTTTCTTCTGTCCACAGTACCTCCTAATCTACTTTGAATAAAGGCTTAGTTAACGTATTATTCTGACAAACCCCCAATTAGAACAAATAGTCTTATGCATTTCATAAATAGTTTGTTTCTGTATGTAATACACTGTTTTCTTTGCTGTACTTTGTGTTATCAGAGTTTCCTAGGAGGTTTATTTGGGCCGGTATGTGAGATAGACGTACTGCTGAACGATGCAGAGAACAGAAAGACAGCCGAGTTGAAGACAGAAGATGGCAAAGTGGAGAAACACTACCTGTTCTACGACGGAGAGTCTGTGTCTGGCAAGGTAAACTGAGTTTACATTATTTATAAAGTGAGATGCAGAGCTCCACAAGTTTCAGTAAGGCGGTCCTACACACATGAAGCTTAATTAAAATTTGTTGTCATTGTATTTGTTAACAGTACTCAGTCAGCAGATAACAGACTTCTCAGCCATACCACAGTCTATTCTGGGATCCTCTCTTTAACTGAGCCCAGTGGGAAATTATGGTTCTTTTGATGTGTGTGCAATATTTGCTCTGACTTCGGGAGAAAGCGAAGCCTCTTAGTTTGTTTAGGATCCACAAATGTATCAGCAGATATAGCAGCTTTATTAAAGGTCCCATGACATGCTGCTTTTTGGATGCTTTTATATAGCCCTTAGTGGTCCCCTAATACTGTATCTGAAGTCTCTTTCCCGAAATTCCGCCTTGGTGCAGAATTACAGCCACTAGAGCCAGTCCCACAATGAACTTAACTCAGAACGTGCCATTTCTGTGTCTGTAGCTATTGAGGGGGGGGGGGGGGGGGGGGGGGATTTTCATGCCATGGGACGTTCAAGTAATATTGGAAGATCCAAATAACAAGGGATAGTTCTTGTCAGAGATGTTTTTGTGTTTTATAAAGAGAATATTTTCAGTTTTTCTCTGTCAAAGTCAAAAATATTCTTTGTGACACTGTGTTTTTACTTGATATCAAATATTTCCTCTCCAGGTGAATCTAAATGTGAAGCAGGGAGGAAAGCGACTGGAGCATCAGGGCATCCGCATTGAGTTTGTTGGACAGATAGGTAAGCGTGAAGTGGTGCATTTATAACTCTGTGTACAGTGTATAGAGAGCTGAATGTTATTTATGGTTATGATGAGCTTACCCAACTTACTTGCTCTGATGTTAGTAGGTTGGTGCTGATGGATTTATTTCTGTTTAAAGTGCTCATATTATGCTTTTTGGCTTTTCTCCTTTCCTTTATTGTGTTATATATCTTTTTTGTGCACATTATAGGTTTACAAAGTGAAAAAGCCCAAAGTCCACCCCAAAGGGACTTACCATCTTCCAGAGAAAACACTGTTCACAAACTGCTCCAAACAGCTCTGTTGTAGTCCAGCCTTTACTTCTGTGACAAACGTGCTTCACTTTGTAACACACGTTAGCTAGCTGCTAGCGTGGCACACCTTCATACTCTGCAACTGACTAGCTAGCAGTACTTACTGCGCATGTGCGATTCCCGACAAAGATGGTACAGAAGTGTGTTGCCTCACTCTGTAGCAAAAACAGAGAGCTCAACACACAGGGTGAAAAGAGGAGCTGCAGCAATGTGCAGTAAATATATGGGGTTTTCTGAAAATTAAACAACATAAACCTATTATGGTATAACCTCTAAATACAACTATGAACCTAAAATGAGCCTAATATGAGCACTTGTAACCTCTAAATTGCTTTGCACAACTAGCTCCATGAAATATTTGAAATGCTAATATGCTTTATAGCTAGAAAACTACTTGTCAGCTGCCGGCTTTCTCATGTAGCTAAAAGGTTTAACAAAGCATGTGGTCATCATGTGCAGCCTGCCATATTGGAGCTAAACCCTCCAACTGTATCTGCAGGAGGAGGAGGGGGACGAGAGCAGTGTGTTGAAAGAGCGTGGAATCGATACTAATCTAATACATCAAACTTTTTGTAGCCTGTTTAAACTGTCATGAATTTTACACCATCACTCTGAATCCACTCTGCTGTATTTCAGAGCTGTTCTCTGATAAGAGCAACACCCATGAGTTTGTGGACTTGGTGAAAGAGTTGGCTCTACCTGGAGAACTCACCCAGAACAGGAGCTACGACTTTGAGTTCATGCAGGTGGAGAAGCCCTATGAGTCCTATACTGGAGCGAATGTCAGGCTAAGGTATATTTATTACACAGTTTGACATAAGACAAACTGCAGGTTCTATTATCATATCAATCACACAGGGTGTATTTATCACACCCATGTGTTTTAGTCTGACTTGATGTTTTTGATTGGCAGGGAACTTCAGCATCTCTAATCCACATTCAATCTTATGGCAGCACAGGAGAACTTTGCTCTAGCTTCTCCTGTGCTGTTATCACAATGGAGGGGGACAGTACGAGATATTCACTACAGGGATCAATAAATATATTTGCTGTAATTGGTATTGGTATAAGTAGTGCTGAAATTCATTATTTTATTGGTCATGTACAGGAACTACAATAAATAATTGATCAATCATTTTTGTTATCAACAATATACGATGTTATACGATTTTCTCTTCTTTTTTTAACAGCGTGACCAATTGTAGGATCATGTGATTTTAACTTCTGAAAACTTTTTTTCTTTCCAGTTTCTATCTTTTATTATTCATTAGACATAAACTTTTGGAACACAATATCAAGCACTTTCAGACAATGCTCTACTCTGTAGTTTTAAATCAGGGGTTGATGCATAGAAGTGCAAAACATCCTGCAGTGTAGGTCATAAATCCCGCCCCCTCCATGTTAGCGGATTAGACATAGGCCAAACTAAAAAATCAAAGTACATGTCAAATAATGTTTTCCCAAAGATGGTGTCTGTCATTTTAGGTAGTTCTGATCACACGGATGTTTGTTCAAGTGTTAATTTTTCTGATAAGTTTTTCTTTTTTATTAGTTTTTAATGAGTAATTTGATGCTATTGAAACATCATGGTTGACAGCTTTGACTGACTCGCGATTGGTCGGGTGGGTGTATGGGCGGGACTTTGGTACCACGGCTCCACCGCCCGATCAGTACTACACACACAGACTCTGGCTCTAAAATTACAAGATGGCGGCGCGCGTATCTGGGATATTTTGGCTTCACTTTTGTACAGTGGGAGGAAGTGGAGACACCTCGTCCATCGTTATATACAGTTTATGGTTTAAATCACAGCTGAAATCACGGCTGAAACATAACCAATTATGTGACCATTAACCAGTCATGTTTTGTATTGTCTATATCGACAACGTTTCATTTCCGGGATTGTTCAGGTGCCGCGGGAAATTTTGCCGGATGTCCCCTTCCGCTTTCTTTGTGTTGGCATTCTAAACTCCGGTCAATTTCTGAGGACTATGGTTAACTGCTCCTCAGATCTCTGCAGGGTAAATCCAGACAGCTAGCTAGACTATCTGTCCAATCTGAGCTTTCTACTGCACTACTAAAACAACCTTTGAACATACACACGTTCCACCAAAACAAGTTCCTTCTTTTTTGCATTGCCAGACCCTCCTCGACAGCGCTGTGGAGGAAGGTCTGGCAATACAAGACTATGTTTTGTATAATGTAATGTTTTAAATGGGAAGTTGGGGAGATGGGAAATAAATCGGTCAATCACAATTTAGTCAACGGATGTGTGCACATGTGAAGGAGAAAGAAAAGAAAATGTCATACAGTTGTCACAGATTGACACAGAGGGGAATATCTTTGGATGACAGCATCTTCAGCATTGTTTAGGTCCGACTCTTAAAGCTTGCGTTGTCTGTTCTTCTCACAGGTATTTCCTCAGGGTGACAATAGTTCGTCGTCTGTCCGACTTAGTGAAGGAATACGAGCTGATTGTCCACCAGTTAGCTACCTACCCAGATGTCAACAACTCAATCAAGATGGAAGTCGGCATAGAAGACTGTCTGCACATTGAGTTTGAATACAATAAGTCCAAGTAAGACCAATATAATATATTTAACTTTCATGGTGAAGTCTTTATTGCTCCCTCAGCAAGCCCCAAATCAAAATAACAGTCAGTTCAAGCTGCTCCTCTTGGTGTGCCTCTGTGTTAGATACCACCTTAAGGATGTGATTGTTGGGAAGATCTACTTCCTGCTGGTCAGGATCAAGATCCAACACATGGAGCTACAGCTCATCAAGAAGGAGATGACAGGCATAGGTAAGAATCAAGGGTAAATAAGCGTACAATGAAACTAAAACAGATCTGACATGCGAATGGACCAGCAGCATGACCCGGTAACGTTGAAGTTCATCACTTTTGAGGTTTCTCTACCTGTAAAATTCTGTAATATAATAATAATAATAAATTGAATTTATATAGCGCTTTTCATAGACTCAAAGTCGCTTTACAGGGAAGAATTACAAGTAAGGAAAATACAGCATAACATGAGGAAAGGGGAGGAGAAAAAAAAGCGACTCCCAAACTATGCTCAGTACAGTACAGAGTACAGTGTGGGAACAGGAAAAAAACACCTCGGCAGTAAGCACATACAACACGATTCAACACATGACTTGCAACAGGGGAGGGAAATGGGGGGGAATGGGGGGTGGAGGTAACCCAGACATAGGCAAGCACAGAGCCATAGAGATAGTGTCTTTCTCTATCACTCTGGGCAAGCAGCCATCAGAGCAGGCAGAGAAGCGGCATATAAACAGCGCCAGCGTCCTCTCCGTCCGACCGAATGGCGCTGGTCACTGACCAGCTTGTCAGACTGGGGGGTAAAAAAGCGGCGAAGGCGTGGGACGGGGGTATTATGGGGGAGGGGGGCCTGGTGAGAGTCGCTTAGCCTGGCACCCATTGGGGCCTCAGTCCGCAGGATGTCATAGCATTAACACAGCAAGTTGCCATGGAGACAACCTTGAATAGGTCCCAAGCAGAGTCAACAATCAGCAGGTGTCTGAGGGAAGTTGGGGAGGAACGCAAGAGTGTCTCTCTGCAATGCTCTTCGAGGGGGATGTGAAGTTTCAGCAGCGGCCTTGGCCGAGGCCAGTGCTGGATAAGGGGGCCGAAAGTAGTTGTTTTACTCTTCTGTAAGGTCCCAATAAGAGCAGAAACCTATGTCAGGTCTGCTCCACTTTACCGCATGCTATCACATAATCAAGTCATTTTTGTCCTCCATTTTAGGTCCCAGTACTACCACAGAGACAGAGACGGTTGCAAAGTATGAAATCATGGATGGAGCTCCAGTTAAAGGAGAATCAATCCCTATCAGACTGTTCCTGGCAGGTAAGTTTCCTTCTCTTCTCTTCTCTTCTCTTCTTTCTCTTCTCTTCCTCCTTCTCTTCTCTTCTCTTGCAGTTACAAGTAATAATAGCATATTTGTACTGAAAGATTAAGCGATAGCATATCCCATCTTCTGTTTCCTTACAGGATATGACCTGACACCCACCATGAGGGATGTCAACAAGAAGTTCTCTGTACGCTACTTCCTTAATCTGGTGCTGGTAGATGAAGAGGACAGAAGATACTTTAAACAACAGGTAACACACTTGTTACCTTACCTAACTTTTTTCACCATTCTCCCAGAAACATCCCGAAATACAATCGAAGTCATCCTGAAATGAATGTGGACCATCACAAATTGAAAAAGATCTTTGTTTTTCAACATTATCATCAGTTAAAGAGACCCTATTATACTCTTTTTCAGCGTCATATGTGCCTTCTTGGGGTCTCATAGATTAGGTTTACATGCTTTGATGTTCAAAAAACATATTATGTTTCTCATACTGCCCATCGCTGCAGCGCCTCCACCTGAAACGCTCTGCCTGAGCTCCAGTCTGCTCGGATTGGTAAGCTGGCCCACTCTGTTGTGATTGGTCAACCAAATTCCAACCACTGGGCGGGCTGTGCTTGCTCAGGCAGCACCTATGGGCAGCACATATGAAAAACTGGGCTGGCTTTTTCCACCAATGACATCATTAATTGAGGAATTTCAAACAGGAATGTGGGCAAGGCGTTTTCAGGCAGTTGAGAAAAAGTGCTGTCTGTGGGAGAGAAAGCTCCGTTTGAAATGAAATGTGTTTTGTTGTACTTTTACCACCTGTTACATGCACAAAAAAAGTATATAACACTACAAAATGGGAAAACTCCAAAAAAGCTCTTTAAAATCATTCAAAGTGACATCATACACATGATTAGAAAATTGGTCATGGTGCTTTACTACAAAGTTGTCTGTCTGTCAAGCCTATTACAAAGTTGATTCATTTATTGATGATAATGGTTGGTACGGCAACGGCCTAAGAAGCGTAGCAATGGCCAAGAAAGGAAGTGAAGAAGACCACTGCTACCAAGCAAACATGGATGCAAACAATGCAGGATTTAAAATATTGTCTCTGCAGATGTTTTATAACAAAGGAAACACATTTAACACATTTGTGAAATACAATTAGTTTTGGTGAGAAACACTAAATGGAAACACACCCACTAGATTTCGAATTGTGATTGCTGTACATTTCAATTCCTTCATTCTTCTGCCTCTGTGTTTAGGAGATTGTTTTGTGGAGAAAAGCTCCAGAGAAGATCAGGAAAAGAAACTTCCATCAGCGCTATGAGTCACCCGAGCCCCGAACCCAGCCAGTTGATGCAGAGCAGCCAGAGATGTGAGGGTGATGCTATGAACTGAAAATACACACAGACACACACCAACTCTTCACTGCTGAACAGCCAGAGGTGTGAGGGCTGCCACACTATCTCCCTGGACTGAGAAATGTATACATGAATACATATAACATACCTTCAGACATCCCCATCACCACTCCACAGCTTCAGATGTGAGCTGTCCGACCACCTTCACTCTCTCCCCCAGGACTGAAACACACTCGCATACAGACGCACAAGCATACCATCCAAGGAGGCCGAAAGCTGAATATCAAGGCCAGAATGCAAATCAAACAGACCCAAGTAAGGAACAGTAAGGCAGCCTATTTGATCTTGGCGTCTCAGACTGAAAACACACATACATTCATACTCAAGTGAAGCCATACAGTCTCAGTTGGCTGAATGCATAATAAAACGGGAGCAAAGAGGAGATGGCTACAGACCACTATACCACACCATTTATCCCTTTCTTCTGCAACGGGAGCTTCTTTTGTTTGTATATTTGGACATCACTTATTCTGGACTTTCTCTGGCGTCCCCCCCCCCCCCACACACACACACACACACACACACACACACACACACACACAACATTTCTAGAGTCTGGATGGGCTAGCCAGTGATTTAAAGTATTTAAGACGTGGGGATCACCCTGAACGAAGGACATGAGAAGCTAAGCTATGAGTCAACACACGCACTCTGTGTTTATTCACAATATGTTAGTTAAAGCTATGATGTTGCCACTGTGCTCTTGTTGATCCGTCTAGCTGGGAAATCAAGAGTTTCCCAGTTGTTGGTAAGTATGTTGCAACAGTCCACAGACTGCTTCTTCCATGCACTCTTCCTGTCTGTTTGGTGCAACAAATGTCCATCTTAACATAAATGTCATCTTATATTTCATCTTCAAATGCGGCTGTTTTGGTAAAATGAAAACATTTTCCAGTCTTGCATCTTTCCAGTTCCAGTCCACATTTTATTTCATACAAGAAGTGTGTTTGATTCAAGATGAGCATTATTATTTCAGTGTCATTTATTTCATAAAATAAGTTAATCCTATATAATAATTTAGAGCTGCAACTAATGATTAATTGCATTATCAATTAAACTGCACATTCTCGATTAATTGATTATTCGTTTAGTCTATAAAATGTTATAAAAATAAAAAAAATGAATTTGCTCCATCATAATTTCCCAGAGCCCAAGGTAACATCTACAAATGTCTTGTTTTGTTTGACCAGCAGTCCAAAAATATTCAATTTACAATTACATAATGGAGAGAAATGCAGCCAATGCTTACATTGGAGAAGCTAGAACTGGAGAATGTTTGTAGTTTTTCAAAATAGTAGCAATCAGTTTTCTGATGATTCACAAATTGATTAATCGACTAATCATTGCAGCTCTAAAAGCATCATACATTCAAAGTTGCTGCTTGTAAAAGATTCTTGAGCTCAATACAACATTTCAGTATATTGATGAATATTTGATGCAGTATTCACTGATGAGGTCTGTCTGCTTACTACAGGATTGCCTCCAAACTGATTTGGCGATTCACCCCTAGGTTTTTCTTCCTGCCTTTTGCTTGATCTTTAAAGTGCTGTTCATTTATGACTAATCTTGAAGAATAGAAGCCATTCATTGTTTGTCTTCCCTAAGATATTTCAAGGGTCCGTTCACCCAAATTACAAAAAAGATATTTTTTCCAAGCCAGATATGTGGATTATCTGGATTAACAGGGAGTTAGATTTCAGTGCTTTGAGCACCAAAAATGTAATTCCATTGACCTCCATTTTATTGGGATGGAGGGAGAAATTGTAGAGAGAGATAACCAAACTGAAAATATGTTTTATCTGAAATATGTTAATTTGTAATTTGGGTGAACTAAACCTTTAAATTCTCTCACATCAGTCGATGTGAAAAATTGATTTTCTTCAATATCTTAAGTTCAAAGCTTAAAAAAGTTTGAAAGTTGAAGAAGTTGGCTACTTGTACCTGACAATGAATGAAATTTCCACTTTCTTCATAGGTTGCAGCATTTTTTTGAGCCAGTTGGTTTGGTATAAGTAGAATACTAATGTTAAAAAATGGCTCATGTCTGCTATTGTAAGCACTAGAAGGGATACCATATCAATACACTGTAAAATCCAACAATATTCCACTGTGACACTCAGACCGGACAGTTTAGGTCCTGCTTTAAACACACACACACACCCACCCACCCACCCACACACACACACACACACACACACACACACACACACACACACACACACACACACACACACACACACACACACACACACACACACACACACACACACACACACATACACATACACATACATAGAGAGAGAGAGAGTTTGGTGATGTTACGTGTGTAGGTTGAATTTGCCCTTAAGCTCTGATCTGTGGCCATTTTTGCACTTTCCCCTCCGATGCCTAATTTACTTACAAAGGGGCATGGAAGCTGAAACTAAACATCACTCAAGGACAACTTCACCTCAGAGATCTCCTGTGTCTATAATGGAAATTATACTGTCATTTCTATATCACTACTTGTTTTGGATTAAGTACACTATTCTGTTGCTTTTTCATGGGCAAGTCAGGCTATCATGTTCTATGTTTCATTTTATAAACCTCTGAACACTCATCTACAGTTCAGATATGTTTGTTCCTTTGCAATCTGGTTTTCTTTTGTTTGGGAACAGTGTAATTTATTTGCAGGCAATGTTTTCTTTCTTTCTGCCTGTCAGACATATTTTGTGTCTTTCTATACACTGTAAAGGTAGGGTTTGTTTGGTGTACTTTAAATACCTTCAAAGGTAATGAAGAAACACTTAAATGCCAAAACTCTGCCCCGTCTCATCTACTGCATGTTAATCTTTACACAATGTCTGATCATGCCATCGACATGTGCGTGTGTGTATATGATATGTGTATATACACCAAACCCAAACATATAGCCAAAATGAATCATGAATAAAGAAAATTTATACAGAATATATTTTGAACAACACTCTTTCTTTAAAACAACATAGTCATAAGAGTTCAGTTCTTTATTGTTAACAGGTACATCTCATCATGTATTGTACACGTAATTTATTTATCTTACTAGACTTCTGTGTGGAAAATACCCACAGCTTTCAAATCCTTTATTTTTAAAGTCATACACATTCATAATGATAATTTACATTTGTTTGGGTCTGCTTTTTTTCAATTTCTTTAGGATGACCACCTGGGGAAAGTGTGTGAGAGGTTTCAGAGAAACTCCCTCATTGTAAATATTTTAAGTCCTTTATCACATACAGCTGATGGATCACTGCACATGGTACATAGTAGTCACAACAACATTTGAACATTTGATAAACAATGTTATGTGGGGGGTAGTGTTGTGATGAACTTTGGGTTTTGAAGGAAATGGCTAAATTTAGAAAAAAAAATATGGTAGAAAAGATATGGAATGGACACTAATTTTCATCATGGCTTTTTATTAACAGAATTTACTAAAACATAAATAGGCCTACAAGTTTACCACAAATGGAAAGTTCTTTCTGCAGAGTTAACTTGAGTGAATGCATCTCATTGGAAGCCTTCAAAGATCGTTTAGGCCGGCAAAAAAGAGGGACACTCTCATTTGTACATGGCGAGGCAATCTTCAGTGTTGCATTTACGATCTTTGACTTCAGCTATAGAGAGTCCTTTTTTGCCTGTTTATATTTTGCCTTCTTTGCTACACAATATTCAAAACAAATATACATTTTCGGTCATATTAAATTATTTCGAAAATCTTGTTTCATTTAAGCGAGTAGCTCTCATTGCGTTTTGAATACAAATAATTGTATGTCCAATGCCAACACAGGCACATTTGTGGGCAGCTATATAGCGACTGGTCCTGTCCCACGTTGTGTCAGCAGGAAGAGAATAGTGTTGACCGTCCTCTGGCGAAGTTTGTGGTGTGTAATCCACGTATTTAGAGCTGCTGAACAGCATGGAGCGACAATAGCACATTTTGTACGTAGCCCGCAGAAGGTGCTAATACCCGGGGTGTAAACGACTCGCAGCGATGTCAGTAAACCGGTGTATATATTTGTTTTCTCGGCTTCAACGCCACATTAGCACCCGGACTGGCCGCACTACCGCTGGCAGCTGTCATGTGTCTTCTGGGTCTGGTTTGTCACACAGACAACAACAGGCTGGTGCTGGGGTTTGCAGCAGATATGTCTCATCAAACAGTTCTTCTCCAAAACCCCCGGACACCTCTCTGTTTGTCCCCGTCTCTCTGAAGACGGACTTCTCGGCAGATGGGAGCGTGGGGATAGAGCTGACACAACCACTCGATAAAAGTGAGTGAATTTACTTGAGTGAATGTACTACTTGAGTTTAAGTGTAAGTGACCTGTAGGTTTGTGGAAATATTCAGCACTTCAGAAAAAGAGGCGATAATTAACGTATGCTGTCGCTTTCAGTTTTCTTTTTCTGTGTGCCAAGGCTATCTGAGATGTCTCAGGTGTACAGTCTGTTACTGTGTGTAACGTTATTGTTTGCTCTCTGTTAATAAGAGACGTAGCTTAACGAGTTTGTCTGTTCTCTGATTCAGATGAACTGTTGAAAGTTCTGAACCGGTTTTATAAGAAGAAGGAGATGCAGAAGATGGCAGCAGACCACGGCCTGGATGGTGAGGAATTAAATAACATATTTTCACAGATGTCAATACATTGTTTTTAAAAACTTCTAATTTTGACGCCAATGTAAATGTTATTGATTTAACGTGAATTGCAAAAGGGTTCTCCAATGTTTTCTCAGTTAGCCTTTTAAAATGATGTCAGATTAGTAAACAGAATGTGCCTTTGGAACATTGGATGAATGGTTGCTGATAATGGGCAATGTAGATATTGCATTAAAGATCAGCCACTTCTTTCTACAACAGTCGAGAACCCTTTTGCAATTATGTAAGCACATAATGTAATCTAAAAACTGCTGCCCTGATTAAAAAAACAATGCAACTGATCTCAGCTGGTATTCTGTCTGTAATGGAGTGGAATGGAAATTTCTAAGTGACCGGTAGTATATATATATTTTAATATTAATACCTTGTAATCATGACAGCGTTTATTATTTAATCCTTATACTATTGAATTAACCTGAGCTGACTTCTAAGGCAGCTGTGGCTCAGGAGGTAGTTGCAAAGGTTGGGGTTCGGTCCGGCTCTTACTGCCCACTGGTCGTGATGTCCTTAAGCAAGACACTGAGGCCCAAATTGGATAAAAGCTCTGTAGGAATGCAGATCATTTACCAAATGTATTAATATAGAAATTGAATGCAAAGACATTTATTCACATTCCAAAATTAAGAAATTTAAAACATCAATCAATAGTCAAAATATCCTCACACATTCATGATGAGTAAAGAGGAAATGTTATGAAGACCTTTTTCCAGATGCAGTTATGTCACCATACACTATACAGGTGTAAATACTGCCAGGCCTCAACCAACATCAGTCTCTACTAAGGTTATTTTAAATGTCCCATTTGTTGTGAAATGAATGTGTGCCACTTATTTGGCCTGGTAAATGTTGTTATCAACCAGAGCACTTTTAATCTGTTAGAAAAATAAATGTTCATAGTAAAAATTAAGACTAATGAACTCAAAATATTTTCAATTAAACAGAAAGTGAAGAGTTTCTATGGAACATAATGTTGGTCACACATGCTGCTGTGATCTTGTGAAGTTTTGTCAAAATCCTAATGTCAAAATGAAGATCTAACCAGCATGTTTTGTATTGAGAGCCTTATGTGTCTTTTTGTGTGTGTATACAGCTCGTCTGTTCCACCAGGCCTTCATTAGCTTCAGGAAGTATGTTCTGGAAATGACATCACTCCCCGCCGATCTGCACATCATCCTGAGTGACATCTGCTCTGGAGCAGGTTTGTCGGTTTTTCATTAAACCTCCAGATGGAGTTGTGTCACGAGATAACATTAATTAGTTTAACTCCAACTTCAATTAACTCTAATTTCTGTTGTTCTCAAGGTCACGTAGATGACATATACCCGTACTTTATGCGTCACGCCAAGCAAATCTTTCCTATGCTGGACTGTATGGAAGACCTGAGAAAGATCTCAGACCTCAGAGTCCCAGCCAACTGGTATGTATTAGAGATGCCTAGGAATGTCAGGCCTAGAGATGATCTGATACTTAACAGTCTGGTACAACAGTGATTTACACCGTTTCTTCCTTTATACTGGCTATAGGTTTCAGTCACCATTTAAATCCATGTGTCATAACTTGCACACTGTTACTTTGTGATGTGTGTGTGTGTGTGTGTGTGTGTCATCAGGTACCCTGAGGCTCGTGCCATCCAGAGGAAGGTGATTTTCCATGCTGGTCCCACTAACAGTGGTAAAACCTACCACGCCATCCAGCGCTACCTGGCTGCTAAGTCCGGAGTCTACTGTGGCCCGCTGAAACTACTGGCCCACGAGATCTTTGAGAAGAGCAACAATGCCGTACGTATTTGTCTTCTTCTCTCATCCGTTTGGTTTGACACATCAGTCTTTCACACATCAAGGTCTTGGGGAGTTGTACTACTACATACTGTATGTGAAAAAAAGTCTTTAGTCTGAGAAAGAAACATGTCTTTATCTAACTGTGTAATCTCACTATCCTGTCTTTTCTATTTCCCATCTCTGTGTGTTTTTAAGATGTAATCTTTTATCTCTTCCTCCCCGTGCTGTACTGTTGACTATTGCCCCGTGTGTTTTGGCAGGGTGTGCCATGTGACTTGGTTACTGGAGAGGAGAGGACCTTCATGGATTCGGATGGTCGAGCAGCTGGTCATGTAGCCTGCACCATTGAGATGTGCAGTGTCACCGCACCTTGTAAGTAAGCATAACGCATACACACATTTCAGTTTAATAGCATAAATAAAACAAAAAAGCTCAAAAACATTTCTTTGTTGGACATCACATTGAATTATATCTTTATCAGATTGTATCGGCTAAATAAAAAATGAATGTTTGACTCCTGTGTATTTTCCATAAGAGTCTCATCTCTTTAAATCACACAAAATAAGATGAAAGGAATCTTGCCTTTGTACAAGTTTTGAGTTGGCATTCTGTTAAATTAAAATCAATCTACTTTGCTACTATCTATAAATGTATGCATTAATATGTTTAAACCAGTGGTTCATTTGTTTGTATTTCATGTGATATTTCAAGCAGCAGACATTTTTTGGAAAAAATGTAAGATTTTATTTTCTTCAGATGAGGTGGCTGTAATCGATGAAATCCAAATGATCAGAGATCTCTCCAGAGGCTGGGCCTGGACCAGAGCGCTGCTGGGTTTGTTGCACAGTAACGCACATTTTAACACCATGCAGTCAAACACACACAGGACCTCTTGCGTCATGTTTCTCTCACTCTGTGTTTCATTTGGCCTGAGACTAAACTAATGAGCATCATCTAAAACTTTCTTTTACCATTCGGTTAATAAAGCTCACACTTATGCAATATTTGCAATTGTAATAGTAACATTTATGATAATGAATAAATGAAAGAGTTTTATGAATCTTTTGTTTTGTGATGTTTTCACATACACACAAACGTAACATTTTTAGGCAGGATACATGCACGGTCACCTCTAACAACCCTAATGGACACTGATTTTGCATGTTTTCTTCGTACCTTTTGATTTTATCATTTATTTTTGAAGGATTAATGTTTCCAACATCGGCAGCTGACATCTTCTCTGTGTACGTGTAGGTCTCTGTGCAGAGGAGATCCATGTGTGTGGGGAACCTGCAGCCATAGACTTTATCAGAGAGCTGATGTTCACCACTGGAGAGGAGGTGGAGGTGAGGCGGCAATATGTAGTGCAGCAGGAGAGGGGAGTGTTACTGATGTTATTTTATGTTTTTTTGTTTTGTTTGATTGTCTTTGGGTAACCCTGTCTCTGTCCCTCCATTCCTTTAAGGTCAACACCTACCAGCGTTTAACTCCATTCACAATCTTGGACCATGCTGTGGAGTCATTGGACAACTTGAGACCAGGAGATTGCATCGTCTGCTTCAGTAAAAATGACATCTACTCCATAAGTAGACAGATTGAGGCCAGAGGACTAGAATGTGCTGTAATTTATGGGAGTCTACCTCCAGGTGAGTTTGTGTGTTTTTAGAAGGATGTATAGATAGATGTACGTTTGTGTGTAAGGAGGAAAAACCCCAATGTGTCAACTTGTTCCCCAGTCCTTATGTAGACTTAAGGTTAGCTGCAAAGATGAACATTTAAAAAAAATGTTTTTAAAAATCTACCCCTCTGAATTTGTTTCCATTCATGAAGCATCTGCGTGTTTATTAAAGTAAGAGGTGGTCATGTGTGTCAAAAAAGTCTTTGAAATCCACAACATGTCAGTGGGCTCAATTTGTAAAACGGTTTAGTCATTATAAAAAAACGACGAAACCATTGTTTGTGCCTTTTGTCTGTAAATGAGCTCCAGACTGTGTGACAGAGACCAAGCTCGGCTGTTCTGTGGTTTACAGGCACCAAGCTGTCACAGGCCAAGAAGTTCAATGACCCCGATGATCCCTGCAAGATACTGGTTGCTACAGATGCTATTGGCATGGGCCTTAACCTGTAAGTACCATTAGCTACACTGTATCACTCTCAAGGTCTTATCCCCTTTTTTCTCCAACAGAAATCAATTGAAAAGATTGTAAAAAATGACAGTGCCTTGTGGAATCAAGCCTTCTTTCTGTATGCCCCATTCTATGGAGATGTTAAATAAATCTCCATGCTGTATTCCTTGTGTTTCTCTAAAATGGTCATTGGGAAACCTTGTGAACAAGACAGTTGTTCTGTTGTTTGCTAATATGTCCAGCATACACCACTAGGAGCTGCTACGGTTATTTAATGCCGCGTTCTTTTTGCCTCGGAAGTCGGAGGTCACAACTGGGAATGATGTCACACCCGAGTTGAATGCGTTCTTTTTGTCAAGTCGGATTTTCATTGTTTTCATTAGCTCTAGCCAGGTTAGCCATTGTTAGCAATGCCAGTTTATAACAACGCATGCACAAAAAAACAGCGTTTTTTGTGCATACAAACCGCGTGACAACACGGATAAAAGACAGCGCTGCGTGTACGACTGATTTAGTGTGACACAAATAACACAGAAGTGCTATAACTGTATGTTACTACAGCTTTCACAACTGTCGATGCACGGAGGATTTTTAGCTCGGGGTACTCGGTGGTTGTATGAGTTACGAGCTCGGAAATCCGAGGTCAGGGGGCGTGTTTACGACTTACGACTCGCAAAATACAAGTTCCGAGGCAAAAGGAATGCACCATAATCCTACACATGGGGGCTTTAAAAGGACTCTAACCTTTAAGCTTTAGCGGCAGTGTAATGTCACATTTTTATTAGGAAATTGTGTAGATTCCATCAACTCAGCTCATGTGTATCCATTTTTCTGCCTTTCTTCCCCTCTCTCTCCAGGAGTATAAAACGTATCATCTTCAACAGTCTGATAAAGCCAAATATTAATGAGAAAGGGGAGAAACAGATGGAGGCCATCAGCACATCACAAGCTCTGCAGATATCTGGCCGCGCCGGGAGGTCAGTCTCATTTTCACTTTATATTCCATATATCCCAATTCAGGAAGGTTAGAGGTGGGAGAGAAGATACAATATTTACAAGTAATTTTAGTTTCTGTCAAGTAAATTTTTTTTTTTAAACCTCTCTCCTCTCTGACACATTTCACAGGTTCTCCTCCAAGTTTAAAGAGGGAGAAGTTACCACCATGCACAGAGATGATCTGCCTGTTCTGAAGGAAATCCTCAGCCACTCCGTTGACCCCATAGAGGTGATCATTTACACACAAGCATACACACAAACACAAACTCCTAAGTAAACCCTGACAAAAAAAAAACAGCTTCATTGTGTATCCCTGTTGTAGAGTATGGTGCAAAAATGATGTTCCTGATGTTTATCACTCTCTCAGACTGCAGGTCTCCATCCTACAGCAGAGCAGATAGAGATGTTTGCCTATCATCTACCGGATGCTACACTGTCCAACCTTGTCGTGAGTATTTCATCCATTCATCCTCCTACCTAGGATTCTTCTAGTTTTTTGTCAAATCAGTATTCCTCTCTAGCACTCGTTGTCCCTTCCAAAATGTGTGAACCTCTTCAGACTCTTCCTACAGTTGCACTATTTGGTTGAGATCGAAGACTGTAAACTGAAGTTACTGCCATCTTCCCCAAGCCATTTTGACACAACGAATGCTTTGAATGTCATGACACATTATCCCAATGAAATAATTAAAACAGGGCTGTTCATAAAGACATGTAAGTTGTCAGTAAGAATGCTCTCTCTTTCTCTTTCTCTCCCCCCATATCTTTCTCGCAGGACATATTTGTCAGCCTGTCTCAGGTGGACGGTATGTATTTTGTCTGCAACATTGACGACTTCAAGTTTCTGGCTGATATGATTCAGCATATCCCACTTAACCTGAGGTCACGCTACGTCTTCTGCACCGCTCCCATCAACAAGAAACAACCTTTTGTATGCACCTCCTTCCTAAAGGTAAGGATGAGTAGAAGTAAATATGGGAAGAAAGCATGAGATGAAAGGAGCCAAATGGAGATGAGGGGAGAAGGTTGGGTTGATAAGCAGTAGCAACACTGATGGGAAACTAAAAACTATTAATTAATAGTAACGGCAGTGTCTGGGTTAATTGGGGTCAGACAGGGGGGGGGCACAGTAAGAGATCAAACCAAACATTTGGTGTGTAATCATCAATCAGACATACTCATATTTGCTGCATCATTTCTTGACATGTAACAGTTACATTAGTTTTTAACTTTATATTAAAGCTGCTATTAAAGTGGGTAGAATGCAACAACAACGCCAGGATTTGATTAGAGTGAGACCTCTTCCTGTAGCTCTCCCTTCTTTGTCGCATCAGCAGTGCATGCAGAGAACAGCCAATAGGAACGCTGTCTCTCTCTCCGAAATGACCTGTAATTGGCTAACGTCTCCCATGACTGCTAGATTTTCTGAAGCCCGAGCCAAGCGCAGGTGCAGAAGTCTAGTTTTTTCTCAGGCCACTTGAATGAAAATATGCTGAAAGATTATTATGTTTTTTTGGGGGGCATTTCTGCCTTTATTGGATAGGAAAGCTGAGATATGAAAGGGGAGAGAGAGGAAGGAAGACATGCAGGAAAACCGTCACAGGTCGAATTCGAACCGTGGACCTTCTGCGTCGAGGAATAAACCTCTGTATATGTGCGCCCGCTCTACCCACTGAGCTAAAAGAAAGTGTCTGCCACAGCTTTAAAGGTGTTTCTGTTTAACAAACAATATGAACTGATTCAGTGTTGTTAAATAAATAAATGTAAATAAATAAAAGGTCCAAAGATGGGTTTATACAATTTTTTTTTTTTTTTTTAAGATTATTTTTTGGGCATTTTCGGCCTTTATTTTTGACAGGACAACTGAAGACATGAAAGTGGAGAGAGAGGGGAGAATGACATGCAGGAAAGGGCCGAGGTAGGAGTCAAACCCGGGCCCGCTGCGTCGAGGAGTAAGCCTCTATATATGGGCGCCCGCTCTACCAACTAAGCTATCCGGGCGCCCGGTTTATACTTTTTATAGGCACTGTACTTTTGCTCTCCCACTTTATGGCTTTACCATACTGATAAAAGAAGATTAGCAGGATTAAATTACAGTCCTCAACAAGTAACCGTTGAGATTCAAGGTCAAGTTGTAACTTCTAATATTGGGGTTGATGTGTGCAAAGAAATCTCTTAATGCTATGATGCTGCTCTAGACAGTGTTTCGTTGCGTGTCTGCTGAGCTTTGCGTACTGCCCTGTACGTACAGCTTTGTCGCACGGATATGAATGTTGTTGTTTCTCTTTCAGTTTGCCCGTCAGTTCAGTCGAGATGAACCCCTGACGTTTAACTGGGTCTGTCGCCACGTTGGCTGGCCTCTGTCTGCACCCAAAAACATAAAAGACCTGGTTCACTTAGAAGCTGTTCATGATGTGTTCGATCTGTACCTCTGGTTAAGGTACGTTTTATGTTTTTAATATTCACTTCTGCTCCCAGTCACTTAAATGGGATCATTATGGGCTGTTGTGGTTTTTGACGTAATCATCTATTGGTTGTGTGCGTGCGAGACGTGGTGCAGTGAATTTGATTTCTGTCTCTGTAGCTATCGTTTCATGGACATGTTTCCAGACACGGCATTGGTTCGGGAAACCCAGCGGGAACTTGATGACATCATACAACAGGGCGTCCGAAATATCACCCGTCTCATAAGAGCGACTGACCCAACCATCACTGACTCACTACAGACACAGGGCAATAGTGGAAGTGCCAGCAGTAGTTATTCGACCCATAGCAGAGGCCAAAGGGGACAAAGAGGCTCAAGGGAGATGATGGACCGCTCTCTGGCTAGTCGCCTGGTGAGAGACGGGCTGTTGACTCCTGATTTGCTCCGGCAGCTGCAGAGGGAGTGGTCTAAAGATCAGAAGCAAGAATTCTCCAATCAGAGCGCACTCGATACAGAACAACACAACAACAACAACAAAGGGAAACGAAAAAAGAAGAAGAAATGAAGAGAACACAAATGGGTCAGTGCTGTTCCCATGAAGATCGATAACTGACACAAGCCTTGGATTACATATGATGGTTTGTTTCAAACGAATCCCGTTTTCCAGCCCTGGAAGGATCGTAAAAAGCTTTGAGCTGAAGCTATACAAATAAAAACACCAAAATGCAGTTTGAACACAGGAGCAGTGTTTGATTATGGGCATTTAGTTCCAGACTGAGATTGACACCTGAATACTGGGTTATTCAATGTTTAATGTGATTTACTTGTTTTGACTGTGCTAAACACTCGCATTGTGAATCACTTTGGAAACTAATTTAAAACTGTTGAATTAGCCCAACAACAAACTTTACTGACTTCACTTGGATTTGGCTTAGTAGAAATAGACCCGTTGTCGGGGGTTATTGTGGGAGATGCCATGTCCTGCCTGATCAACAGGCCAGCAGTTGTACCTAGAAAACTGACCAGCAACATGGTTTACCACAATGTTCCAGTGGAGAGTCACTTAGTGTATTAGAAGCATTGCGACCAGGAAACATTTAAACATGCACTGTATATATGTGTGTTATGCAGGTCTTGAATAAGTTTGCTTTCATTTAGCTTGGTATCAAATATAAAACCCCACAACAGCATGAGTAGGTATCCAACTTGGCAATTACTGTCAGTGTCTGAAATGATTTTCTTCAGATTTTGAATTCAGTTCATTTCTGTTAGTGTCTTGTTACAGATGAGCCATATTTTTTTATTGTTTGTATAGTTAAGGTGAAGCCATTAGTCAATTAAAATATGTTTTAACAGTCTTGATTCCATGTTTATATTTTCTGTTATGCAGCTCACACTAGGGAGTAACAAAATGAAGCATACATGATGAAAAATAACTCAGAAGTAACATTAATGCTCAAAGATGGGTCAGATTAAATAGCATTTGGCATAATTCAATCTAAACTTTTACATGTGAATTTATCAGTGGAGCATTAGGGAACAAAGATAATTAAATCAAATGTAACTAGTATAACCAAACAGGAAAGAAACCTATGTACGAATGGGAAACTATTTCAAGTCATGACTGACTGACAAACCATCAATAAAGAGGGACGTCAGTCACAGGTTGGAATTAACAAACATGGATGTGGCAGGATCTGCCTTTATAATATATACCAGTAGTTACTTATATCCCTTAACATACAACTTTTCCCCTTTGTTTTATTTTAAGCTGCCTTAAGGTTGTTAAAATCATCTTATTTTGCAGTATCATAAGTATTCTATATCAGCTTGTTCCAATCCATTGAAGTTATTTGATGTTCAAATGTCTGAATTATTCCATCAAATCATTTTCTTGACCTTTGCTGAGAAAGTCTACTAATATTTAGGTAATTCAATGTTTCTGCAGAACTTCAGTAAAGGTCTACTGTAGTGTTGGTCACAAGAGACACTTAACTGAAACTAAAAAGACGAGAGGGTTGGGCGAAAAGAGAGATTGGGGAAAATGATGAGATCAAGGGGGTTGGCTTGTTGTTAATCATTGAGTTAGAGCGAAGGTTGATCTCTACTCAGTGTGCACAGTCAGTGAAAACAAGACGAGACTCAGAAGGGAAGAAACTGACTTTATCTTAATATGTGCAGACACTGAATGCCGTCTTTATCATAATTTCATTGGAGTGTGTGCAATTGTATCGCACAGTGACAGAGGAGCACAGACTCACTAACAAACCAGCTGGAAGAGTTTTCATGGTGGTGTGTGTTGCACATCAAGATGTTTGCTGTTCACCTTATTTCCTTCTTCTTCTCCAAACTCCAGGAGGACCCCACGAAGAAGGTAAGAGCTACTCCACAACTTTAACTAAACTTGTGTTCCAGTAGCAGTAATTCTCAGTATTAAAAAGACTACTCTCAAGATGTAATCTGCTACAGACGAGGTATTATGAGATTGACAAAGATTGCTGTAATATATTCAAACTGAAATGTCATTTTAAAATATAATATAAATAATTTACTAAATTCTCAGGCAAAAAAGTTTATGTATGGCCTTACTGGCATATACTGTAAAACATACGCAAATCATGGAAAGTTAAACAAAAAGATCAGACAAATACTAGTACTTCTCACTTGTTGCTCTAATGTAGTGCTCCATCATTCAGTGTGGGACATTTTGGTAGGATTTATCATATGATAAAAAGTTGAAACTTTAAACTGATTTTATGTATCCAGCACTTTACCTGCTGTGGGTTTTTTTTAGATGTGTCAACATCTATTTTTACTAAATCCAAAAGATACGGCAGTAGCTTGTGCTGTAATAAGATGCTGTAATCATTAGTTACTGTGTCACCATTCATCTCTCCTAAGCAATGATTAACATCTTTGTCTGGCAGTCTCCTTCCTTAGTGCAGATGGGATCAACACACACTGTCCCAGGGACAAAGTATTGACACTACCATTAGACACACTGCACACTTCAACACACAAATACAGTACCTGCCTATACATGACACCACAGTAATAGAGTATACTGGGTGGGACTGAGCGTGGGAAGGCTTGTTTTTTTAATATATAAAAACTATATATATATATATATATATATATATATATATATATATATATATATATATATATAAAATATTTATTTTATATTTGTCATTTCTTAAGAAGATTAGCAGATGTGTGGAAAATAAGTCCACAGTCTCCTCTGTTTCCACATTCAAGCGACACTCCCTGGATCAAGTTACTGTTAACCACAAAATGACCTTTGAGCTTTTCATATAAGTATTACATCTGAATTTAGTATGCTGCTGCAACTCTTGTGATATTTCAAATGTTTGCGACATGTAAACCTTCAAGATCAAAGATTCCAGCATATTTGATGATAAAAGACAAATCTTCACAACTATGATGTGAATATACTCCAATTTAGAGGGATTGAATTTCCATTGACCTTTGTTCTGCTGCTCGTTTTTCTTTGTTACTTTGTTGGCAAGATAGAAAACAAAGAAAAAATCGGTATGCCTCATTTCTCTTTGCTTCTGTTTGCTGACCGTTTACTCTGTTTCTCCTTTAATCTTCAGGTGGACAGGTTTCTGTACGCTATGCGTCTCCACGACGACCAGTTAAGTGACATCTCGGCTCGTTTCCAGGCTGAAATGAGGAAGGGGCTTTCAGCGGAAAGCAACGCTGCAGCATCAGTGAAGATGCTGCCAACACACGTCCGCTCCACTCCCGATGGATCAGGTTACTCACATTAATGGCTTTCAGACTTCGTCAGGCTTTTGTGTTCAATGTGAATAAATATAAACTACAAACAGTACATTACAGTTAATAAAATGTTGCCTCTTTTCTCCACTCATGCAGAGAAAGGACAGTTTCTGGCATTGGATCTTGGAGGTTCCAGGTTTAAGGTGCTCCAAGTTAAAGTGAGAGAGGGCATGGGGATTAGGAGGGGAGGAGTGGAGATGGTGGAGAAGACCTACCCCATACCTAAGGAGCTACTCATTGGGAGAGGAACAGAGGTACGGAGGAGAGGAAACATGGACAATTAAAAGCATAGAAACAAGGGATTGTGGAATTCTAGAGGGAACAGAAAAGACATATTGGATCTACATGAATGTGAAGAGTTTTGAACAAGGATGGGAGCAGAAGTATGGGGTTGGAGGAGGGTGCATAAACAGAGAGGGGGTTGGAACGTTAACACATTATGAACCTTCTTCTACACTGTCTTCCTGTCTTCTCTCCCTCTCTGTCTGTAGCTATTTGACCACGTGTCAGAGTCTCTAAAGGACTTCCTGCATGAGAAGAACATCAGTTTGGAGAAGAAACATCCTCTGGCCTTCACGTTCTCTTTCCCCTGTGAACAGGCCACCTTAAATCAGGTAACTATACATCCATCTGGTCATCTGGTTTTCATGACCTGCACCTGCAGTATATGTTACTCTGTATATATTCTTTCTTTCTCTGTAGGGATTATTGGTAAACTGGAGTAAAAACTACCGGGCTCGAGGCCTCCAGGGTAAAGATGTGGTCCAGGCCCTCAGAGAAGCAATAGACAGAACTGCGGTAGGATGCCTGTATTCATTACAGAATACATACTGTTACTTACCTGTTTTTGACCCACAAACCAGTTTTCATGTATCAGACAGGCCAGTAAAGGTACTGACACATGACTTTTTCATGAGGAGCTCATTCTGTAGATCTACTGACTAACCCTTACCCACTTTTTATAACTTAGAGCTCACTGCACTTCTTCTGAAACACTTAATTCAATATACAAACTGTACTGTAGTTGATGTTACGTTAACCTTATAATCAGTCACTCTGTAACTCACTCTGAAGGGTATGGATATAGAGGTGTTAGCCATGGTTAACGACACTGTAGCAACCATGATGACCTGCGGTTTTGATGACCAGTTCTGTGATGTAGGACTCATTATCGGTGAGTACATTCATCTTCATGCAATACCTGTTTGTACCTGTTTCAGGCAGAAAAAGGAACACCTGACAATATAATGCAGTCCAACAAAACAACAGTCTCAAAACTTATAATAATTGAACTGAAGCCTTCCTAAATGTCATAAAATATAGAATTTATGTTTAGTTTGAAAATTAACATATTTGGGCCTGTTACAAAATGTTTTTGTCCCTCTAGTGGTTGATTGTATTAATGCATCTGTGTGAGCGAGGGATTGTTTTGTGTGAATGGTTTTGCACTGTGTTTGAACCATTTTTACCAGACTCTGAGTGAAAAAGTTAAGGGGTTAGATTATAGTTATTTTAGGATTAGAACGGCATTTTAAGGTTAGATTAGGTTTAACATCTTGTGATCATTTGAAGATAGAACATTTATTTAACCAGAGTAGAGGTGTGCCATATCACATAATTCGCGATCATTTTAATATCATGATATTATGGGATAAAATTCATACTGTGATAATGACAATATTCTGACTTGTTGACGTAATTGCCTGTTAATTTGGGAACTGTTTGGATGTGCACTTTGATGTATTTATATTTTATACAGAATCTGAATGTCACGCTAACTTTTCAAAAAGTTTTTAAAAGTTTTTACTGGATATTTGAAGGCAAACTGTTAACGTCTATGCAGACATATAAAACTATAACACTCATTTTGTTGCCATTATATGTTCTTTAAATAAAAATAAAATTATTGTTCAGTATTTTGTCATATCATCAAGGATATCATTATTGCAGATATTCCCTGAAATATCAGGATATTACTTTAGGGCCATATCGCCCACCCCTAAACCAGAGCAAGGTTCCTGTATGCTTGTGTGTTTAGGCACTGGCACCAATGCGTGCTACATGGAGGAGCTGCGTCACGTTGACCTGGTGGAGGGAGACGAGGGCAGGATGTGTGTGAACACTGAGTGGGGAGCCTTCGGAGACGACGGGGCTTTGAATGATTACATCACAGAGTTTGACAGGGATGTGGACGCAGCCTCCAACAACCCTGGAAAACAAATGTGAGGAGAGCGGCTTTAACTTTTCTCATGATATGACATGTTATGGCACAGCATGTATGACACATAATCAACCTTAAACCCCTCTGTTTCTTTTTTCCTCATGGCAGCCTAGAGAAGATGGTCAGTGGGATGTATCTGGGCGAGTTAGTGAGGCTGGTTGTATTAAAGATGGCTAAACTCGGACTGCTGTTTGATGGACATGTGTCTGATGCCCTGAGGACTAAAGGGAAGATAACCATGGCACATGTAGCAGCCATGGAGGAGTAAGTTATATCTCTCTCTCTGTCTGTCTGTCTGTCTGTCTGTCTGTCTGTCTGTCTGTCTGTCTGTCTGTCTGTCTGTCTGTCCTTCTCACACTCCCTCTGTGTAAAAACAAGTGATATCATACATGTTTGTCTATTTCAGATACAAAAATGGTCTGAAGAACACCAGAAACATTCTCATGGATCTTGATTTGACCCCAACATCTGATGACTGTGTTGCTGTCCAACATGTCAGCACCATAGTGTCCTTCAGGTCCTCAAATCTGGTGGCTGCAGGACTTGCTGCCATCTTGACTCGAATAAAGCAAAACCGGAATTTGAGGACATTAAGGATCACTGTAGGTGTCGATGGAACTCTGTACAAGATGCATCCACGGTAGGTTATTATGGAAATATTCACCAAAAATCACAATCATATACCAGTGGTGCACATCCTTTGCACAGGCCTTTTTCATTTGGATATACAGTATCTTGAATTATCATCCTGATTAGTCACATTCTAATAGCACACCTTGAATTGTCATTGGTCACATTGTTATGAAATACATTTGTAAGTATCTAAATTAGAATATTATGATGGATTCTTATTTGTTAAATCAACCTGCTACACTGTGCCAGACTTCTTCATTGGGAAATTACAACAGTGATGTTGTTGCAGCTGCTACAGATTACCAATAGAGGTGAAACATTAGACTCCTTCCATTTCAGGTATCCTTCCCGTCTCCATAAAGTAGTGCGGCGGCTGATTCCTGAGTGCCATGTAAGGTTTGCCCTCTCAGACAGCGGAAGCAGCAAAGGAGCTGCCTTGGTAACAGCAGTCGCCCAACGACTGGCATCACAAAGGCAGCAGGTTAGGATGCTGTGTGTGTGTGTGTGTGTGTGTGTGTGTGTGTGTGTTTCTTTACTGTACTGTACTTAATGCTATCATATCTGGTGTGACACAGAATCTCTTACGTGTATTGCAGGTGGATGAGACGCTGTCTCCATTCAGACTGAGCCAAGAGCAGCTCCAGTTGGTCAAGACCAGGATGAGGACGGGGCTGGAGGCAGGGCTGAAGAGTAAAGGCCCCTCTACTATCAAGATGCTGCCTTCTTTTGTGTACCATACACCTGACGGCACAGGTCAGACACTAAAATTAAAAACACACAATGTGTCTATGAATAAATTAAACTGAATTGTATAAAAAACAGGTAATCAGTAAGCTCATGTTTTGTTTTGTTTTCCAGAGCATGGAAAGTACCTTGCCTTGGATCTGGGAGGGACAAACTTCAGAGCATTGCTGGTGGACTTTAAAAAAGGTCTGCAACAGAACACCCGACTTTACCACAAGATCTACACCATACCACTGGAGATAATGCAGGGAAGTGGAGAAGAGGTAGGACATGTTGTTGTAGTGTTCCTACTAAATAATCCTTGGTAAATTAAATACTCATAAAGAGTTAATGAGTATTTTCAGTAAATTACTGAACAAAGAAACACATTACATGCAATTTTGTCAAAAAAAGGCCTGTCAGAAGTGGAAGGTCAAATTCATTTTTCTTTAAACGCATTAAAAAGCCAACTAGGCTGGATACTTTTCTTTCATTGAAAACCTTTCTTTGTCTGTTTCTAGTTGTTTGATCATATAGCGCAGTGTGTAAGTGACTTCCTGGACTACATGGGGATGAAGAATGCTCATCTTCCTGCAGGCTTCACCTTCTCTTTCCCCTGCGAGCAGACATCTATTGACACGGTAAGTGTGGACATTAGAGTTCAGTTATATTAGTTTAGTTTGTTGCAACCACAGACAACATTTTCTCATAGGAATAGCAACCAATCAATCAAGGATCAATTTCATAGCTTTTAAGAAAAACACAGTAGAAAATACACAAGTAAACAGACACAAAAATGAGTAACATCCATTTTGTAAACTTTCAACCGTTGTGTGTTCCTCAGGGCACATTGGTGAGCTGGACCAAAGGCTTCAAGGCCACAGACTGTGAAGGACATGATGTTGTGAGCATGCTGAGGGATGCCATCAAGAGACGCAACGTGAGTCAAAATACAACAGAATAGAGTTTATAATGATGATCTGGGTTTTGTCATATGAGCTGAAAGAATAATGGGCCATTTTTTCCTATATGTACCCATTTGTTTATGTACATGTAGGAGCATAGAGCCTGCAAGATGCACAAACTGTGTCACTACAAAGTTAATGTAAATTATATGAATACATGGAGTCCAGACTCTGTCACTATATTCTTGTATACTGTAGAGCAGTAGTTAAATATCAACTATGTATGTGTGTTTGTATGATTGTGTACACACATGTTTATGTTTGTATAGGAGTTTGACTTGGACATAGTAGCAGTAGTGAATGACACAGTGGGGACCATGATGAGCTGTGCCTATGAAGACCCTGAGTGTGAAATTGGACTGATTGCTGGTATGTGTTTTCATTTTTTTCAAACTGAGGACATTTGTGCTACTCAGTAACTTATTGTGCTTTTCCGGCGTAGGTCTTTGAATTTGAATTAAGGCTGGAATTGTGTTTAGGGTTGTGGTCAGTCCTGGAGTTATCATGGTTATTGTTATAATTTGGGGTTAGAAAAAGCTCTCACCAATCAGGGTCCTCACAAGTACTGTAAAAGTAATGTGATGTTTGTTGCTAAGCACTTTGGGTTCGGTCTCTAAACACACGCTTTACTTTGATAAGCAATACATATTCTGAATGCTTGCTTTATTGTTATTGTAATGCTTTATATAACAGAGATGATGTGACTCTGTTTCACAGGAACTGGCACTAATGTTTGTTACATGGAGGAGCTGAAGAACATTGAAAAAGCTGAACAAAAGACAGAAAAAATGGAAAGAGAAGAGGGGACCCCTGAAGGAGGCGAGGAAAAGGTAGAAAAAGTCTTATACAGCACTCACAGTGTTTAGTTTTTCAGTGAGCTGTGTTGATGTTAAATTAATATTTGGATGATAACCCATATATTTAACCCCCTCATTTGTTTCTGCTCACAGCTGGCTGATGGGACTAAAAGAGAGAAAAAGGTGGGGGATGCTGAGATACCAAAGATGTGTATAAACACAGAGTGGGGAGGTCTGGGTGATGATGGCTCTCTCAATGACATCATCACACCTTATGACATTGAGGTCGACCAAAACTCACTGAACCCTGGAAAACAAAGGTGTGTGTGTGTGTGTGTGTGTGTGTGTGTGTGTGTGTGTGTGTGTGTGTGTGTGTGTGTGTGTGTGTGTGTGTGTGTGTGTGTGTGTGTGTGTGTGTGTGTGTGTGTGTGTGTGTGTGTGTGTGTGTGTGTGTGTGTGTGTGTGTGTGTGTGTGTGTGTGTGTGTGTGTGTGTCTCTCATGATTTCAGCACAGTAGCTTATCTGTGTTTTGTTTCATATGTATGAGGACATTCTCATACCTGTACATGTTTTTTTAAGTGTTAATCATGGTTTTGTGCTTGTGTGTTAAGGCCCCATATTACTTGCATACTTTTATGCACATGTACATATGTGTCTCATGCTCCAGTAATTCTGTATGTTTTATATTGAGCTGTTTGGTAACTCGATCAGGTGGCCACTTTGGTCTTTTTGGATCTAACAAATAATCTGTGTCTTTGTGAGTGTGCAGGTTTGAAAAGCTGACCAGTGGGATGTATTTAGGAGAAATTGTTCGTCAGGTATTATTGGATTTAACCAGAGGAGGTTTGCTGTTCAGAGGACACGTCACTGAAGCTTTGAAAACACCTGGAATATTCCAAACCAAATACCTGTCACAAATAGAGAGGTAGGAGAAACTCTGTGTATGTTGTGTGTATATATGTCTATTTGTGTTTGAGACATGTGCAAATGTATACATACATGATGTCTTTTTCAGTTAATTTCCTATTCCACAGAATAAAGGTTTTTGTCCCCTAAAACAATCAACAACTTCATTCTACCAAACAAACCAGGGCAGAATGTAGGTGTGTAGGACTGTAACTGTGTGGCTGTATTTTACTGTAATGCGTGTAACTGTGTTGTCTCCCCCTAGTGACCGCCTGGCTCTACTGCAGGTCCGATCTATTCTCCAACAGCTGGGGCTCGACAGCACCTGTGATGACAGCATGATTGTCAAAGAGGTAGAAGACAGAAAAAAAGAATAATGTCATGGTTGTAGACGAACAGCTGTTTCAGTGCAGCTTTTCAGACTTCTAACTAACTTTAAGGTCTGTGTGTTTTTTGTAAAGTAAAATGCAATTTTAAGGACATAATCTTTGTTATACTATATCTGAGGACTGTGCAGGACAAACCAGTTGTCAATATTTTGACATTAATAATAATAATAGTCTATTTTACTACTCTAGTAGCCTCTCACAGTCAGACTACATCTCACAAGACTTACTGTACATGCAGTGTGTACTGGACAATAGCAGGAATTATGAGCAGGGGAAAACATTTTCTAAACTGGGTCCCACATTCAACCCACTGCCGCACCACAGACCTTTGCATGCCCCACCCCGCTGGATCATGGGCAGAGGTCATCTGTACCCTTTGGAAGTGGTCATCTGGCACACCTAATGCAATGCAGCCATCATTCATGTTAAACTTTTGAACCTTGCTAACGACGATTTAAAGTAAGCGTTTAAATGTAAAATATCATTCTGCAACCCTATGGCCTATTTCTTGTCTCCGATTTGTCTCAAATACCAGAGAGAGGTTAAGAGTTTAAATTTTGACACACAGAGAAAGTCATGTTCTCTGTTGCAACCTCACTTTGGCATTCAGTAAGATTTCTTTCTACTGGTTGAGGAGTGATATGATAATGTCTGGCTCAGCTAACTGTGTCACAAACAATCTGTTAAGTGTTGCAATAATGATAATGGTTTTCATTGTTATACAGGTATGTGGAGCAGTGTCACGTCGTGCAGCTGTGCTGTGTGGGGCAGGAATGGCGGCCGTGGTCGATAAGATCAGAGAGAACAGAGGCCTGGACCATCTAAACATCACTGTAGGGGTGGACGGTGCACTCTACAAACTGCATCCACAGTGAGTTCTTGTTTTAATTGTTGTAGTTATAGAATGCTAAAGGTACAAAACTATTTTAAAAAGGATTCAATTAAAAGTGTTGTATTTTTCCTGTGTTACTCCTTTATCTTGCTTCTTCAAAAAACTTTCTAAAAATGAAATTGTTTTTCCTTCATCTGCTGCTGTTTCTAGTTTTGCTGAAGTCCTTCAAGAGACTGCCAGAGTTTTGGCTCCCCAGTGTAACGTGACTTTCCTGCCATCAGAGGAAGGAAGCGGAAAGGGTGCTGCCCTCATCACAGCTGTGGCCAGACAAAAGCTGTAATGCCAAGTTCCCTCAGCACCGCTGTTCTTGTTGCAATTGTTGCCTTTTGACAATTGACTTCATGTCGAAAGAGAAGCATCATACACGATGAAGATGTACAAATCATTCTTGAACACAAATACCTGGGAAGAGTGTTCGATTCACAGCTGAAATTGAATGAGAACACAGACTGTATAGTAGAATATACTGTATAGCAGAGAATTCATCTGCTAAGAAAGCTAAACTCTTTCGGTGTCTGCAAGGAAATTTTATGAAACGTTTATGAAACTTTTATCCAGAGTCTTAACTTTTTCATTTGTGTGCTGGTTTAATGGTTTTTCTGTTAAGGACAAAAACTATCTGTCTAACAATGTTATGGTCTGCTCCAAGATCACTGCAGTCCAGCAGAAAGACCTCAGCTCTCTGTGGAAGGAACGAGTGGTTCAGAAAGCTGATAAAATATTAACTCAACCTGACCATGCACTTTTTAGTGAATTTTCAGTTATGCCGTCAGGTCGGCACTATTATGTTCCTGCACGGAAAACTAATCGGTATGCAAATTCTTTCATTCTTTCAGCCATCAGGGTACTGAACACAAACCGTTGATCTATGCTTGTTGACACTGGCATGTTGATGTTGATGTGAATGCTGATTGTTGTTGTTACTCTTGTACTTGTATTTATGACATGGATGGGATAGACTGTAAAAAATGAAAGGCCCTTTAGGGATTAATAAAGTTTTCTGTCTGTCTGATGGTCTGGGAGAGTTGCATTCTGTCATATATCGCCTCAGATACAAATGGATTCACCAACAGCTTCTTTCAACCTGGCAGTAAGGAGCCTGACCTGAAGAGCATAAAACATGCAGAGGTTTTCAATGCATGATCCCTCACAGGCTTCCCACCCATGATGAACCCAGCCATTTGGGCTGTGTTCTGCAGCCAGCTAAGATGAAGGCACTGCTGCCAGGGAATAACTTCTGGTTCCCTATAAAATGTAAAGAACTGGATTCCAACTAAGGGATTTTTGCAAGATGACAACAAAACTTGTTAACCTGAAAATGTTTCATCTTTGTTCCTCGAAAAACCCTTATTTTATTGTCGGCTCTGTATTAGATATACACTACACTATCTGAAATTCAAAATAAATGTATGAATGGCCTAACAAAAATAATTTTCTTTTACACATATTTGGTACTTGAGGGCATTTCACCAGAGCCCTCTACTTTCCAATCATTACCAAGTCAACTGTGTGAAAAGTGTCTCAGTCACATGATGCCAGTGTTGGCATTGCACTGATTCGAGTCTCTGCCTTTGATACCAGGGCTGAGTACTTAGTTTTGGAAGCGAAAGGATGCTCATATCACAAATCACACTCTGCAAACTACTCAAGGTTATCACTTTAAGTGAGACAAAACAAAAAGGATATATACAGCTGCCATAACATTCCCTGAGGCAACTGATAATAAGCTTTAGTTGTCAAAATGTGATTCTCTGAAGAACTAAACTGTCTCTTCTCACATACACGCACACACACACATGCATACACACACACACATTCTCATACACCATATATTCTAAATAGATTGACATTAAATGTCAAAAACAATAATGTATTAAGTTAGTGTGAAGGAATCATCTGGTTCAAAGAACTGAAGAACGTATCAACAAAATTACTGCAGTGTAAAAGTAGAATAGAAACACGTGTGCGTGCGTGCGTGTGTGCGTGCGTGTGTGCGTGCGTGCGTGTGAGAGAGTCAGCAGTATCTCAGTATTGATGAAGGTTAAGAGGAGGATTGGAATGCCGCTGACCACATTTCCCAACAATAAAAACAACCAGCACTCTGTTCCGTCTGGACTGACTCTGTCCTTGTGATCGCCTGTCTGTCTCTGCATCTGTGCCATTTTGTCCATTCTGTCTGTCTGCTTTATCTGTCTTGCTGGATTTGTATGCCCATTTGCCTGTCTTTATCTGTTCTGTATACATGGTACATGCTGAAGTAACAGAGAAATCCACCAATGTGTTTTACATTAGTATTGCTGATAGAATCAAGGACCTTAATTATGAGGTCATGAGTACAATAATATACAGTAAATGTGATGGTTAGACTTTAAAAAAAAAACTCTTTTAAAGGAATACTTCACTGATTTAGCATTTTTGAATGACCGTGCTTCCCTCCCTCATGTCCCCTCGAGACGAGAGATCTCTGTATTGTGGGTCTGGTAAAAAAATCTTCCGATGACGTAAAACAATGATTTTTTGTCATCGGAAGATTTTTGCCCAGAGTCTGTGGACTACAGCCAGTTCCGCATGTTTTCAACCCGCCCATAGGGGCTTGGACTGTCTTTACTCGAAGTGAGGCGATCTCAGCTGAAAAAAAATTCCACTTTTACTTAACTTTTACAACAGTTATGTGCATTCAAACTACCGCACATGTGTACCACTGGGATACATTGGTACAGATTGGAAAATATGCACGAAACGTTATTACAGACGGAATACTCGACACACTTCACGAGCTTCGCCTGCTACGGAGACCAGCACCTCAGCCGATGCCGCTAGCCGGGGAAAGGGACATCCAAAGCGGGCTAACGCTAGCCGGCCACCTGTCCCATCAATCCTGCTTGCAAGTGTCCGCTCATTAAACAACAAACGCCGACCATTCGACATTCCACGCTAATTCACAGCTGTGTTTATACTCGGTGTTTACATCCAATGCTAGTATGCATTAGCTGAACTTTACGGATCCTGCTTGCAAGTGTCCATTGGATTTAGTCCAACCAACTGGACTAAATCCAACTTCAACGAAACTCCCAATGCGAGTTCAGAGACTGCTGTGTTTTTGTTTTTGTGGAAATGTGTACTGGACTGTCCAGCTACCAGGCTTGCTAGCCCTCCAAGCTAGAGATGCTGAGCTGTGTTAACACGGACTGGTGCAAAAATGGGGTGATTTGTATCCAACTAACTGCTAACTGCTGGTGGAGTTTGACTGTTATGCCGATCAATCTACATTCCACGCTAATTCACGGCTGTGTTTATACTCGTGTTTACAGCCCACCAAGCGCTAATGCGCTAGTATGCGTTAGCTGAACTTTACGGAGCATATATATATATATATATATATATATATATATATAGGCACAAATTTCAATTTGATTTCACATTTCTACTACATAAGTGACCCAATTTAAAGATATATTCAGCTTTCCAGCAGTGAAATATCCCTTTAAGCAGAAAATACAATTAGGGTTGTGTTGTGCATTATAATCTTAAACTGATTTGACAATACTGGATACCATCCAATAAAATGAGCAGTGCAACGATCAGTGTATTTATGATAATCCATTCATGACAGATTAGATGTGTTGAAGATGAAGGCAGGAAGAAAGCAGCAGAGTGCAAGAAATATAGAAAATAATGCACAACAAAACCAAAGCATCAAGAAAGAGAGAATGAAGGAAGGAAATATTAGAAAGAATGACGGAAGAAAACATTAAAATAATAGAGAAAGGAGTGAAGGAAAGGTATTGAGAACCGCTGCCTCCTAACAGGAGTGAGCACACTAATCTATTAGGGATTAGCATGTTAGAATGCTATCTGAGGGCTATGTCACACGCGCACGCATGCACGCTCGCGCACGCACACACACACACACACACACACACACACACACACACACACACACACACACACACACACACACACACAGCAGGGTAATCCCTCACTGTCCTAGTAGTGACCTAGTAGCTTCACAGTTAAACCACACATACACTGACTCTGCAGCTTCAATGCAGCAAACACAGCTGTGCTGCTGACTGCAGCTCTTGCAGCACAGCAACTGATACAGAAGATAGCATGTTCTGTCACTCTTTGCCTTGTCCTGTGTTTCCTTTAATGTCTTTCTCTTTTCATACACTTCTGTAAAAAAAAATCCTCCTCTCTGTTGGATACTTTATGCAAAATTACTGTACATCCCTCTTTGATTTTACGTTTTACGTTTTGTTTGAATACCTCAAATGCCCCTCACATCTTACAGTCTTCCTGAAGGACCATTCCTCAGGGAGCAAGGTGTGTGAATCTTCTTATACATTCACTTTCTTGTGTGTGCATGTTGTGTGTGTGTGTGTGTGTGTGTGTGTGTGTGTGTGTGTGTGTGTGTGTGTGTGTGTGTGTGTGTGTGTGTGTGTGTGTGTGTGTGTGTGTGTGTGTGTTAGGCTCTGTATGTGGTGTCTTTGTCTCCCCTGCAAACCTGTCTTTGTCTCCCCTGCAAACCAACAATAAGAGCTTTGACACACACACACACACACACACACACACACACACACACACACACACACACACACACACACACACACACACACACACACACACACACACACACACACACACACACACACACACACAGAAATGATCACCAGTTGGCAGAGTTAAGACGCTGGTTCTTCAGGACCTACAAAGGGACGAGCTGTGGCCCTGTTCTCAAAGGATTGTGCTCTGTTTTGTCATTATAGTTTTCAGGGAGCGCAGGTATTAATTTTTATTTGACACCTATTTATTGTCTTCAAAGATACAATGAATCGAAGATTTGAACCTCTATGTGGAGTCGACCATGGAAAAATGAGACACTACAATGTTTCAAAACATCATTGTGTTGACAACTGTCGGATGCTTGATCATGGGAAAACTTTATCGATGAAGGTAATTATCCAGACAGTAACATAGTCTGTAATAACTAACACTGCTGGGATGGGAATTATCTGTTATGAGCCGGTAGAAAAAGGTTAAACAAATATACTGGAAATGGATGTATGAAGTGAAGAAGGAGGAGGCAAAGCACAAATGTTTAAGTAAACTTCAACTATGGAGCTTGAAAACACTGTGTAGTCATGTAACATCACGCTGCAGAGATTCACTATACTTGTTAGCAGCTAGTTGTCTGTACTGCATTGTGTACATTAACAAGTGGTTAACTTACTGTCATATGTCTCAGCGTTTAGCAGGAGCAGGTTGGCTAATGATATCTTATACAGTATATATTGATCTGTAATATAAATTTAGCTGGCTTGCTCCTGTGATCTTTACAATGGGAGACATGCTAACAGGTGGCTAATTGTTAAGCCATATCTTTTAGACAGACTAAAGAGAGAAAGAGCTACAGAGTGATCAGACTTTCTCACAGAAGACCTTTTGATTTCCACATCTTTTTTGCTCTTTCTTCGTTTTGCACACTGACATTCTCCTTGGTTAAACCTGAAATCCTAAAAATCTCCTCCCCCTGTTTAGCACTTTGAGTTCATCAGAGGAAACCAATCAGGTGCTGGTCAGGGGTTAACCAATGGGGCACGTGTAAGTTTCATGTGGTATGTTGCTGGATAAAGTTCCTATCTTGAGTATTTTACAGAAAAGCAAAAAAACATATAAAAAACACTAGGACCAATATAATGAATACTTTGACTTCACTGTTGCAAAAATGTCACAAGTTATGGTAGAATTAACTCTGCATCCGACATATTACATAAGTGTATAAGGCATTACAGTTCGTCTGTGTCAGTGGTTGTTCTCTAGAGAGGCCAAACAACAGACAGCTGTTGTTGTGATAATGACATCACATCTGTCTGAAAGGACAGACGGAGGAGTGTAGTCAGAGGAACTGACTGTCTGATCGGGATGGTGGAGTGAGTGAGTGAGTAGGTGGAGAGATGGAGTTAACAACAGGACAGGTGCAGTTTTTCAACAACATGGTTCATCATATTCTTTATTCAGGACACATAAAAAACGGTCCATAGCAAACACATAGTACAAAAAACAAAGAACAATACAGGATAAAACACATACAATAAAATAATGACTACAACAGTCAAAATTACACAATACACAAAAAAGTGTTCAAATATTAACATACAGACTAGAACGCCAATGGTTCCACAGTCTCGAAGTGAACCTAACTGCACTCAATGCAGGGTTCACTAATGTTGCGATGATGCTGTTATACGACACTGCCAATCTACACATACATCTGTACATGAGGTTCCTGAGTACAGCAGGACACGTGAATACATTAGCACTTACATACATTTGGCTCGCACTGCAACATCGTGGCAATTTAAGCAGCAGCCTCAAACCATCATTATACGCCACATTGAGTTTCCGCATACTGCTTTTTATATAGCGCCGCCACAAGTGGGCAGTGTACAACGGAGTACAAAAAGCTTTAAAAAGTGTGGTCTTCACAGATAGTGAACACATACTAAATTTGCGGTTCAACATATTAGCTTGTGCATACAAAATGCAATACTGTCTATGAATGTCCCTATCATCAGACAGGTCATCAGTTATATAGTGTCCTAAGTATTTGACCTCAACACACACTTTAAGTAAAATACCAGACAGATAAAAAGCAGGAAATGAGAGTTTATTGTCCTCCCTGCTTCTAGCAATCATTATGTTACTCTTCTTAGAATTGAACGCAATATCAAACTCTGAGCCATATTGAGAACATACCCTTAATAGCTGTTGAAGGCCAGCACTATATGGACAAAGAATAACCAGGTCATCCGCGTACATTAGATGGTTGATAATGGAGTCCCCAACCATACAGCCTGTACCACAGTTATTTAACAACTTTGATAGATCATCCATATAAATATTAAAGAGAAAGGGAGATAAGATGCTTCCCTGCCTAACTCCATTACTTACATTGAATGAGGCAGACATAGAGTTACCCCATTTCACATTGACTGATGGGCATACCAAAAGGCTAAGATTCTCACTAGATATTTGGGTGCCCCTCTGTTGTGCAATTTGTAGAATAGCTTCTCATGATTTACCCGATCAAAGGCTTTAGAGGCATCAATAAAGCACATGAAGATTGTGGAATTATGCTTATTATACAAGTCCAAAACCTCCTTTAGGGCATAAATACACATATCAGTGCCATGTTTAGGTTTGAAGCTAAACTGATTGTCAGAGGTCAAGACAAAATGTTCCAGCCTATTCAGTATAATCCTCTCCAAAACCTTGGATAAAATACTGGCTAAAGCTACAGGCCTGTAATTATCCAAGCTGTTAATCTTATCAGCTTTTTCCTTAATGATAGGCACTAATGTGATAGTTAAAATAGAATCAGGTAAAATACCATGGACTAACAACCCAGTAAAACAAATAGCAATTAGGGGACATAGTTTTCTACTTGCAAATTTTAAATGCTCCGCAGATATTTCATCCATACTGCATGCCTTATTATCCTTTAGCATCATAATTGCATCATATATTTCTTGGGGTAGAACAGTTGCATCTTCATTACTATCAATGTCACCCATTGTAAAATATTTACTTTTAACACAGTTAAACAGCTCATAGTAATGTTTCTGCCACAGCTGAGTAATTTCTTCCGAGCCGTTGACATCATCAATATTCGTTGGTAACGATGTTTTGCAATTATTCATTCTTTTGATTTCTTTCCAGAAATCAGTAGGACTATTATATTGCAGCTTCCTTGCTAGAGAGTCCGACCTCATTGCATTTTCCTTCCTCTTAATGAAACGTAAAGCATATTAACCTTTGCATTTGTCTGTTTCTTGTACTCGAATAAGGGGCCCTGTTTATGTCTGCCTGACTCATCCCATGCTTTAAAGGCCCTTCTTGCCTCAGCATGTGTCTCTTCCACATGGCCATTCCAACCTGGCTTAACTTTGTACAATCTATGTGTCTTATACAAGGGCCTGCTCGAAACAAGGAGGGACTTCACAATATTCTCATACAGGGTGCACAGCTCAATACCATGTTGAGGGTTCTTGCAATTAATATCATAACATACCGTAGAATCTTTAGGTAATTCAATGTTATTCAACAGGATGTCAGACTGGATATAATATTCTTTATGGTCCTCCTCATTCAGATTAGACCAATCTATTTTTTTCACACATGTTATCTACAGACACAAGAGCAGGTATATTGCCTAGACTTACAGATAAGGAAAAAGGCATATGATCAGTAGTGGAAAATTCATAATAAATTTTTATGGCCTCTATAGAATCATGTGCATCAGCTGTGCAAATGCAATGATCTAGCCATGAGGTTGTGTGCCATGCCTCACTAATGTAAGTGTAGCTACTATCAGGAAAGAGCACTTTGCTAGACAGAATTAAACCATTATCAGAACAGAACTGCATTAAATGTTTGGCAAATAAGGCGCTGTCATCAGAAACATCTGCATTCATGTCACCCACAATAAAAAAGCACGTGGAAACATTATCTTGAATGAAAGACATAACACAAGCCAACCTATTAAGATATTCCTCTTCATTTTGAGAACATTCATAGGGTGTGTAAATATATATATATATATATATATATATATATATATATATATATATATATATATATATATATATATATATATACACACATATATACACACACACACACACACAAAAGGCTTTATAGTTAAATGAATAATCTTTACATTTTTAAATCTATAATAGTTTATAGCTAACGTTCTGTCTAATATGTTTTTAAATACATTTATCTGTTCTTTGTTGTTTCACATAACTAAGACAAAAAAATAGGCTATGTCAAATTATTTCAAGGGACATACATTATGGTGTTTTTAGAAGGGTAGTTACTGTTTTTTGAAAGAGTAACGAATGATTAGTTACTGTTTTTCAGAATGGTAGTTACTGTTTTTCAGAAGGGTATTACTGTTTTTTTAAAGAGTAATGAATGATTAGTTACTGTTTTTCACTGTGATTACTCTTTCAAAAAACAGTAACTGCCCTTCTGAAACACAGTCATTTTTTTTGTATACCTTTATTGTGTATATTATTATTGTAAAGTGTTACCACATGTATAACCAATTGGGGAAAACTGTAAAACCCACTCCCGTCTTCATACAGACAGCAGACAATAAAGCCAGAAGAGATGACAAACACAGGGCATAGGTTTAGGTGTGGATGACTCCCTGCCATTTGGATTCAGGCCCTATCCACACGGAAACGTATTTCGATGCAAACGCACATCTTTTGCATCGTTTGGGCCAACTGTCCACACGAATCCTGTAAACGCACTGCCCGTAAACGCACTTTTTTGAAACCTGGTCCCAGGGTGAATAAAAAAAAAGCCGGCTCACGTTTGGCTTCGTGTGTATGGCGAAACCGCATATGTGCGTATCGATGATGTCATCCCCACACACCTCGGACTCACAGCTCCGCCTTCAACCCAGCTGACAGCTATTATAGCAGGGAGCAATGCTGTTTATAAAGTGGAAGCATAGATACATGAAGTGGAAGTACATGAAGTGGAAGTAGAGAACTTATCAACTAGCTAGCTAATCTGTCTGCTCATCAACTCCTTGAACGGATTATAGTAACTTTTAGCACCGCTTATTGTAGAAAGGCTACTGCAAGAAAAATGTGTAGCTAGATTATCAAAAAGACATCGGATCATTGATGTTTGTTTGACTGCCGATGTTAGCTAGCAGAGCTAGCGTTAGTGCGCTAGCTAGCTAACGCTAGCTCTGCTAGCTGCAATCATGTCCGATAGAATGTAAACAAAGTTTACATTCTTTTTCTAGGTGGCCTTTATATAACAAGCAGTGGTGTAAGTTATTAAAGTCTAGTCCATGGATGTGTTAAGCTAAGAGAACCAGCTAGCTAACAGTCATGTTATGAAAGGAAGTCACTGAAGGCTGCTCTTCTTCGTTCCGTTAATTTCTGTAGCAATAACAGCGCCGCCTACAGGCCTGGCATATGAAATACCGTGTTGAGTCATTTACATATGGATTCATGTGGACATGAATTTTCTTGAACCGAATCCAGGGAAGACGGATGCGTTTTCATCCTAACGTCTTCGTCTGGATGGGGCCTCAGTTTGAACAAAAACATAGATGCTGCAACAACACCATATAACTCCCTCCCCTTAACTCTTTTCACACTTTGCTCCACAGACAAAACTGGCACTGATGCTCCCTTACCTCCCTGCTATCATGTTCCTGATTTTTACCAAAGCTGTGTATTACTGTAACACCCCCCCCCACACACACACACACACACACACACACACACACACACACCAAAAGTTCCCCAGGCTCGAAGAAGCAAAGGCCTTCCTCCCCTTCATCCCATTTTCAGTAATTGTATGATTGTGTGAGTAATTTTCTTACTAACCCACCACGCCAAATGGTATGTCACTTTATAACTTCCTTCCTTGAAACAGTAAACCCCAAATTCTCTCCTCACCTTCCTTTCCTCTTTCTCTCTCTGTCCCTCCTCCTCTTACCCTCCCTAATAAGGCAGTCTACCTCCTCCATCACTGAGTGTGTCTCCAAGGCGTCAGCAGACCAGCCAATCACAGAAAAGAGGATGTGGCACTCACCCCCATGGCCACTCACATTCTCTAACCAATGAGCTCAGAGACAGTGGGCAGGGCTCATGTTCTGGCCCTCCCTGCTTCTCTCTTTCTGCCTCCTGCAGCTAACTTGCTGTCTCACTCATGCTTCCTGGCTTTACTCACATGCTCAGAGAAGGAAGAGCTGTAGTGTCTTAGCTAACATGAAGAAGGTCTTTCTATTTTAAACCACACCGGACTGGACTCGGGATATTTTTATATCTCTTGAAGCGTGTGACAGATTGTATGTACAAAGTACAGCCAGAGGAGAGTTTGAGTTCTTTTGTTTAACCTTTTTATTTAAGATTTTGACTGGAGGTGGTTGTGTGTGTGACAGAGGTAGAGAGACAGAGTGTGTGTCTGTGTGTGTTTGAGTGAGTCTGCATGTGTGTGTGTGTGAGAGAGAGAGAAAGAGGACCAGGATGATTGCGGCCCAACTACTAGCCTATTATCTCACTGAACTCAAGGATGATCAGGTTAAAAAGGTGAGTGCTTTCTGTTTCTTCTGCCTCCATTTTGACATTGTGTTTGTATGAGTGAGAGAGACTGATCGGGGTAAAAAGCACAAGTAGAGAGGAGAGCATATGTTTGTAGAGGTCATTGAGTTTACTCATACTGTCATCATCATACCTTTGCTGTAAGACTTTAGTTTCCCAGTACAGTACATAGTTATGTCATACATCTCTTTAAGTTAGTTATATATATATATATATATATATATATATATATATATATATATATATATATATATATATATATATATGAGAGAGAGAGCATGTCGGGAAAGAAGTGCAGTAGGCATTTCAAACACTGAGATTTGTTTTAATTGGAAGATTTAAATCAACCTTGGTCAGTGAGACGTGACAAACTGCACAGGGGTGTGTTTGTGTAGTAAAATGTGTAAGGACCAATGACTCACGGGTGTGTGATTGATGCCATGATGTAAGTTTTGAAAGGTGTGGCCAAGAGGAGAGAGGACTTTAGAGGCATTGATGAAAGAACAGATGTGCAGAGGGAAGAGAAGGTAGAACTTGTAGAAAGAGTAAAGTCATTTTAGGGGTCGCTGAGTTTCTTTTATGTTCCCATTAAAATGATACCTTCACCTCAATTTCTCTCAGTAGAGCCCTTAGAGGCTCTAGAGTAGAAAGAGGAAAAAGAGCTAAGAGGCTTTCAATAAGATCAAATATTCAGTTTTTCAGTACATTTACAGCCTTTCATCATTTTGCAGCAGCCTGTTAACCGATCCTTTGACATGATCATTATCATCATATTAATCCTAGACATATATTCTGTTTTCTTAAAGTGCCCATATTATGAAAAAATCACTTTTTCTGGGATTTGGGGTGTTATTTTGTGTCTCTGGTGCTTCCACATGCATACAAACTTCGAAAAAAATCCATACATGCTGTTTTGAGTGAGATACGGGTTTCTGAATGTGTCCTGCTTTCAGTCTCAGGGTGAGCTGTTCAAAATCTGCAGGGCTTGTTACGTAACTAGCCGAAACGACGGGCTAAACACAACTGTTAGCATGCTAGCGCTAGCATGCTAGCTCGTTCTCAATGGCAAAGCACTGCTACAACACACACAAGTTCACCATAATCTACAAAAGAAGTACTTACATGTGCGCCCTCCTAAAGAAGAAGTCTCCCGGCTAATCCTGCCTTGTAACTGACAAAAGTTGGAGAAACAACCTTTCTTTTACTGTCTATGGAGCTAACTGACATGAGCTACGATCTGAGCTACTGCGCATGTGCGAGTGGAATCAAAGAGTACAGAAGAAAAGATGATTCACTCTGTCAGCTAAAACAGAGACCTGAACACAAGGTGAAAAGAGGAGCTGCTGCAGTGAGAGAGAGATGTGCTGTACAACAAAAATATGGTGTTTTTTGAAAATTAAACCATGTAAACCTATTCTGGTACAACCTTAAAATACAATTATGAACCTGAAAATGAGCATAATATGGCATCTTTAAAAGAACAATCAACTTAAAGAAAGTAGAAGCAACGCACATAACATATCTCCCTTGTCTTCATATCTGCCCATGCCAATATCTAGATGTGTTTTGTCTTGTTAAAAGTCTCCTGTAGCATTAATGTGTGTTTAACCTAAAAGAATGAGGGAAAAAGTCCCTGAAGCTGATTGTTGTAGCTTATTTTAGTAGGTTTTAAAGTATGATTTAAATATATAAGTTTTAAGGTGAAAGACGAGAAGAGCGTGTTGAGCGGCATGTGTGTCTTTCATAACTTCTCAGCTGAGCAGCCCTCACTGTGTGACGTCTGGTATAAAACTCACTGGACCAGTTTAGGTTGTCCTTAGAGCGGTGTGTGCGTGTGTATTTGTAGCAAAGGAACAGAGCTTTTCCAGTTACTCAGACCCCAACAGTTCCCACTACTTCTTAATTGAATGTGCCATGAAATAATGTTGTAGGCAACAAACACAGCTCTATCCTGTAAACTTGTCATCCCATAAAGTAAAACTAAGATGAGGAAGTAATATTACCATTTGCGTCATCATATTTGTCATTGTTTAGTTCTTTTCCTACACTAGTGGCAATTTCTTAATTACACTTTGTTTAAATTTGGATTTATTCCAAAGCATGCACTGTCAACATAAGGTGCATGGTCCCTTTAAGGTCGCTCCCTGATGATGTTGCACGTCATCACCAACTGCAGATTCTGCATCTCCTTCTCTGTCTATAACCTCTTTCTTAGTTCAGTTTAAATTGAGTAATCTTTACTGGCACAGGGTGTTACACAAAGCTGTCATTCCCAGGTGTGCCTGCTGTTTGCCTGAGTCAAATCAGAGGCTGTAAAGGTAAAATACATTTATCAGCAACCAGGAACTGATGTAATACAACACATCTCCCTCCCTCTTTAGTCCTGTTCTCTTCCTCTCCCTGCTTACCTAAAATAGGCCAGCTTTGAAACCATGTGACCATCGGTGACAGGCTTACACACACACACACACACATATATATATATATATATATATATATATATATATATATATATATATATATATATATATATATATATATATATATATATATATATATATATAGTGTACAGATAATCTCATCACTAATTATTTTTCCAGACAATTTGTGTGTAGCTGCAGTTGTCAAAAAGCCGCACAGCTGAGTGCGTCCCCACTTTACTCAATCCACTGCAGTGTCCTTGACTGTACTTTTTGTGTGTGTGGGTGTGTGTGTGTGTGTGTGTGTGTGTGTGTGTGTACGCGTGCGTGCGTGCGTGCGTGGTAGAAAACAGGAAGGTGCAGGAGAGGGCAGCATAGAGGACAGTATTTTTCCACAGGCTGTGTGTGCACAACATCGTGCACACGTACATACACAATGGAGTCAGGTTTCTGTGCTTCCTCGAACCACCTCATGGTGACGAGGAGAACAAGGCATTGTTGAGAGGAGGAATGCAAACAGAAAGGAGAAGGAGAAAAGGGGAGGGAAGGAGAGACAGAGAGAGTGTGATCTTTTCCTGTAACTTGGCTTCAGGCGATGTCAGAGAAAGTTGTGTGTCAGAGAGAAGGGTGCGTTGAGGGGAAAACATGGCCTTTTACAGATTCATGCATACAGACTCACACACCACAGAGGCCTCATGTCACCTTATCAGGAAATATCACTTTGCTTAACATTAGTGGGAAAACTAGAAACTCCTATTTTGGATAAAAAACACATCTGATGAAAATAAATCCTACTTGCTGTGCACAGTATTTTCTGTATTCATGTGAGGTATACGAATCCACAGCAGAGATCTGAGCTGTGAGATCAGATGATGCTCTGCTAAAATAAAGTGCTTAGACTTGGTTTATAGCTGCAGATTGCTGAGTCATAGATGCTAATTTCTATCCTGCAGCAGAAACTGAATTTAGTCTGAGTTCAGTGGATATCTCCAAGTTTTATAAGGAGAAATGTGTACAATGTCTGCTTTTAATCCTCCCCTTTGTAACTCAGCACCCCTAGTCAGCTAGTAACACATTGTCATTCAAGCAGACTAGCTAAGAATGCATTATCATTCAATTAGCTGATTAGGAACACATTGAGAATCCAAGTTAGCTGAATGCTACAAGTACTATAAATAAACTGGGTTGTTCACTGAGAATACTGTCACTCATGCCATAAGTGAAAACATTATGTGGGAATGGTTATACATTGTTGCATTTGGCCGTACAGTTTCCACTATATACAACCCAGAACAGAAAGAAACAAGGTGATGATTGGAGATATGCACAATGCAACTCTTACTGCCAACAGTACGGTTGGAGATTTGGGTGTGTTGTGCTAGATGTGGCTAGCCAGATATAGGACGTATATGTGGAACGGGCTGCAGGTCTGGTAACATCACTTCTTTCTAACTCCACACCAAAGCCCCAACCAAGCAGCTACCTCTGGAAACACAAAAGGCTTTCCCCTTTAAGCTTCATGAACATCCTGTGTGATGGAAAGTAATGATGGGAAAGATTTCCAAAGTTTCGACTTTTAAGGCATTGGACAACTCAAGTTGGCAAATGCAAGTCTCATTAAAAAAGTTTGCAATTTACTCTTTCAATGATTATGATGTTGGGACTATTTAGGGTGTGGTTACCTTGGATAATGGGCTCTAGCTGACCTGAGGCCTCAGTGTTTGTCTGCTTCTCAGACACTTCTATCATTTAGCAAATCAGGGTTAGAGATAGCTAGATGAACTCAACCACAGTGCCCAGAGAGGTACAGACTGCACATAACTGCAGACTAGAGTATTGACTCCCAGTGGAATCACCAGTACCGTACTGGCAACCATTTCACATTACAGTGATGCATTTGTTTCGATGTATCACAAGTATTGATAAATGGAACTTTAACAAGGTGTCAGAGAAGTGTCAATGTGTCAGTACAGGGCAATGCAAAGTTCAGAGAAACTTCTTATTAACACTTGGTTTCTACTCCTTATTCAGCCATTAGATTACATTCTTTCACATGAGAAGTTCTTGACAGCAACTGCAGATATTTGTGATGCAGTAGCTCTTCCAACTCTGCTTTCATTTCCTCAGGTTAGACAGCTGACCTGGGTCAAACAGACCATATGCAAAAATGCATATACAAATGCAACAAGCTCTGTCTTTGCATGTTTAACCTGTTTGGTGCCTTACCGTAGGGGCACAGTGTCACATAAGGACAAATCAACAGGATGTTAGTTTACCAAGTTGAATTTCAAATACTCAAATACGCAATCTTTTTTTGCCACTTTGTACTATCTGTGTCAGCTCTATCCAACGAGTGTTTAACAAGACTGAAGCTGTTTTTTTTTGTAAATTAAATTATTAAAATCTGCTTGTTTAATATACAGTAGTCATCTGTAAATATAAATATTGTCTACCTAGTTCAATTCTAAATTGTTGTCAGAATAGTTCTTCTAAATACTAACATTCTGAATGCATGTAGTGTGTAGTAGTGACAGATAGAAGGTGCAGTAGGGAGCAGAAAGACAGCTGTTTGAGTGTGTGTGTTTGTGGTCTAATTGAAATCATACATGCTGAGGGCAAGCTTTAGCATCATGAGGGGAGGGCCTTGTCAAGCACCAACATGTCACTGAAGTTAAAATATCTCTTCAAACCACCAATTAGACCTCAGTGTAAAAAACAACTCTGTCTGCCGTGAACCTGTTTGTGGCACGGTCCAGCAGTGTAACAGTACTGTATTTTACTGAGCTTATAAAGGTGAGAGGTTGCCTTGCCTTCTGTATGATAAGAACATGTGCTAATGAGCCTTAGTCCCAGAGGCGGACTCCACATTTAGACAGAATATAGGGAATGTAACACCTATACAGAGTAGTTGGACAGTACTGTTCTCATAGCCTGACAAGCCAGACCCACATCGAGATGTTGGGTCTGGGAACTCACCATTGACAGCTCAATCCGAGGGGCGGGATAAACAGTTGTCTTTCAAATTCCCTCTGCATGCTACAACTAGGCAGAGCAACGAAGAAGGTGGCGGAGCTAGTTGGTAGATTAAACCGGTCGGCAAAACTCCATCACATCTTACTTTTTTAAGAATTACTTCAGTGCCGTAGCATCCATAACCCTGCCCACTGACTCTATATACGATGTGATTGGCCTGACAAGAGTTTGGTTTTTCCAGCTCGCAAGCCAACGGAGAGTTCCTAGACCCCCCTGGCTGCAAATAAAATTTGCTGCCATTAGGGTGCATCTAGATTTCTAGGCTACTGTTCTCATGTATGTAACTCTCTATCCATGTTTACACTGTTCAAATATGACTGCATGGTTAAACAACAGATCATTAATGATTGTCTACTTGTTAGAGTCCATTTAATGTATGATGAAAGCCAAATTGGCAGTCTAATTTTGTCACACTCTTAACTTGCATGCTCTAGCACATATGGTCATATCAAAACCTGTTTATGATTCAGTGATTGTATTTATTTTTTAAATGTTTGCATATACATCTTTTTTTATTTCAATATGTGCTGATTATCTGACAACAAAATACAAATGTGGTTGTATGTACAATAAGGTAAATGTCTGCTGATTGTAACTTTTTAAAACACTGTATTTGTCCTTTAGTGTCAGCATATATATATATATATATATATATATATATATATATATATATATATATATATATATATATATATATAATTTATTTATTTATACTGTGGCCAGCAGATGCAAAGCACACTAACACCCAAACTGGCATTGTTCTGAACCAGTTACCAAAGACCAGAGCTGTGTAGGAAATACAGTTAATATGTGACTCCTAAAACAGGAAGTCAGAACATTCCTATCTGATGACTGTTAAAATGAATAATACTAGTAAATTATTACAGTACATGCAAGCATTGTTTGTGTGTGGATATTGAATCATGTGAGCATGTTTGTGTAAACTAGTGTTTCATGCTTCACATAGTCTGGTAGTCATTGTTATGAAACATATATTGGGGAAATAAACATTCTATGGGGGCAGTGGTGGCCTAAAGGTTAAAGAAGCAAACTTGGGAACGGGAGGTTTCTGGTTCAATCCCCAGACCTGCAGGATAAAATCTGGGTGGGGAAAGTGAAAGAGCAGCGCTTGTCTCTCCCTCATTACCACCACCAAAGTGCCCTTGAGCAAGGCCCCTTAACCGCTCCAGTGGTATGAATGTATAACTGTGTGAATGTGACAGGTCGTCGTTGCAAATGAGAAATTGTTTTTAACCGACTTACCTGGATAAATAAAGTTAAAAAAAAACAGACTGATGATAATCCAGTTATGGAATCATCTTGTTCAATTTCTCTGTAATTTTACAGAGTGAGTCATAATGAAAATAATTAAGCAGTGTTATGTGTGTGTAGTCTTGGTGTGTAACACAAATAAAGTAGGTCTTTGCTTCATCATAGAGTGTGATGCAACAATGGATTTCAAAAGGATTTTGTAACATCCTGTTCCTGAAAGCTTTGGATTTAGTACGACTGATACCCTTATGCTGACCAGACAGTCAGTTTGTAAATCTTTTTCCACCTGTTATTTATTTGTCAAAGACTCTCCTCCTTTGCCTCATCGCTGTCATACCCATAAAGTCACAATGAATACCCTTCTGTGCAATTAAGCGTTGATAAGGGCACTGAGCAAGTATGCTGTATCCTGGTCTCGCTGTGTCACACTGATGATGCTGTGCTTTTCCTTAGATATTGACTTTGCAATATGACCACAGTATGACATGTAATTAAACAACTGCCCTACGTTTCATTCTGTTATGTTGAAATAAAGCAATATAAACATAGGCCTAGTTATTTAGTTTTGTGTATGGGTTAAAGGAGAATTCCGGTCGCACGTAGCTCTGTTGTTTGGAAATTTGGAGTCCTGTCAGTAGCATGAAAAACAAAAACATTCGGTGTTGCCTACACCGTGTTATCCTCCTGCTAGAGTTAGCACCCAACAGGCTTTAACAGGGTACGTTTTAAACGTGTTTTTAGCCTCTAAACATGTTTGAGATGTCATTACAAGTGCCTACCCATGTGCAGTAGGGGTGGAATGGTACATGTATTCGTATTGAACCGAAACGGTACGGGCGTCTCGGTTCGGCATATGAATTTACACGGAGAATACACGGTATAAAAATACATAAAACTTGCGTACAAATTAATTAATGTAATGCGGAACTACTGTTAGATATGCGTTTCTTAGGGGCACCTAATCTGTAATCTGCCTGTTGCAGCTAGCTCAGGGGAGAGACTGGATGACTCTAGGTGGTACAGCGTGAGACATGCACAATAAAAAAAAAATTGCCTTCTGCATTTTTGTTTAGCTTTTCCTTCCATTGTACCGAACTGTGATGTATGAACCGAACCGTGACTTTTGTGTACCGTTCCACCCCTAATGTGCAGTGATTCCTTCCAAGGGAACACAGCGAATCTGACTATAGTAGATGTGACAGAAAGGCATAAAAGTTATGTTAATCCATACCTCTGTTTATTTCCTGTTTTTTGGTGAGGTATGGATCAACACAACTTTTATGCCTTTCTGTCACATCTACTGCAGTCAGATTCGCTGTGTTCCCTCGGAAGGAATCACTGCACATGAGTAGGCACTTGTAATGACATTTCAAACATGTTTAGAGACCCACTTACGCAGTTTTCACGAAGATTCTGACATTCACCGATGTTTTCTTATTTAAGATTCATGAATCTTACGTAGACTTTTCTTAGGACATTTCTTAAGAACAAATTTGAGATATAACTTTGAAAGATATTGCCGAATGAGGCCCATTATGTTATCACCAAACTCAGTAAATCTTAGTTACTTAGCCAGTGTCATGTGTTATGTGGCCCATTAATAGTATTGTTTTGGTTACTGATTGATGGTTAATAGTTAAGATTAAGAAGATGAATGCCTGCTTTGTTTTTGTCTGATGTTTATTTCAGATCGATAAGTACCTGTACTCCATGCGTTTCTCTGATGAGACGTTAAAGGAAATCACACAGCGGTTTCGGAGGGAGCTGGTCAAAGGACTGGGGCGGGACACTAATCCCACTGCTGTGCTGAAGATGCTGCCAACGTTTGTGCGCTCAATCCCTGATGGCTCAGGTTAGTACCTTAATACATCCATGTCTCTAACCCTATGCTATAACCCACATTTTCACCATAGCTGGGTTATCTGAACCCCACCGGGTCAAGCACTTTCTATCATGTAATCAGTTTCCAAGCCAGTTTGCTTATTTTATCACTATACAGTAAATGAGGGACAGCTGCACAGTTCAGTACAAAGATGAAAGGATCTACTAAATTGACTTGGCACAAATTTATTATTTTCGTCTCCTCTTTCTTGGCCTTTCATGGCATGTAGTCTACCTTTGCTATAGCAATATAATAGAGGTACTGACACAACAGAGACGGGAAGGACTCTTCTGCCACTCATGTCTAGGTAGATTGACATTCAAAATATTTTACCTCTCAATATTAAACTGAGTCACGTAGTCACCAGGAAAGTGTATTGCACTGGAGAGAGAGAGAGAGAGCAAAGGCCAGTTTGTATTTTTAATTCATAGTTGCTGGGCCCTATCCCAGCTTTCAGAGGACAGGGAAACATGCACAGCAGGAAGTCCCTCACATTTATGAAAAGTGTCCAAATGACTTGAACTTGCATGTCTTTGGCATGTCCGAGGAAACAAGATGTAATCACAGTAACAGGGCGAACATGCAAGCTTTATAGAGACTGTCCTGGTGCTGTGATCCAAACCATGGTCCCTTTAGCTGCTAACCACCACAGTGTGATTAGGTTAATAGGAGAATCACTTGTTACTTGTTGTTGAAGCTGTTGAACAATACAATCCTGAAAGACAAAACCTTGCTTATGGATAATTGTATTATGCAAAGTGTTCTCTTGTAGGAGATGGGTGACAAAAAGTACATAAACTTTACCTTTCACTCCACATCTGGCACCGTAAATATCTTGCTTACATTAATCTGACCTAAAGCAAAGCTACTGGTTCCTCTTGGTCTAGTGACATACAGTATACACAATGCACTTAGATACGTCATTATGTCATTGTCTGCCGCATGCTGTCTAATCCTCATTTGCTGTAGTTGTTCTGCCCTTGTAACTCAAGTGAATATGAGTCAGAATTTGCTCATATCGTGTACGTGCTGTACTTGGGGAGGAGAGGGCCAATCCACTTAAACTGAGGGACAGAGTTTATTACCTTTTTAGTAAGATAAATATTAACAGAGGCAAAGCTCCAAACATAGGTACAAAAGTAATCTTAAATCTACTTTAGTCTATAATGTGAGAGCTGTTACTCCAGTCCAAACACACAAGCAGACACACATCAGAGATTAGCACTAATCCTGCTGCCATTGTAAGAGAACATGATGACTGAGTCCTAAATTTACGAAGGTTCAACACAATACGTCTGAATTATTACTAAATATATACCAATCTTTGTTTTTGTATTTGTTTTTTTCAAGAAATGCAAATGATACTGTGAAAAACTGATTCTAAATAGTAACTGATGCACACCTAATTCTCGTACTTTCTCATATTTCTTATCAATGTTACCGTAAATCAAATATATGTACTTGCGTACACAAAGCTTTTCTAATTGCTGTTGCTGCTATTCGTTGGTGGTAAAGACGGGTAATGTCTTCGCCATCTTCTGGTACTTGAGGTGTAGAGTTACATTGGATGTGTGTTCTTAGGTAATTTCCTTATGTACCTAACTGCAAATTAACATTTCTCCCCTCTCTCTCTTTTCTCTTCTCGTCTCTCCCTCATCTTCCCACTTTTTCTGTCTCGACAGAGAAGGGAGACTTTATTGCGTTGGATTTGGGAGGCAGTAACTTCAGGATTCTACGCGTCAGAGTGAGCCATGAGAAGAAACAGACTGTTCAGATGGAGAGTCAAATCTATGAAACACCAGAGGACATCATTCACGGCAGTGGAACAGGAGTAGGTTCACACACACACACACGCACTCACACGCACACATACACAGTCTCTTCAGCTCAACCTGAGACAACCTCTCCCTCTTTCCACCTCTGTTCCAGCTGTTTGACCATGTGGCAGAGTGTCTTGGTGACTTCATGGAGAAACACAACATCAAAGACAAGAAACTCCCAGTTGGATTTACCTTCTCCTTCCCCTGCCAGCAGACCAAACTAGATGAGGTAAAAGAAAATTAAAAGTTGAACAGATGTTGATATAGTTGACTTCTTTGTGACACACAACATTTTCCATTTATTATCTTTTATTCAATCTTCATCTCTGACGATTACCATGCAGTCCATTTACATTATGAGTTGTCACGGTTGGTAATGGAGACCTGATCCACAATTATGTGTGTGCCAGGCGCTGCCCAACAAACAACCAAGTCTCCACAAATGTGTCTTTCCTTTTCTCACTTTCCTCTGGCTCTATCTCTGTTGTCTCCAGGGCTTTCTGATAACATGGACAAAGCGTTTCAAGACCAGTGGAGTGGAGGGAATGGACGTTGTCAAGCTTCTCAACAAAGCCATTCAGAAACGAGGAGTGAGTCTTATCTTTTCTCTTATTTGTGCTTATGTGATGCCACACTTCAGTTATGCAATCTGAAGTTCTCAACTTATTTATCCTAATGCATTTGGTTTAATTCAAACTGGGATGCAGAATGACACAGATGACAGCAAACCATACTTACTTATTTGTGTGTGCTTTAATTTCATTCAGGACTATGAAGCTGACATCATGGCAGTAGTGAATGATACTGTGGGAACGATGATGACCTGTGGTTTTGATGACCAGCGCTGTGAAGTCGGCATTATCATCGGTACTACATTAATGTGCATTTGAATAGTCGAGGGACCTATTTAAGTCAAATATTTGGCATTGTTGAAAGTTAAATGGAATTCAGTACTCTCCGAAACGATCAAAGAAGCAGAATTGAAAGTAGATCAGACTGTAAGGATATGTATTTCTGTGTTTAGGTACGGGTACCAATGCGTGCTACATGGAGGAGCTGCGTCACATTGATCAGGTGGAGGGAGACGAGGGCAGGATGTGTGTGAACACTGAGTGGGGAGCCTTCGGAGACGACGGCAGGCTGGAAGACATTAGGACAGAGTTTGACAGAGAGATAGACCGAGGCTCTCTCAACCCCGGAAAACAGCTGTACGTCAAACCAAAACTATTACAGTCTTGTTTATGTTCACCTTTTTGAGAAAAAAACTCAAGAGAACTCTAGAGAACAGCAATCTGTTGGTATGTAGGGTATAGTGATATTTATCTAAACCTGTTTGTTTTACCCACCTCTCACTTTCTCTGTCACTGTGTCGTAGATTTGAGAAGATGGTCAGTGGTATGTACATAGGAGAGCTGGTTCGTCTCATCCTGGTGAAGATGGCCAGAGAGGGCCTGCTGTTCGAGGGGAGGATCACCCCTGAGCTGCTCACTAAGGGGAAGCTTGAGACCAAACACATCTCAGCCATAGAGAAGTAAGTCACGCTACATGTAAAATCCCATGCATTTTCTTAATTGAGTAGTTATATAAAAACTAAATCATAAAACTTTAAATAGTATATATTTCTAGTCCATCATTACTTCTCTGTCTTTCCTGTTTAGGAGTAAGGAGGGGTTGACCAAGGCCAGAGAGATTTTAACCAGACTTGGCGTGGAGCCCTCGCATGACGACTGCATCGCTGTGCAGCATGTGTGTATTGTTGCTGAAAACTCTTGTGAATCCCTCTTTTCAGAGATGCCACTTAAATTAATGAAACAATACATGGTCAAAGTATATTTAAGTATTTAATGTAGTACTTTCAAACAAACTATTTTAAAGCAAATAAAAGGGAGCAAATTAATCATTGTTGTATTGCATTGGTGTGTTTTAGCATTTAGATGCTTTTTAACTGCAAACATAATCGCATACATTCACATTACAACATACCTGAGATCTATACTGTAGTATCTGGAAAGAGTTTTAATAAAAATAAAAGGCTTTGTTTATCTTATTCTGCAGTTCATTAAGTGGGGACGTGCTGCTTGATAAATGTCTGTCCTCCTTCAGGTTTGTACCATTGTGTCTTTCCGCTCTGCCAACCTGATAGCTGCCACCCTGGCAGGCATCCTACTGAGGCTAAAGGAGAACAAAGGCGTGGCACGACTTCGAACCACTGTAGGCATTGATGGATCTCTATACAAGATGCACCCACAGTGAGTGGCATTAAGATTAAAGATTAGATCAAAATGTATGCATTTCATGTTCTATCAGCGCTTAAATGTAATGCTATGTATATCAATGCTCTTGTCCACAAAAATCACTGAGAGTTGCTCTTAGGTCTTTGGAGGTGGCTTACTGTATATCGTACATTATGCAACACATGTTGTTATTATTATGTAATATATACTGTCTAAAGAAGACCACATTTCTTATTAAAAATGTTAAAGTTCAGCACTTAAACTATCTTATATGTATTTCAGATATGCCCGTCGTCTTCATAAGACAGTCCGTCGTTTGGTCCCAGACTCTGATGTTCGATTCCTCCTATCAGAGAGCGGCAGTGGCAAAGGAGCAGCCATGGTGACAGCTGTGGCCTACCGACTCGCCGAACACTCACGAGAAATTGCCCAAACGCTGTCTGAATTCCGCCTGACGACCGAACAACTGCTGGATGTAAGAACAGAGAGATACTGTTGTGTGTTTATTTGTGTGCGCTTGTGCATTGTTCACTGTGTGTTACTTCACTATTGAAGACATTCCTGAATTCCTCCAGGTTAAGAAGAGAATGAAGACGGAGATGCAAAATGGCCTTTCAAAGAGCACTCAGGACTCTGCTACTGTCAGAATGCTGCCAACCTTTGTAAAGAGCACTCCTGATGGCTCAGGTGACCACGCACGCACGCACGCACGCACGCACGCACGCACGCACGCACATGCATGCATATACATACTGTAAATATTAAAGCTCGCAAGTTGTGACTGCACATGTGTGTCTTTTGGGTAAAGAAAGCAGCTGTGATGATTACTCAGCATCTTAACAGCAGGTGACATGGTTCCTGTTTTGTTTATCTATCTGTCTCTCTGTATGTCTGTCTGCCTGTCTGCCTTGTTTTTCAGAGCATGGTGATTTCCTGGCTTTGGATTTAGGAGGAACCAACTTCAGAGTTCTGTTGGTTAAGATTCGTTCTGGCAAGAGGAGAACAGTGGAGATGCACAACAAAATCTACGCTATTCCTCTAGAAGTGATGCAAGGCACAGGAGAGGAGGTGAGATCCATCAGGCATTTGACCCAATAATCTGTGCTAATCTGACTAAAGTGATGCACACGATGCATTTGAGTCAGAAGGGTGGGTGAGGAACCTTGAACTTAACCTCCTGTTACCTTCTTGGTACTGTAAGGATTATGGTAGTCAGTAGGAGGTCGGGGATGTGACACTTAGAGGTAAGTGGATAGGATAGGTGTGGGGAAGGTCGATAGACAGAAATAGAGATTGATTAGTCGAGATTAGCATCGAGTTGACAGTCTTTAAAAAACTTAGATTTGAACTTAACTCTTGTGCACCAGCTGAGGCTAATCCGGTCTGTCACCTTTGTCCTTTTCATCTCCACTCTACTTCTTCATGTGTTTCTTTTTTTCTTGAGCTAAGCGGGACAATGAAGTCAGAATTTTATTGTAGTTTCACAGGCTTATTGTGAAAAAAATAATATTTTTTTTATTAATTATTTTGCTTTATTAGAGTCTGCTTAAGAAGAGTGCCCACTCTCTTATTTGACAATTTGCACCTTTTATCCTTTTATTAGTATGTGTGGTTTGGTGCCTTTTTTTTAAAGGTGTGGTTTACTGTAAATCCTCACCTTAGCCAGAACATGTATAGACAATAGTAGAAAAAGAGACATGGTCCAAAATTGTTGTGTTCTTGTCACTATACATTCCAGTATATTGTGTGTCGTCCAAATAGACATTTTTAAACATATTTTATTAATCCCACAAGGGAAATAACTTTCTTTTTTTCCACTCTGTTGTTAGTAACACGCAGGCCAGGGAAAAATATCTGCTGTGACGTAAGTGAATGGGGGGTGTAATGCAAAAGTACAATATGCTCGAAAGGCTTTTAATCCATACTGAGCAATGAAATAGCACCTTCCTCCCTATGTGATTCAGTGTTGATTTACCCGCTTATTGATCAACTTGAAAGGACAGTTGTCATACTTGTCATTAAGCATGCACTGTGTCTGTGTGAGAACAACTACTACTGTTCTGCAGCCTGGAGGTGCGTGCTGTAAAAGCCCGATACTGCCTGCCAGATTGAAGCAGGGAGAAGAGATGGTTTGAGGGGTGTGTCTTATCCTGCAGAATAATGTGCGTTGGGCGGAGGCAGTGGATCTTAAAGATGTTGTCCAGTGGGGGCAGGCGAAGTGCAATGATTTTTTCAGCAGATCTTATGATTCGATTGAGGGATTTCCTGTCCTTCCCTGTGCAGTTGGCATACCATGCAGTCATACAGTATGTTATGACACTCTCAATAGAACAGTGGGAGAAGATCTTAAGCAGCTCAGCAGACAGGTTGCTCCTCTTGAGTATTCGTAAAATGTAGAGCTGCTGTTCTGCCTTTTTGACCATGGCGGTTGTGTTTATCTCCCATTTTAGGTCCTCTGAGATCATGATCCCCAAGAACTTAAAACAGGAGACCTTTTCCACTTCCTCACCATTCATGATGAGGGGTCGGGGGTCCTCCTTACACCTTCTGAAGTCAACTATGATCTCCTTTGTTTTCTTGACATTCAGGGTCAGATTGTTGTCTTTGCACCATTCTGTCAGTCTGTCAACTTCATCTCTGTAGGCTTTCTCGTCTGCCACCACAGTTGTCATCTGCAAATGTTATCGTTGTATTCGAGGGGTGGGTGGAGATGCAGTCATACGTAGAGATGGAATAGAGCGGCGGGCTCAACACGCAGCCTTGAACGTTAAAAAAACAATTACTGGAGGCTCAAAATGGAACAAAATGACAAATGTTTTCAATATAAAGACTGTAGTTTCACATATTGTCATAACTTTCTTTTTCCAGTTGTTTGATCACATTGTGCAGTGTATCAGTGACTTCCTGGACTACATGGGGATGAAGAATGCTCGTCTTCCTCTGGGCTTCACCTTCTCGTTTCCCTGCCGACAGACCAGCCTGGACGCTGTGAGTGTGCAACTCTTCCTTCCTCTCAGATATGCTGAACTGTCTCTTGGTTCCCTGAGTGTCTTAAGTCTGCGGTGTCTGCAAAATGGGTCCACTGATAAGCATACATACTATCAGCGCTGAGAGGAAACCTCAAATGTTTCCAAAATATCAACTTTACGAGAAGCAGTTTTGTTTTCAGCTTTGAGCAACACTGTGTTTCATGAACCCAAGGATACAACTTTCTGAGCCCTAAGCAGACCATGCCATCCTCTTATCTTATGCAAGATACAACATTTTTCAATTGTGTGTGCAGGGCATCCTGGTGACGTGGACCAAGGGCTTCAAGGCGACAGACTGTGAAGGAGAAGATGTGGTGGGACTGTTGAGGGAGGCCATTAAGAGGAGAGAAGTAAGTTGTGAGGAGCAGCATCATTCAGTATTCAGTTCATTTCAAATATAGCGCTGTGTGAAAAAATATGGACTGTGACATTAATATTATGTTTCTTCTTTAGGAATTTGACCTGGATGTAGTGGCCATAGTGAACGATACAGTGGGAACCATGATGACCTGTGCTTATGAAGAGCCCACCTGTGAGATTGGGCTCATCGCTGGTTAGTTTACCTTTTTTTTTTTTTTTCAATGAATATTCAGTTTTCTGTTCTATCTATCTAACCTGTCTGTCTGATTATAGGCACTGGCAGTAATGCATGTTACATGGAGGAAATGAGGAACATTGAGATGATAGAGGGAGATGAGGGACGGATGTGTGTCAACATGGAGTGGGGAGCTTTCGGTGACAATGGATGTCTTGACGACATTAGGACAGAGTATGACCGCGCTGTGGATGACCTATCCCTCAATCCAGGCAAACAAAGGTTAAAATCCCCATCACACACACACACATATGTTATGTCCATGTTCTTCAAGTCAGAAACCCTTTATTTCCTAGACTAATAGCCTTATTAATGACTTCCAATATGTCTATATGTCTAATAATGTGCATGCTTTGTGCTTGCATGTGTTTTACAGATATGAGAAAATGTGTAGCGGCATGTATCTTGGGGAAATTGTCCGAAACATCCTGATAGATATGACCAAGAGAGGATTCCTGTTCAGAGGACAGATTTCTGAAACACTGAAGACCAGAGGCATCTTCGAAACAAAGTTCCTCTCACAGATAGAGAGGTAAGAACATGAGCACGTTGTTGGTTTCTACTTATGGAGGTGAAAAGTAATCTAGACTTTTGTCTCTCATCTGGCCAAGCTGGGAAAGTGACAACATCAATACCAGTAGACTAGCACCTCGTGTAGAACAGCATCTGCATCTGATTATCTTCTTATTCCACTTTTAGTCTACTAATATTGTCATCCTTTAAAATTGTACTTGCCTTTTTGCCTGAGTTTATTTCTCTTCTGCAAATGGCTCAGACGTTATGTTTTTGTCTTTCTCCAGTGACAGATTGGCTTTGCTGCAGGTGAGATCCATCCTGCAACACTTAGGGCTGGACAGCACCTGTGATGACAGTATCATAGTCAAAGAGGTACGGTATAGCGAGATACATATGTGTGCACATAACACACCATAATATTAAAACATTTTTCAAATTTCACTTAACATTAGCACACAAGCATATTTAGTATGTAATCCAGTCTCACGCTCAAGTTACCAACACAAACTCACCAACCTCACATGGTGTTTGGAGGGAATATACCCCGAGTTGCCAGTTAATCAGGTACACACATACCTACTTTAGCTCTACACTGACCATACAGATGAATCAATACCTCTCTAAAACAGTTTCAACATTATAACCTTCATGAAAGTAGGATTTATTGCAGGACTGGTATATTATACTGCATTAGTTTAAACTAGGTGTACCTAATAAACTGGCAACTGAGTGTATATAGTGGACACTGAGAATCTGAGCCTTACAATATATTGTTATCAACACTTGTCTTGTGAAAGAAACAGGCATATGTGACTATACAAGAGTTAACAGAAACAGACATGATAAGTTATATTTATTTTCAATGTTTGTGGAGTGATATGATATTGTCTGGCTCGGCAAACTGTGGCACCAGCAGTCTGTTAAATGTTGCAATAATAAGGGTTTTCATTGTTATGCAGGTATGTGGGGCAGTGTCACATCGTGCGGGTCAGATTTGTGGGGCAGGAATGGCGGCTGTGGTCGATAAGATCAGGGAGAACCGAGGACTGGACCATCTGGACATCACTGTAGGGGTGGACGGGACACTCTACAAACTGCATCCACAGTGAGTTGAGTTCATCAGTAATAGACAGAACTATTCACTGTCCACTCAAGTGCCTAAGAAACAAAGATAAAAATGTAACATATGGTGACCAGGCCAATCTGTCATGCTTTAAAGTCTAAACTAAAGGACTTGTTCTAGTACAGCTAACGTTTACCTTAATTACATAACTGTATTTTTCTTACCCAGGGTGGAAATTACAAAGCAGTTGGAAGGATTAATTTGTGACAAACACATTTTCCTGTTTTGTACAATGTTTGTGAATGAACTCTTAAATGTTATGTAATATGTTGTCTCCGTCTAGTTTCTCCGGAGTCATGATCCAGACAGTAAAAGAACTGGCTCCTCAGTGTAACGTCAACTTCCTGCTGTCAGAGGACGGCAGCGGGAAAGGAGCGGCACTCATCACAGCCGTGGGATGCCGGCTCAGGCAGGAGTTAAACAATAAATAGAAAATATCTCTTCTGTCTCGCTCTTATCTCCCCACCTTACTGTGTGTCCCCTCTCTTCTCCACCCTGTTCTTTCCCCTTGTCTTATGTCCTCCTGAATCCAATCACTCCAGTCAATGTATCACGCTCCTGTAGCTGCTTTAGCTCGTCTACATGACAGAGAGGACGATAGCTTTCTCTGCTGTGTTAGGTAGCAGTCAGGCACTATGTTGTAGTTAGATTACATTGATTAACCATTGTAACAATACCCAGACTCTTAAAGTTTTTCTGATTTCCGAGGTTAAATTTATCAAAGGAGATAAAACATGCACATTCAACTCCTGTAAAAAAAAATGTGCAGGACAGAAACAAAGTGTCCACACACTCCTGTAATGTTCCAATGAGTTGTTTATCATCGCCATCTGGAGGATAATTGCAGTCTGTTACAATATACCAAGTACAACAGTTGCAAGACAATTTCCAAAAGCATTGCAGAGAAATGTTTATCCTCACAACATGTTGAGTGGATGCAGGGACATAAAAACAGTGTTTTAGACCAAAGTTTCCAAAGTGTGTCTGCTACTCACTGTCTCTACAACAAGATGTAGAAGGGATACGAGGCGATATATAAATGTGTAATGAGATGAAAGGGAATATTTTTGCTTTAAGAAATGTAAGATATTACCCAGATAGGATACAATATGTTATACATACACTGTTGCTATTTATTTTATTTTTGTATTGGCCAATGTTGAAATTTGTTGCTGTGAGGCACACAGAGGAAGCGACTTCAGCTGGTACCTGTCCTGTAGTGGAGGATTTAATAAACCACGTCAGGGCAGAAAAGTGACAAAAGAGGGACTGTTACCAGATCTGCAGGATATGTCACAGATTTGGTCTAATTTATCACAGCAATCCTATTCTAATGTACTGTAAAATATGTCCAAAGAGCACTTGTATTTTACAAAGTATGTTGTTGGTTTTAATCACAGCTGTTGATAAGTTGTCCTTGTTGTCTTAAGAAGTGCTGTCTACTCTCATCTTCACAGTGAGACTTATCTGTTACTTGGTAACAACCATGAATGCGGTGCTAACATAGATGCCAGTGGAACAACAATGGCCAAAACAGTGTATAAGAGGACATTGTGTACAGTAGCTGAAACTTTAAAGGGAATTTAAACATTTTGGAAATAAAGCGTCTGCCTATCCTCACTCACTGTAGTCCATATGCTCCAAAAGACTCAGAAGGGTGTTTAAGTGAACTACTGTATGACTAATTCATGTAACACAATTCATGCAAAGTCATATTTACTTTTCTCTGTAATAAAATCCAATAATTATAATATTGTTGTTAATGATACTCATGGCATTTGATCTGAGACATGTTTATTTTATTTTTTTTATCCTAGCTAACGGGTCATTGGCAGTTTTGGTGCAAGGATGGATCTATGAGATGCTACAGTAAATTCTTATAGCCATCTTTGTTAACCGCAGTTAAAATTCTGGCTTGTAGTGACCGATTAGCACCAACCTACGGTACCAACCCAACCTAAAGCTAGTACAGTTAAGAAATGCTAGCAGTGACATTGCAAGCAAGTTACATTTTCATTCCTACTTACTACTCAAACTTTCAGACTCTCCAGCAGGCCTTCAGATGTTCCCAAAAGTCATAGAAAGGTCTGAAAGGCAGCCCCACATCACACAGACACTCTTTGCTTCTGTTCACTAAACCCAGACTGTATCTGTCCAACACGAATCAGTCACTAAATAAAGACAAATCTGTATCAAACCAATGTTGTAGCTTTTTGAACCATATATTTTGCACTTATGTATGTTCAGATTATGTTTAGTGGTGTTAGTGTTCAGAGACAACCCTGTCATTGTTCAATAAGAACATAAGCTCTGTCAGCATCAGGCCTTCTGAAGTGTCCTTTAGCAAAACACTTAATCTGCACCAGTTCCAAGTGGTGCTGCTACTGTACTGCAGCACCAGACCTCTGTAACATTATTACAATGTGTAGCAGACAACTGAGGGACCATTGCGCACACGTACATACAGTATACTGTCACATTTATTAAACATCAATTTTATTTAGGCACATACAACTACCCTGTTGCTTTGTGTAGACAACATATACAAATGTTTCACTTTGTCACTGTGTGTATTTGAAAGTCAAAGAGATGTTACAAGGAATCAAAGGTTTTTTTCTCTACATTCTGAAATGCTGACACTAACAGGGGACAATATTTATACCATAATGATCCTACTGTATGTGAACAATCATCACAAAGTCCCATATTTACATGTCCACTTCATCAGCATATTCTACAATATATACTCAATAGATTACATTTTACATTCTTCTAAGTAGCAGCACTTACTTTTTAATCTGGAGTCTATTGCACACTGACCATAAAAGATGACAGTTGCATAAACCAGTGAAGTCACAATATATGAGCAACATACTGTATGAATGTACACTATGTGACTGATATGTTAGATGCACTGTATAGTAACAGAGTCTATGAAATAAGGTAAATTCAATTTTGTTTTTTACTTCTAAAATGTATAATAATCAGTTAATGTCAGTGTTGATAAATGTTGATATTTATGTTAGACACAGGAGGAGGCACCCTCACTGCTACTGAAACTGTGTTGATAGCTGGTGATGACACTTTGACATAGAAAATGTTGAGTATATCCTTACTCCAGTCGGTCCATATTGGCCCTGCTGCTACTACATGTTACATCCTGTGTAGTTAATTATGTGGCTGTTAATTTTTATGTTGAGCAAGTTGGAATTTAAATTTACTTTAAGTTTACTTTTCTTTATTTCAGTTCCAACAATAGGGACAGTAGTATTGACAAAAAAATCCTTAACTTCTGATTTTATACCACAGAGCTCCTCAGACAGATCTTTACTAACTTAATAAAAATAATTTGTTATAAGGTCATTGATATGGCTGATCCCACACTGACTATTAGAACATAGTTTTTTTTTCTTTAATAAACTGATCTACCAAAAGTTAACTTTAATTACAACTTTGTGTTGTGATTGGTGAAGAAAGAAAATGCAATAGAAAATGTCCTTTTTCAAAGTCCCATTTCTGTGGCAATAAAAAGAAGAAAACACATACAAACAACAATATTAAGGCTTGGTGCTGATGCCAGTGGACTGTTCATCCATTACATGCTGTTGAAAAACCAGTAACCACACAAAAAACTCTACAGTTACACACACATATCCAAAGTTCACAACAGATGCAGAAACAGTCAGTGATGAAAGAAAGAATATAGACGATGGAGGGAGGAGGAATGAGAATGGGCTTATCTACAGACTTTTCCACTAACAGCAAACACTTGCAGGAATAAGCCTCTCTTGTTGTCCAGTATGCAGGTGGGGTTTCTTTATATATAACTATGTTTCCACAAGCTCATATGACCACTTACAGCATTTACAGCTAAACATCCACCAGCTTGAAAGTCAAATTAATTTATATTCCTCTTTAACAAAGAAGATTATTGGTCCCAAGTCAGGTCCAATGAACAACTCTTTACTTCAAGGTTTTCCACATGGATGAATGTCACCATGTTTGCACCACTCTGTTTAGCAGTCAGCAGGCTCTCCTCTGTCTTTATTGGCTGCAGTCTATTTATTATCTGTTGGCACTGTAGAAAAACCCTGTTGCCTTCCCATGATGAATGTGCTCATCATGAATTGTTTCAGTAGTCAGCGGCTATGCTGCATAAGTTTGGCTGCTGGGGATTTTGTGTCATCCGGCCTCTTCACTGCATGTGTGCTGTATGTTTCCAATGGTGACTTTTTAAGCTGCAAGCGAGCATCTCTCTCTTTGTTTAGCTGAGTGCTGACAGCCAAATTTGTGTCAAAGGTGTTGTTTGTTTTGATGGAGGTGTGTGCATATGTACTGTCATTGCGGTGGCTGCGTGTCATGGTGACTCTGAAGGTGTGCGTGTGCTGCAATTCCATCCTGTCCTCCTCCGACAATTTGATGAAGGGACACCAAGCAAACGCATGACGGAAACCCGCACGAAACCTGCAGAAAGAGGGGAGAATTGGTTTTCTGCCTCGAGTTTTGGGATACTGAAACTTGAGGAGTTTCTGGCTGTGTGAATACAGTATGTATTTTACCTTTGGTTTAGACAGCAGTAAATGATAGGATTGTACATGGTCGAACTCATCGCCAACCAGAATATGGCCAGATACACCTGACAAAGAAAGCAAAAAGGATGCCCAGTACATAAATAAATTGGACTAAAAATATGTAATAACAGACAGAAATGTAGATGCTAACCTGTTGAATGTAATGTTGTTTATAAATGTCTCTGTTAAATGATCCCAGTATGAAGTAGATGTGGTAGGGCAACCAGCACATGGCAAAGGTCACCACCACCACAACCATCATCTTCACCACCTGCCAGGAATCAAAGTGAAAGGAAAAGTAAGCAAATGCTGCCATATTTTAAATTCCAGTGTAACACAATTTAACCATGCTAAAGGTTAGACCCAGGTTATCTGAGCATTTTGATGATAGTTGACATATCAAAAGCCCAGACTTAAAGTTTATGACAGCAGAAAAATAAAGTGACCTTTCTCTTGGCTGTTATCTGGCTGTGGTAGTGGTATGTCGCCTCTCCAGGGATGTGCCCACCCCACAACGATTGGCCAACCAAACTGTAGGTCACCAGCATTACCAGTAGAGGGAGCAAGTAGATCAGCAATATCACTGCAAACTGGTAACTGCAGAGGCATAAAGAGAAAATAAAGCTATAATGGTTTCAGATTTTGTGAGCCTACATTTTTGAACAGTCCCTCTGGTTGATATACATACTCATGTATACTAGTCAATATAGCTTACTTTATTTCTAAACCAACCCCACGTACTGCCTTCACAACATTTAAAAGTGACTTGACAGATTATAAAATGACAAATGACATAATAACCCTTTATAAAAGTCAATCAAGCCTGGAATTACTAGTGTCGGTAAGTCTTTAGTAAATAGTTTTTGGTCCAGATGTTTTTCATACAGAAGGCGTCAAACCTTGGGAGCTAAAAAGACAAACCATCACAAAACATCAAGTGTGGCAATCAGTAGCTACACACAAACTTATTATAATGACCAAATTTCTGGGACTATGAGCATACATGTATGTGAATGGTGGTCGGTATGACTATAATAAGTTTGTGTGTAGCTACTGATTGCCACACTTAACAGTAAGTGTATCAGTCATATAGACAGTGTATTTGTGTTGATAACTTGTTGTTTTATGTACAGATCTGCCTTGTTGAATGTCTGTCTATGTTTTTTTTTTATTAATCTTGTTCTTTCACCTTAGTTGATGTGTTCCTCCATAATCGTCAGGCCAGTCGACCATGCACACGGTTCTGGGGTAGTAAAATATTGTCACGCTGTAGTAGCACTGAGGGAAAGCCAGTGAGATTGCTACGGCCCAAATCAGGGCGATCACAACCTTTGTAGAGGTGGAGGAGAGGCGGGGCTTCAGAGGGTGGATGATGGCCATGTACCTGAAAGAAGATAAAAAGCTTTATTCATTCATATCATATCTATCAGGCGTAAAGAAACCACAGTGACTTTGTAAATGCTTTCCTGTGCCACAGATGGTAAAAAGTCAAGCTCTCTCTTTTCAGGAGAAAATCTACCCACTCATCCATCAAACCATTAGTGTAAAATAATGATTCAAGGTCATTTAAAAGTTCTTGTAAAGTGTTCTTCTATGACAGCCTCTAACTAACTAACTCTAACTAAGCCTCTAATTAATTTATATCAAATTACAAGGAGAAAATGTGTTCCTCCTGGTTTGTTTTCTCTGTGTTGCCTTTCCTTTTCATCCATCATCCTGAACATGTTATTCTCAACCTAAAAAACGTTATGATAAATCCCTAATCAAACTAATAGTGATGATGAAGCTTGATCCCCTTTAAATCAATTAGTGCTTTCACTTGAAAATGTAAACACTGACTTTGAATGAAATGTTAATAAAAATGACTAAACTGATTCTGTTGGCTTGATCTCTGCTTTAGTGGAGGTGATCAGCTTAATGAAAGAAATACAGCACTGCAAAAACATTAACAGCTTTATATTCTGTGTGGTTTCTGAATTATTTAAAGGTTCTGGGCACTTTGAGAGTCATATAGCAAAGAGGCAAAGGGTTGTTCATCAATAAACCTGCATTGGATGTATTAATGACTCTCTGCCTGTCTGTCCTAGGCATCTGTCAAAGTATTGTAAAGATGTGTGTGTGTGTGTGTGTGTGTGTGTGTGTGTGTGTGTGTGTGTGTGTGTGTGTGTGTGTGTGTGTGTGTGTGTGTGTGTGTGTGTGTGTGTGTGTGTGTGTGTGTGTGTGTGTGTATATATATACATATATAATTCCTCACTGCATGTCTGTGTGACATAAACTAAATTCAATGAATTAAAAAAAGAGTATAGTGATTGGCATTAAATTGTCAAACTTAAAATATATCTTATGTATATGTGTCATAATGATTTTGTGGAATCAGAAGAATCCTTTTAACCAAGTAAATTAACTTTGACGAGTGAATGACGAAAGATCGTGGACAAAAGTGTGTGTCTGTATGTGCATATCTGATGTGCAAGAATAAGAGCTTTTATGAATGAAGATGTAAAATGGATTAAAAAGAAATAATTCCCTCTGGTGTATAAACCTAGTTTGTCTGCTGATGGCAGTATGACATGGAAACGTCTCAAAAAAGGTGGAATAATGATAATAAATATAAAAAACCACGGTGGCCATGGCAATCAATCATAAATCGTTTTTCATTTGCTTTACAACAATTCTCAGTATTATCACCATAATAATCAAATGATTCAACTATGAATTATTCATTTGAATTATTCAGGACCGACAGCGTGAATCGATTTTAATGGTTTAAAGATGCAATTTTATTCTGTGGTATTGTATTAAGGGCAGTAGAGTAATATGTAAATGTGTTACCAAAGTGAACCTGAAAGTGTAAGCAGAAATAATAAACCACAAATGACAAAAAATAATCTGTAAATAAGGGAGAATATCAGGAAAGCTAATCTGTTATTCTGTCTCTGTTGTGTAAAACAACCCACTGTCAGGTCTTTTACACCAACTTTAACTCTCACTTCTCATTTTCATTTTCATTCTCACTTCACTCTTAAACCTGTTTTGGTTGGCACAAGTCACACGTCACATCAGACCCATCTGTAAAGGGTATAGGTAGAACCTTTAAGGTTGTTGCTGTAATGTGAAGGTGGCAGAGGTCATTTTATGAATGCAGATTGTTTCACAGTTTATGTATTTAACATGTGATTCATTGTTGTATGCTTGGTGCTGCAGCTGGTAACACCAAAGAAAATGCCATAAAGTCCCATAAACTGGTTGTTCCACAAATTGGAAAGTAATGAGGAGGAATTATATAAGCAACACCTGGTCAGATCTTAGCATAAATGGCTCATTCATCACTACATCTGTCCTGAGCCACGGAGAGCCATGTATTATATATGTCATGCATAAATATGAGAGAATAATTAAATGCTCTGATGAAACTCCTCAGTGGAAAAAGTCTCATTGCAGTGTAAATACATTTACAAGTGTATTGGGTGCACCTGTGCTGTCAGATGAAGTTTGATACAACAGCACTGCAATAATTCCTGTCTTTGTGAAGTTTATACTGTTCAACCCTGTGTCAGAAAGGAATTGTATTACAGGAACATTTTGTACGTCTCATGTATGTAAATGGGAGTGGACAAAACATTAGAAACACCTGTGATATCATATCAACATATATTAAGTGCAGTTTCAGACTAACAACAGTCTGACCATTCATGCTCCAATTTGCATTAATGACATCTGTATCTCTGCTGCTTGTTGACCCATTTTTCCTTCATGAAGCATTTGCCTCTGTAATGGGTGAATAGTTTCTACTGCTGGTGATATCAAGTGATGCTCATGTATCTGAATGAATAGTAATTTTGCAGCTCTTATACACCATAATTTATAATCCATAAAGAAAGAAGCATTAATATATCACAGATAGTGTAGTAATGTAGCAGTTATACGTGGGTTATTTGCAAATACAACTTTCTGGTAAAAAAAATAAAAATAAAAATGTTTCTTAGGCGCTCAGGTTCATTTCAACGGAAGTTTGGATGAGAGTATCCACTTACAGTAACTGCAATGTAACTGAGAAACAAGTTCACATTAGAGCTAATACAGTCTTTGCACATCTTTGTAACAGCGCTTTCTTACCTGTCCACTGCGATGGCAGCCATTGAGTATATTGATGAAAACATGGCCGTGATGGGGAAGAAGTTCTGAAATCGGCAGTAGCCCAGTCCAAAGTACCAGTCATTGTGAAGCGCATAGACAAAGTTAAAAAGAGTGTTGAAGGTTGCCATGGAGACGTCAGAGAAGGCAAGATTGACGATGAAGTAGTTGGTCACAGTCCTCATGCGTCTGTGAGCGAGAATAATCCAGATCACTGTGACATTACCAGTGATGGACACCAGGATGATGAGGGAGTAGGCTATGGCCCACAGAGCCACCTGAGAGAGGAGAGGAGAGGAGAGGAGAGGAGAGGAGAGGAGAGGAGAGGAGAGGAGAGGAGAGGAGAGGAGAGGAGAGGAGAGGAGAGGAGAGGAGAGGAGTGACCTAAGTGACCTTTTTTTTTTAATTGAAACATTATTAGATAATATTCTGCACTGGCTAATTTCCATCCACAGTCCCTGAACAGTTAGACACATTATTATTATTTTTTATACATCCCGAGGACCATCTCTATTACCCACATTTTTAAAAACATGGCATTTGTTGGTTTGTAGTACTGGTTTTATAAAACAACTATATAGTGCACTTTTTCATCCATTCTCATTTGATCAATGTTTGCTGTAAATGCTTTGAGGCTCTGGATGTAATACCCCAGTAAAGAAAGAGCTGGTCCTTGACAGTTTTATCTCTGATCTGTATTCTCCCACCTGCCAGTCGGGCTGCTGGAACTGATTCCCAATCGTCTCGTTTCCATCCTCCAGCCAGTCAGTGGTCACTGAAAACGGTAATGAAGTGGCCTCCATCTCTCGTTCAATGTGTTGAATAAGACTCTCGGCGTCCATAATCTTCTCCCTATTCACCTGGTGACAGAAACTTTATGTATAACTGTATGTGCGTCATGAGGGTCATAAGAGATTCACAGTAGGCCATTTAACCTTCAATGATCTTCCATCTTCTTATGTTCTTAAAGGCAATAGCCATAGATATTTGAGTCACCAAATATATAATGTGATTTGGAAACATATCATGCAGCTCACATAAGCAGTTGTACAAGCTGTATTTTCCCTTTGGTTTGCACATATTTCATTTTAAAGTTTTTGAACCAGAAAAATATCTATGCATTTCAGATTTGAGGCAATCACGTCCAGTGTTAAATTACACTGTGAGAGCATTTGACTCGCTGAACATCAGCACAGTCGCCTTAGTTAATAATCATACATCATATCACTATTATGGCAGGTTCCACAGTCTACTGATAGTCTAATCTTACAGTAGCACATGTTAGTTTTAATAAACCATTTCCTTGTGTGTTAAAGTTGTACTTTTTTTCAGCCAACATTTGATTGAAAATATGTTTTATTAACTGTGACTAATACAAATACATTCATCAGCCAACATGCATCACGGACATCACACACACACACACACACACACACACACACACTAATAGGTACACACATAAGACAAAATATCTGTTACTTTTATTTGTCTTACCTGATTAAGTTTTAACATCAGTTTGTCCAATCCATAGTTAATCCGAAAATTAGCAATCCATCAAGACATCTCTGCACACACTCTCTCTCTATCTCTCCCTCTGACATGAACACTGTCTCTCCTGGAATGTGTAACTGACTACGATGCAAGCTGCTGAGAGTAGCCGCACCGACACGCAGGCACGCGACTGTGCGCATGGAGCTGCGCCAACTCCATGTACAGAGGGAGAGAGAGATTAAGAGAGAGAGAGAGAGAGAGAGAGAGAGAGAGAGAGAGAGAGAGAGAGAGAGAGAGAGAGAGAGTGTGTGTGTCTCGGCACTCTGATTTTCTGGATCAGTTGTGTGTGAGAAATGTGAGAAAAAAAAAATGGAAATATTGAAAGAGAAATGGTGTGGCATTAATTGAAGGCTGTGCATGTCTCAATCTAAAACAAGGGAAAGTAGATGGCCAGCAAGTTTGGATGAGACAGCTACACAAAAAAGGAAGAGAAAGATACAACCCCAGTCTCCAATCAATTTCCAGCTCCCCTGAAAAGCCAAAACACTTGTGGTGGTTACCCATACAATTGTATATACTATTTATTATCTATGCTTCTTCAATGGAGTTAACAAAAAGTTCTCTTGGATCTTTACACCAAATAAACCTCGGCTCTACATGTTACTCATGTTATATTGCACCCTGTTCTATACATTGCACTGCAACTGTGAACTTTACATCTGTTATTTTTCACTTTTGCAAATTACACTGATATTGCATGTTGTACATATTGTGTGTATTTATATGTGTATGCATATGTAACTGACTGTATATCTTCTAATTTATTTTTTCTTTTTATTTCTTCATTTAGTGTATATACTTTGTTCTGTTGTATTGCCTATTTTGTTGTTTTATTCTATTCTAATTTAAATATTTTACTATATGTTTATACATTTTCTGTGTGTAGCACAGAGGGGACTACAACTGCATTTCATTGTGCAGTCTTAACGATGATGAACTTGAACCAAAGCTCTTGGGGTCCATTCAAAAGTGACCAGTTTACTGAAAGCACTGTTACCCACAATCAACAACAGCAACAATCACTTGGGATTGAGTGAGATTGTCCTCCTGGTGTCCTTTGTATTTGGTTTTGACATGACTGAAGAGGTAGAACTTAATTGCAGTGTGTGTGTATGGATTTTTGGTGTTGCCGGAAGGAGATCAATTCTTGGTGGGGAGTCTCTCCATTCTTTGCTGTCGCTCCAACAACATTTCTATTTCTCGATGTGGATCTTTTTGAGGTTGTGCTTCATGTTGTTCTTGTACCTCCAAGCTATTGTCAATCTGCATAATATCAATACAATATGTATTATCGTTTCTATACTGAGCACACATTTAATAAGCTCTAAGGTGAATTGAGTGATCTCTTTGACATCTGAATTAACTGCAGTGCCTCCCAGAGGTTGAGAATTTATTTGAGATGAACTGTGGAAGCTGCAGAGTTGAAAATGAGGTTGATAATCGTTTCCAAAGTACTTGCAAAGTACAGCCCTTTGTTTGCAGTTATTGGCAGTCACACACATAGACAAGCTGCTGCTGTCTACTTCTAGTTAGAGCAATCTGAAACACAACACTTAAATGTCTCCCCAGAGATCGTACGAGTCATTTATATGCTGCTGGTTTAAAAATGTGAACTTAGATAAAAGTATTAAACTTTGAGTACATGTTAACATACACACAGGGGACTTGGTCAAAGTCTTGGCATTGTCCTGGTATATCTTCAAACACATGCACTGCATCAATGCATGTGTGTTTAGAAAGAGATAAAGGGTCTAAAATACTAAGTAATAATAAGTACTTTTTTTGTCATTTATTACCACAAAGTGCCACAAAGGACACTCATTTGTACACTGTGTTCACATTTCTATAAAGTACTGTGGGGATGTTTGTTCATTGCTCTGACTTCATTTGTGTTTCCCTACTTTCAACAGGTAGTCCAGCTTTGTGCTTTCAATGTTTAATGGTTTCTATGCCTCTCTGTCTTACTGTTCTATCTTTTCTTGGGCTTATGGTTGCTTTTATTCTTACCAACAGTAACTACCCCTTTTGTTGTCTGTTGTTTCACACTTGTGCTTTTTTGTCTCTTCTCCCTCCTGCATGCGTGACTCTCCGAGTCTCTCAGGGAAAATCTACTCTCTGTTCGCATGTGTTTGCACAGAAAAGAACAGATAGAGCCTGCTGACTTCAGCTTAACTTATTCTGTCTTTTCTCTGTTGTGTGTGTACAGTATGCCCTGCATGTGTGTACTTTCACATGTTCAGTAAAACCTTATTGGCCAGCAGGGCCTGGCGAAGGGCATGTTGAAGGGTACAGACAGGGAAATGAAAAATTGTTACCAAGCTGGTGTAAGTGTACATAACATGTGCAGTCTCCTGAGTGAATCTAAAGCCTTAGGCACGAAAGAAGGACAAATAAGAGTAGTTACTATCCAGGGCCTATAACACTAATGAGGAGGGGATGAAACACATCCTGTTTACCCTGTACTAGCACAAAAAAAGAGAGATGGCTGCATTGACTCACACTTCCTTGCGTCTTCTGTTAAATGTTGCACACAATGTAACACATCTCAAAGTCTACATCCGCTGACATGCATGAACATTTTGCACATACTAACTAGTCAGTAGTCTGTTTTCCTAGTCTAGAAAAACATCACTGAAAGACAAACAAAAACAACCTTTTTGTCTTTTGGTCTTTTGTTTGCGGAAGAAGATAAGGAAAGGTGGAGGTGATAAATAAGGAATAGCCAAACTAATAGGGTGAAAATAGTGATTCACTTGACTGAACAACCACTCAGACGGCTCCCTCTTACTGACTCAACACACTTTATCGGCTGAACGGCTGCTGACAAGGGTCGATCAGAGCCAGCGGTGCCAGCCACTGCACAGCCAAGGCTGATAGCTGGCCACAGACAGCCCAAAGGTGGCTGCCCGCTGTTTTGTTGTATCAGGGCACTAAAAGGTAATTTGTTCCACACAGCTGTATATTCATTAGCTTGATGACAGCCTTATCATTTAAAAACTTCTCAAAAACACATTTTTTATGGTGATTTGTAGACAAAAAAGTTAGGTTGCATGTATGTTTTGGTGCAATGTATGTTTTGTGTAGTCTTTAATTCTTTAATTGGTTGATTTAGCAAGTAAAGAGGCTCAACTTTAAGTTGTGTGTGGTGGTCAGTGTATGAGACTTTAACAAAACTGCACTGATACCTCAAAGGCAGTGATAGTAAATTCAGTACTCCAGAGTCCAGATTTCAGCAAGTTCTAAAGTCTAAGTCTAAAGTTCTGTATTAACTTGGTATCGGATTAATACCAAATATTGCAGTATCGCACACCACTAGCAAATGCCGTCTTCTTGGCCAAACCGCTCCTAAAAAGGGGCTTATTATAATATATTATTATACACTGAGACTTTTATTTTTTTAAATGAAGGAAAAGAAGAGGAAGTGCAATGAGCCCATAATTCCTGGATACGCCCCTGGAACAATTTTTGTTGTTCGGCGGTCAAAAACAATTGTAGGCTAATTCATCTAACACATCAATCATTCAAAAATCTCATTTAACATAAAACTTTTTAATGGCGTAAAGCACCCCTTCGTTATCATTTTCAGTGATCGCCCATCTCCCATCCGTCCATCACTCAGCGTGCGCTCCCAGGTGTGGTGACGATGACAACGCGGAAGTGTGTTGTCAACAGCGCAGGGAGCCGCTGGAGTTAACTGTCCTGAGTCAGGCACGATGTCCAACAACGACGATATACGATACTGTCAGCGATGCTCCTACATCTTCCTCAAATTAATCCTGTTCAGTTATGCCATCATCTGGTGGGTGAGTAACGGCATGATTATCGTTTGTTAAAGAGGAGCGCGCTCTGTGTTTACACAGATATCACGGCTTGAGGAGACGGACATACCGACAGACTGGGTGTATGTGTGCGTGTTTCCGTTGGGGTGCCATATGTTCTGCTCCATAAAAAGAAATATGACTATTGTGAGAAAATGATCGACATTGGATTCCCTTTTCAAATTGCAGCGTTCCGTTTTGTGATCTACAGTTTTGAAGCGACAGGTGCCTGTGGAGTCATTGTTCTACTTTGATAAGCGTCTGTCTGCGATAATGTGGCCACACCCTCCTCTAGCCACCTTTACCCTGCCCTTACCTGCCTGATCCGTACTGGGTAAACACAACGAGAGAGCTGATAAAGAGAAAAAAGAAAGAGAAACAATACATTCAGGCTTTTTTTCTGGGATATCACAGTCTGTTTGTGAACAATTTGTGGTGTCCTACTGTGGTCAGACATGAGTCATGTCTGACCACAGTAGGACAGATGACAGATCAGGAACAAATCTTTCAGTCAATGTAAGAAAGCTAAATGACAGCATTACATTGCTCTAAATGACAGAGGTCCAGTAATTGTAGCCTATTGTTCAGATATCTTACCAACAACATAATCTGCATGGTGGCATCAAGTTAGTATTTCAGGTATATTCAGCAAAGTTTTCAAATATTTGTGACGGGACATTAACACATGAGTCTTGAATATTTTGTTAACGTTTGAAGCGGTTTAAACAAGGAAGTCAACACAACAAGAATAACAATACAATAACTATGATTTAATCTAAGTGCAGTTACACTTGCATGAGGTGTATGTGTGTTTTAATCTGCCAGCCAGTGTCAGGCTTTTTCCAAGAAAAGTGAATGAATGAATAAATACATAAAATAAGTTGGGTAATGGGGAAAAGGGAGGAAAATAGAAAGGGGACGGCATAGCAAGTGAATGGCTCCTTGCTCCTGGTAATTCTTCTTAAATCATTTGATAGTTCTGCACTGTAATCTCAGAACATGGTGGGAGTATACTGTAGGCCCATATAGGCTACAAACACATTATTATTATTATTTTCTATATGATTTCATGTGACAAATAAATTGATTGAGTACTCTAGAATAGTGTACTACAACTATAGTTGAATGGTGTTTGATACATTTATGATTTTTTTGTTTTTTTATGGAAAATAAAATCAGTTGTTGAAAGACACCCATCAACTGATTTAGGTTGATCACTGTATTTTAGTCTATATCGACAACGTTTCATTCACGGGATTGTTCTGGTATCGCTCCCTTCATGCACATGTTCCACCAAAACAAGTTTCTCCCCGAGTTTGCAGAGGTACCATACTGCGTTCAGCGCTTAGCGTCACCCAAGACAATTGTGATTGGTTTAAAGCAATGCAAGAGTAGATATTGCCTAAAAGAAGGTTGAATGACCAAAAGCCTGGCTTTATCTTTACATCTGAAGTAGATTTGGGTAGATTTCCAGTTTCGCCAGTCCGGCCTGTTGTACGAGGCTAAACCGATTTGAATAAATGCCAGCCGGTTGAACAGGCATTTGTCACTATGACACCTTCTGGCAAGTTAAAAATTATCCGACATTAGCAACCTGTGCCCACGCCATCACGGCGCTAAATCCAACTTGTATTGCCAGAAGTGTTAAGAATTAGTGACTAGTTTAACTATTTTCAATAGCATAGCTGTTTTCTGAATTAAACAGCTTATTAGCGAAAATAAAACAATTAATGCATTCATTGAGTAGCTTAGCTCTTTTATTGATTAAGTAGTGCGGGAGTGTTCACACAAGCTACATTTCCCCGATAATTCTGAAGTGCAGCGGAGCTTTTGTGCTGCGGTCTGAAATAAAAGGATCACTGACGCCACCACCAAACACACACGTGTGTGTCATGTACATGGATTATATAAAAAATAGCGTCAATATAGGCCTACTGTTGTCACGTTGCTGTAGCCTAGCTTGCTATATTTATTTGGGGGCAACTAGTAGCTTAGCTCTCTACACTTTCCAAGTAACCTGCTTAACACTGGTAATAAGCAACATGAAAATGTGATTAACAGCACAAAGTAATGGAGCCGCTAGTGTCTGATAGGCTAAGTGGCTTTAATTTGATATTTTTTATAATGTATCAAATGACAATGTGAAAGGGGTCACTCATAGGAATGAACCTACAGAGAATTATCTCATGAAGCTCCCCTCTGCTTTACAGAGCTTTAGTGACTTTCAGCTCATTGTTTAGCTCTATAACCTGCAACTTTACTGTTTTGGTTTACTCTCACTGCTCTCATAGTTTCATTTCAGTCGCAGCAGGCAGCTGTTTTCAGCAAAAAACTCTACAAATCCACTGTACACTACCTGATCAGGATTAATCAGCAGGCAGTTGCAGTTAAAGACTAGCTAGTGAACATAGTGGAGCATTTTCAACATAATGGCGCATTTAGCAGCTCAAGAGCCAGATATTTCCCTCAGGAGATGGTAGAGACCACAAACAGAGCTAAAAGAGAGTGACTATTGGACTTGCATTCATCAGGCAGACATAAGCATAACTCACAAATAAATGATAATGTTGCTCTGTAACTGCTGGAAGTGTAAAGAAGCAAATGTCTGTTGTCTTATCAACTTCAAAATGACGATATTGCAATGTTGTGTTCACAGCTTAAGTAAATCATATTGGTAATGGAGACCCTTTGCAGCACACATCTTCAGCTGCATGGGATCATAAGTTTAAGTGGTTTAGGGCTTATATGTTTTAAGATGCTGCGATTTGTCCAAACAAGAGTGAAATGCCTTAAAATTTATAATTTACTTGCATCAGTTTATTTTTTGAAGGCAGTAACTTAAAGCCATATAATATGTGATGATGACACTTGTTTCAACAAATGTCTTGAAATTACTTTATAACTGAAACAAGATACTCCAATGGCTTACACTATGTCAGTTTTTTTTTAAAGAATAAAGGTTTTTGTGTGACATAGCCCAACTCTGCAGCTGCTCCCTTTCATAGACAACATGACAGATTGTATATTTATGCAGACAGTTGGCTGATTGACATAACACTTAATGTACAAAGAAAATCACTTCTTTCTTTCTTCTGTGAGACATTTCTGAAACATTTTATTCATGGAGAGAGAGAGTGGGATGGTGAGGCAGATGGAGTCAGTAATGGGTTTATTATGAAGAATGAATGCTGCCTTGATGTGAAACAGAGTCACATTTACATTGCTCCTAGAGCTTGGTGATTGAGTCATGTTAAAGCGTGCTACAGTTAATAATAAAGAGCTGCGTGGTTCATATTGTCGTATCCTGCAGTAAAACAGTAGCAGATGTTCACACACACAGCATTACAATCGGTGTTGTTTTTATTAAAATTAGCCCCAACTGTTTTCTGCCATAATATTTCATAAATGTGGGAGTAATTTAAACATATTTCTTATTGACTGCATGCTGTTCCCAGTCTTGTAATTAGTGATGGAAATGACTAAAGCTGATACAACAGGCAGCTTTATTGGCAGCAGTGGCCATGTTCTCTGGTAGTGATTTATTGGTACGTTTGTGTCGCCCATACACGTTCCAGTGGCATGTTTCCAACCTCAGACCTTTGCTTTTTCATAAATCAACTGATCTTTCAAACTACTTAAAAAGGAAACTGTAAGAGTATAATTGGCTCTCACACTGATTTTTATTAAATCCTCTTTTTTTATTTAAAATGACCTGTTGTTCACACTGATTCAATGTCCCGCATGACAGGATGTCCGTGTGCTGGAAAGTAGCTGCTGAGGCTGCAAATAGCCAAGCGAAGTAGTTATGTTGGAGGAACAATGTACAGGAGTTATTTCCTGCTCTCTGTGGAAAATAAGTTGTACAAGGAAAAATACTTAATCTAATCCAGCGTTACTGTATACTGTATGTAGGCTAAAACAAAAACTAAACCAAACCAAAAAGCAATAACCAAAGCATCTAAGGTGATTATTAGGGATGCACCGATCCACATTTTTTCACTTCCGATCCGATCCCGATACCTGAATTTGGATATCGGCCGATACCGATACTATTCCGATACCAGAGCTGTGTTTGCTTTAATATTATTATTATCATTATTGTTGATTTTATATGATGAAATAAACTCCTCTCAACGGGCAAGTATGATATGGACGTACGTATGCATGTATGTCCCAAAAGGCAACTTGAGGTAAGTATAAGGTCAGAAAAACAGGAAAAATCTCATTCTGAAAACAAATATGCAACTGTAAGGGTTTCAAATTGATTGTCATGTCAATATTTATTACATTCCCAAAATGTCAAATACTTGAGTCTTGAAATATAAGAAAAGTGCAAGTGTAAAAATCTCTCTCACACACACACACACACACACACACACACAAAACACACACACACACACACACACACACACACACACACACACAATCAATAAAACAGTGTGTGAACAGCGCAAATCAAGCACACTGGCTCTTGTAGCATCAACAAATCAACGTTTTAAAATGTCAAATATCTGAAATATAAGAAAAGTGCAATAACTGTAAACATTTTACACACACACTTAGTTACACACACACACACATACACACACACCTCTGTTTTCACGGCTGCGCAGCGGGTGCTCTGAAACAGCGGCCGTCGGGACACGATCCGCGGTCTCTGGGGGACGCAACAACGGGGAAATGAAACGCCACAAGCCAGCGACAACACTGGGACAGACGATTGTGAAAGTCCTGTTTTGTTTTTGCATGTTGCTGTCTTGCTCTGCGGTGTTTCCACTGTGAAGTATTTCCAAACAGCGGACACACAGGATAGCATTGAGCTAGCCACAATGCTGCTCATGCTACAATCCTGCTAGCTGGCTGCAAACTGCGGAATGGACTTCCTGAGCGGGGGCGTGTCTCATAACTCAGCAGACCAGCCGGCAGGAATCACTTTTGGAGCCATTTCAGCAAACAACGTTAAAGTGCAGACATGGCTCGTGGTATCGGAAATCTCCGCAGGTTGGATCGGGAAAATCCGATACCTGAATTTTGCTGGTATTGGTCCCGATACCGATACTGGATCGGATCGGCCCCATCCCTAGTGATTATTCCAAAGGTCTACTGCCTCTGAAATTATTCTGAGATGTTGTTATAACAATGTGTGTAGTGACATAATGCAGTGCATTTAGTAGGCATGCAGAGCAGAGTTAAGCAGTGTATCATAGGTTTTAATCAGTCACATTTAAAGATGAAGCTATTATTTTTGATTACTAGAACATAATTGGAGTGCTGTAAAAGCATTTTGTCAGCAGTTATGATTACCATCTGTAATTTGTCATAAATTGCTTTCATATGTCAGTTGAATTTTTAAACCTAATTAATGTAGAATTTGAAGACACAACTGTTATCCCAACTTGTTGTTCCTGTGGGTTTATTTCACCTCAGTCTGCTATATGAGGTTATCTGCTTTTCTTAAATTGTATCTACCCAGTAAGGGTTGACGGAGCACACTTTATTGCTCATACTGATACACACTAAAGCGCGTTCACATATATTCCTAGTTTAACGCAGGACTTTTGACCACTTGTATATGCACTGTAATTTCTGACTTTGTGCCTTACTGACTGAACAACTGTTGTGTGTGTGTGTGAGGGAATCATTACAAATTGAGTCTTCTTTATTCTAGCACCCTTTACTGGTGTTATACTGTATGTCTATCAAGTAAAAATGTCCCTGTGTGCTTCATGTAAAAATCACAAGGTTTAATTGTACAATAGTCTAAAGTCCAAACACATTGGTGTCCTACAAATCAGAATCAGAAAAGGATTTATTGCCTAGTAACACTGACAAGGAATTTGCCTTGGTGGATGGTACATACATAAACATATTAAAAAGAAATAAACAATAAATGTAAAATGTAAAAGAAACTACATTTACATAAATTAAAGCTGCAGGCAGTGATCGCACTCTGTGCACGTCGGGGCTGTCGGCCAGTTTGTCTCCCAGTTGACGCGGCCGTGTATTTCCGTGACCGTCGGACACGTAAGATTTAAAATGAATTCCCTCCATATAGTGCATAGCGTTGGAAATTACATATTTCAAATTCTGCACCACTTACTTTGTCCACTATGTGGCGTTAGAGAAAACACAATATTTATTTGTCATATTGCCGTATATCATGTTTAAACAACATTTTGTAAATTTCAGCTAAATCGAAAGACTTTCGTCAGGGCATACTTCCTGTTGCCAGTAGGTGGTGCTTTGACTACAACTCATTATTGACTCATAGATTGTCTTAGGCCTGGTCTCTAACTAAGCATAACAATTCTGGAGCGGATTAAAAAAATGTACACTGGAGTGACAAACCACCTGTTTTATGGCAAGTTGACACCCACAACGTTGGACGCAAGTGCAAAAGCTTCACAATTTAGCTTTGGCAAGGTCCTTAGAGTGTACTGACCAATTTTGAAGGGAATCGGGTTAAATTTGTAGGAGGAGTTTGTTAAAGTATCCTGCAAAAAGGTCAAAATCATCCATCATTTGCACATTAATATTAATGTAGCTGACATCCTGTAGGGTTTAGGGTATGGCTCCAAGAGGCTTTTTTGTAAGTTTAGACATGATATGTAAGCATACCAAATCTCATATGTCTAGGTGAAACGCACTGCAGGAGCTACTTCTTTGAAATTTTGTAGGGGGTGCTATTAAGCCAATTTACCATAATTAAGCCTGAGACCCATGTGGATCACTTCAGGCCTGTACTAACATGTATGAAAGATTTGGAGCAGATCAGACAATGTATGTTCAAGTTACAACAGCTTTTTGTATTGTAATGGGAGTACTTGTACCTGTTACTCCTTACAGATAGACATCTTAGATGGGAGCCAGGCGGCAAGGACTGAAATTCAGGAGTGGGAACTGTCAGAGCGAATAGCATTAGCTTTCCTGACTATCTGTCCATGGAACAGGTCTGATAATGTGCACTGTTGGACACCCAATATCTTGATGCTCATCTTCACAACTCTGTTTAGTGTAGTTTTGGACTTGATGTTAAGATTTCCGAACCAACAGAGAAGGGAGAAGGACAGATTCAATAGAAGATCTGTAGAACAGAATCATGAGGGACTTGACGACATGAAACTTGGACAGTTTCCTCAGGCAGTACAGGAGCTGCTGGCCTTTTTTGCATAACGCTTCAGAGTGGAAAGTAAATTTGAGCTTGTTATCCACTATGGTCCCAAGATATTTATAGGTTTCAGCAGAGTCTACAGTCTGGGGTGACCCAGGGCTGTGTCCTTTCCCAGTTATTTTATGTGTAAACTCCAGTGTTGTGTGTCTTATTAGACTGTTGGTGTCGGTAGCAGACGTTTCATACTCTCAAGCTCTAGAGTCAAGCATGAGAGCCGATGCTTAGGGAGGTCAGTTTTTGTTAGGGCTGCCCCCTCTTAGTTGATTAGTCGACTAATCGGTCGTTTTGATCTTACTCGACTAAGATTTCTTTAGTCGATAAGTAATATTTTGTGCTTATTCATGCTTAAGTACTCATTTCTGTTTGTTTTTTTTGTCCGATGTCTGCAGCTTGTAGGTTGCAGAGTTTCATCTGAGTTTCAGCACTGCACTGTATGCCCCCACAGGAGGTAGTCAAGCACACTTATAGCACTGTGAAATTGTTTTAGCAGAGTGAAATAGGTTATACAACTTAACCTAAGACTAATGCCCTGATATTGTCGCTACATAAGTGATCTGCGGCTAAGTGCATGCTGATAAACAGAGAACTGTCCGTGTTATTATATTATCTCAGCTATTTAAAGTAAGATTTGTTTACTCTGTAAAGGTGATTACTCATGATCATCTTTACAAAGAAATTTAGAGTTGCTCTAAGGCTCTCTCTATGGCTCTAAGTGTCCCCCTCTCTCCTCTTGACTGAAGAAATTAGTAGGATGGGGGGGGGAACCAGCCAGCAGCGAGATACCATAACAGACAGCAAGCAGAGACATGTAAGGAAAAGACATTGGTGGATTATAAACAGTGCTTCAACCTTCAGAACTTACAGATGACTACTAATGTGAAAATACTCCTTTTCTTTCCTTCCTCCTCTTTTTCACTGACATGTCTATCTTAATTTGGAAAGACGAAAGATAATTCATGGGGAATCAGACAGCAATTAACAACAAACCTGTCTGTCAAAGAGTGAAATGTTTGCACTCGCAATGCTGTAATCTAAACTGTGTGTGTGTGTGTGAGATGTTAACATTTGGCTAAAAACCGGTTAGTCTTGTTAACAACCTTATTATGGTTGCGCTCAGTTTTACCTTCGAATAAAGTGGTTTAGATAATCAGACGCCTGCAAAACTGTCATCTAGTTTACAACCAATCTGACCACTCATGCCTGTACTGCCCGTGTCTAGCCATTTCCACATATTCACTCTGGACAATGTCTTGAGTTTCTCTTATACACATATAGCACACAACAGGAGATTATCCATGTCAGACGCATTCTCACTTATTGGTATATGTTTGGTTGAGGCGAGGGGTGCTGCCTGGGTAGAGCTTGCAGGAGGCAAGTCTCTTCGGTTAGACATTTTCATTGCTGTCTTTATCTAAATCACACTTCTTCACCCTCTGATGTTTGTTTTCTTCCGGTTTTGCTAGCCGCATAATAGAAACGTCATTAACAAGCCCACTCTCTTGCCGTATATATTCCGCACAATAAGTGGCTCTGTTCACACGTGTGAATAGAGCTGTTGCCCCTTTGGTCCTATTTGATCTCAGCAATTACTTGCATAAAATGTTATCAAAACTAAAACCCTAGTTGTAGTAAACCACAGTTTTTGTTTATAGAAAGTGTCTTTTCCTTGTGTCGTGTGTTATAGTGTATTGTGTATTGTGTTTAGCAGCTTCCATGAATACATAGATTTGTCATTGTACAGTGCATGAAAGGTGAATGTTGTTAGTTTTAGACTCTCTTGACTCTCCCTGGATACATGAATAAAAAAAAAATTGAAGTTATTATATGCCACTGGTTTGTGGCCAGTTACTGCTTCAGCTGCCTGATCACATTACAGTCCTACATTTGCTCATGTGCTATTTGGCTGAAATTGAATCTGTGTAAATGGCCTTTTTAATTTTAGATTTGCCCGGAGTTCATTTTAGGGACAGGCTTGGTCATTTAACTTTGTTGTAATGTATTGGGTGTGTTAATTTTTTGACTTTAATTCACTGTATACATTAACAGGGAGAAGAAAGAGCTGTTGCAATCTGCTTCACCAGAATTTTTCTTTTTGCCCTCACGCCTCCTTTTAAGATCAAGAATAAGAATAGCAACACAGTCATCTTCAACCATGCACGATAAAGCAAACTATCAGGAGACTTGAGTGCATGAGTGCAAGGCCTGTTTATAATTCACAAACAATTTGTCCTTGCATTTCAGCAGACTGCCTGTCGCTGTTAACTGCTGTGATGCTGATGGATGTACTGTTTTATCAGTTATCAGTCAGTTATTGAAATGAGTCAACAAAGCTCATCCAAACTTCATTCTGTCTTTAGTAAAAGTAATTCTAATTAAAACTGTTCACTGCGAGGTGTTTTGATTATCCTGAGTAACTAGGGCATTGTTACAGTGCTGAGAGCACCACAAATTACAAACACCTCCTATTGTTTTGGGTTGGCAGCCAAATGTTCATACAACCAAAACTATCTCCATGCTAAATAATATTAGGGCCTAGGGAGAAAATATTGTTTTGTTTTCTTTTTGGGTGAACTGACCCTTTTAAGTTTTGCTTCACCCTCATAATATAGTAGTGACAGTTGCTGTCACAGATTGCATAATTAGTTGCTTCCAGGTGTTAATTGAATGCAGAGTGTAGATGCAGCTTTGATGTATGTTAATGTATGTTAATGTGACACTAAGATGGGGAAAGGAAGGCACAAAACACTGGACTGGATAGTTTGCAAATTATTTGAATGAAGAATCACGCTTCTGTTTCAATCAGTTGTTTCTCTGTCGTTGTGCGGTGAGCTCTGGTCTGTTTGAACTCGTCAGTGTGAAACAATTATTACATTTTGCCAGATGGTGGTCCTTAAATTAAATTAAAGGATTTACTATAATGTAATTAAACTGACCTTTTGAGGAAGGATCAAATTAACAATTTTAATTTCTATGTAAATGAGCGCTGATGTGATCCTTCAGTTAGTAGAGAGTGGTATGTTGCTGCTCGGTTGTGTTTTAGACCACAACACCAGAAGCAATGCCACCATCATTATACTGTTGGGATGATTTTACTGTATAGTTTGGTTGTGAAAGATCTCAGTTTTCAAAACATTCATCTAAGTTTTTCTAATTATATGTATCCCAGGGGCGATTCTAGGATCAGACCTTTAGGGGGGCTCAGCCCTTATGCTAATGAGAAGTTCCTAGAACATAACATTCCTAGAACCCTTTTTTTCTCGTGTTCCAACTGGACCAATTTGGGGATTATTAAGTTCCTCTGACCGCAGTTCCTGTAACTCTTTCAGCTCCTACTTCAGGGCAGGGTCTTTTCGTTGTTCCCTTTTCCGCATAGGAACCTAGGTCAACGAGGGTCGGGTTTCCAGTACATAGACAGACCAACAACGGGACAATTTTAACAATTTTTGCCATCTTATTCATCACTAAATTCACTTCTGAGAACGTTTTAGGCAAGAAATGAACTGTTTAGATTTCAAATATTGGCAGTCTTGTGAAAATCGTTGCCGAATTGACAATTTGCTTCAAAGTTTTCGGAGTCGAGAAGCTCCATAAAGTGACGTGACAGCCAGCTGTCGCCCATGATGTATCCCCATTTAATTGGAGGTTTGTTGACCTATTTCAAAAGTGTTCTTTCTAGTTTTGTTGAAAAAAGAAATTGTGATTCCATTTGAGCACAAAAGAAGACAGTTTCTACCTGTTGTGATATTGTTAAAGTGATTATTGACGACTGATATAGTGTTTTGATGATGGTGATGTTCCATCCTGTTCATACGGAGACCCTGTGACGTTTCTGAACTATTGATGATAGGAAACCATGATCAACATAATTCTCGTTTTAATAAATGGATGGGTACAATGAAAGCCTTAAACGGAAGGATTAAAATCACAAATACTGCTGAAGAGTAGTGTACCCGTACCCAGAGAAATGGCACTGATTGTTGCCAGTACATTCACTGTATTGCAAACTAAAGTGCTTCAAATGACCTAATTTAAGAAAGCGGAATTACAATTGCAACACTGAATCATCGGTTACTGCAGTCCACTCCAGTCTGGTGAAAATGCAGATTATAATTAGAATCTTATCAGGCTGTATGGTGTCAAAAGCAGAAGTTGTATACTCTCGAGACTAGAGAGTCCTACGGACAGGCCAGTGATTAGGGAGGTCACTTTTTGATAGTTAGATTTGGTCCACTGATATTAAACAAGCATCTACAGTCATGCTAGGTGCTCTGTGAGGCTGCATTTGGGCACAGAAGCTAAATGCTAAAGTCGGCACACTAACATGCTGAAATGTCTCAAACATTGGCAATGACAGTCAGTTGATCCATCACCTCAGTTCAGACTCTGAACCGAGGTGATGAAGCTTTGGCTTTTCTTTTTTTAGTCATACTTTAAAGCTGCTGAAATTATATGAATTCAGACACTTGCTTGTTTTCCATCAAGATCAAGCTGATGACTTACCCATCCTTACTTCTTCTCATTGTGTTTCCAGTTGATAGGTGGCTTTATCCTGGCTATTGGTATCTATGCTGAGGTGGAGAGACAACGCTTCAAGACACTGGAGGGAATGTTTTTGGCCCCAGCTATAATCCTGATCATTCTGGGAATCCTTATGTTTATTGTTTCGCTCATTGGAGTCTTGGGATCACTGAGGGATAATATAACCCTGCTGAAAGTGGTGAGTGGTGTGCTGAGAGGCAAGTAATGTCTATTTTTTACAACAAATTGGCTGCTGGGATGCTTAGAATATGTCTATAAATGTTGTATTTCTTCTTTGTTTTTGTTTTTAAAATTACACTTATTCATAACGCAGCATTAGTTATGAACCAGTGTGTTAATATTTAACTTCATTTGTATCAATAAATCCCTTTCAAAACACCTGTGGAAAAAGATAAACACACAGTTATACAGTATAACACAGGGCTTGTCTGTTGTGTCTCAGAATGAATTGGTATTAACGGTCGGTTCTTCAGATATTGCTTTATTATAAAGTGAGTTGTTGGATGGGAAAATGAAGATAATGTGAAGATGAACAGATTCCTAATAGACCATTTCACTGTTGCAAATATACTCAATGGGTAAATTTCCTGTTGTCTTGTTGGCTAATAGCAGTACCTGACAGAAAATGACGAGCTGTTTCCCGGAAACACAGTTACTAACAGTATATTAGTGATTGAAGATAGAGTGTGAGAAAGTCACCTGACTGGGCAAGAGATGTTTGACCTGCATATTCTCTAAGTTAAGTGACTATATTGCATATACTATGGGATAGCCCCCTGGTTTATTGTGTCACATGGACCTAAGTCTCATGCTGATGCATATTCCTGCAATGTAAACTTAGCACCAAAAGTAAGGAAAGTTGTGTTTTGTAGATTATTTTTCTGTGGTAACAATGCTTGTTGACAGTAAATCTTGTACCGTTGGAAAGCCTGCTTAGTTCCCTTTCAAATGGTGCCCCATTTGTAAGGAACATGCATTTGTGGGATGAGCAGCAGCGCTGAGTATGTGGGTTGCGCCCATGAACAATTTGCCAAATCGTCTCTGACAATACCAAACAGCTTTTCTTTGCTGTTGCTATTGACTCTTGTTTTGAGCTTTTGGTACCCCCAGGTGCTGACAATCAGGTGCCTGATTCTGCAACCAGTGGCAATCCCATATCTCCACAGTCTGGGACCAAACTCTATCCTTCACAATGACAACACTCATCCCCACAGAGTGGGGTTTATCAGAGACTACCTTCAGAATGTGGGAGTGGAGAGGATGGAATGGCCTGCCAGCAGTCCTGACCTCAACCCCATTGAACACTTGTAGGATCAGCTTGGGCGTGCTGTTCGTGCCAGAGTGACCAACACAACCATGTTGGCTGACTTGCCACAAATGCTGGTTGAAGAATGGGATGCCATCCCACAGCAGTGTGTGACCAGGCTGGTGACCAGCATGAGAAGGAGGTTGTTGTGGCTGTGTATGGTTCTTCCACACGCTACTGAGGCTCCTGTTTGTGAAATGAATAAATTGTTAAATTGCCAATATGTCTTGTTTCTTCAAACTTCAATCATCCAATCCACCAAACACCAAACGATTCAGTGGCAGAATAAGCTGTTTGGCATTGGCAGAGAAGATTTGGCAAATTTTTCATGGGCACAACCCACATACTCAGCGCTGCTGCTCATCCCACAAATGCATGTTCCTTACGAATGGGACACCATTTGTAAGCTGTTCTGTTCCTGTAGTTTTATGTGCATTTCTAACCAGCAGAGATGTTAGACCATAAGTCTGACTATCAGTGACATTCCTTACTCTGCTTGTTTTTGTTAATAAAGCCGTTTAGTTTGGGCATTGGAGCATATGCTTTTCTTTTACGCTACAACAGGGATGCAAAAAAGTGAGTGAAGAAATGAAGAAAGACAGTACTGCAAATACAGGAACTTAATGGCTACATCGCGAGTACATCGCAGAATTAGGAATGTTTGAAAATGTGATATGCCTGTGACACAAGAAGTCTTATAGAATTTAGTATATTTAGAAAAGTAGACTGCAGACATTGGTGCCTGAGGTGTTGACTTGTCGCTGTCCTATTGAGAAAAGCCAGCAGTGGAAGGACTTAATGCACACCATAACTGCGCTTCTATGTAAAAACATGGTATCTATCCCAACACCTCAAGAGATATAGTTTTGAGGCAGTGGTAGAAACCCTACATTTTTATATTAATGTATTTATAATATTAATATATTTTAAAGATAAATATTGAAATTTGAAGTGAATAATGTGTAAGTGTATAATGGCTCTTCTTCTCTGTTTTGTGTTTGGTCACAGTTCATGTACACCCTTTCTGTGTGTCTGATCCTGGAGCTGCTGGGAGGAATAATGGCGCTGATGTTTCGCAACCAGGTGAGCTGTCCAAGGTGTTGATCAATAACCTGACCGTTAGAAACACACACATACCAACCAAAGCTTTATGCAGCAGTAAACTGATGTTTACATACTGTTTATCGTGAGGAAATATTACACACCAAGAAAAGTGAATCGGATTAATGATGTATAGTTTGGTTCTTGGTTGGTCTCTGTATCTTTCTTCCCTCAAATATCTCTCTCCTAAACCTTTTCTTGCATCCTTTTTGTTTCTCACATTGTCTTACTTAATATCTCTGTCTTCAGTTTGTGATCTAATTTCCCTCCCTGCAATAAAACCCAATAATGTTCCTGTGCATACTAACACAGCATGATCAGGTTTTTTTATGCAGTGGTGACTGTACGAGCAGCTTTCTCGCGTTGTGACTATGAACATTGCTTTGTGGGGGAAAAAAAGACTAACGTGACCTAGAGCCCTAAATAATTACCTATTTTGTAATGGAGTAAGGGTTCTAGTAACAGTGTTATAGACTCCAACTTACTGTCAAATAATTTAAATGTTTTGACCAAAATTTTCAAATCATCATTTCAGTATTATATGTTAATCATCAGCTGCTATAAACATAATAAACATCAGAGTTGGTAAGCACATGACAAATGCTAACTGTGCCTACACTATGCTGACCTTTAGTAGATTCTCTATAAGAGTGAGAGCAGGTATTTATTTCTTGTCATGATCCTAGATCATCATCATATCATGGTTGCTGCTAAACTTTCTTATCAGATATGTGCCTGCTGTAGCTGGAATTAGTGCAGTGTGTGGAATAACAACTTATCGTGAACCGTCTTGTTTTGCCTTTGCATTTGTGTGATTTTATAGAAACATAAATAAAAATTTGCCAAATGTGTCTTTAAAAATAAGGTTTTATCTTCATCTTATTTACAGTACATGAAGTTCATGGTACAGCTGATGATGCATGAGGCATTAAAGTGCCTCACAATATTTTTGTATCATTATATAATATTTTATATATATATATATATATATATATATATATATATATATATATATATATATATATAAAGTTTTTCATCATTAGATGATCATTAGATTTTACAACAAAAAACAATCACACCTTGATAAGTGAGATAGTGCTAATGTAATAATGTGACCATGAGCCATGATTAAAGTGCCTAATGGGTATGATTATGACAGTCTTCTGAGATGTCATTTATGAAAACTGCCATTTATGAATATCTTAATTTGGCTCTTTGGGGAAAAGCTTGAGTATCAGTCTGTCTCTTCTCCTCTTATATGCTTTCAATCTCATTTACATGACTTTTACATTAAACCTAATAATGGCCTGTCTTAGAATAACTTTTTTCAATAATATCGTATGGTGCTTTTCAATGTTTATGCCTGTTATCCAAAAGAGAATATCAAAATAATGATTTCAGTGTGTTAATGGAAAATACAATAAAACTGAGCTTCTAATACAGTGTCACATCTTTCTTTTTCTGTCGTCTCATTTACATTGAGATGAAAAAGATATGGCAGTGCATTTTATAAGAATAAGTGAGCCTATAGTGGGTTCTTTAATAATGGTCCAGTGTTTTCTGTCTCAAAGGAAATTGCTTCAGTAGACTAATTCCAAGTCTATAAATCTGCTCATTGTAATGTGGTTTAAATGTGACGGTCCTCCCCCTATAGATTCACTGTGAAGACCTGATATGTTCAGGGGAGGAAGAAAATAAATTAAATGAAAGGCTCAGTCCCTTTTTAATCTCTGTGACTCTCATGATAGGAGCCAATTCAACTGTGGTTAAAAGAGAGAAATGACGGAATGGGGTAAAAAGCCCAATTATTTGTTGCCCCCACCTCTAATGAAGTATAAATAAGACTAATGTATTCCGAACAAATAGTGAAGTGAAATTAGTGGAAAACATTTTTAGTTCCCTAAATGAAAAGCTCTCCATGAACATACTTAGTGGATTTCCAAGTTGCAAATATTTATTCTAGTTTCCGGACAGACTAATGCATTAACCTAACGAGACCCCGCTGCACCAGATTGTGACTGACAGATGTGAGCTGTCAAACTGTCATATTTTAATATTCCAGTTCAGTGGACCAGTCACCTTGATGAATCAGAGCATTTTCTCCACAGAGCTGCATGTCTCAACACATGGATTGTAGATCACCTGTGTCATGGAAACAACATACAGTAAATGTGGTAACATGACATCCTTTATCCCATTAACACACACACAAAGTGTTTCAACTTTATCTGTTTTCTCTCCCTCTTACAGACATTTGAGTTACTGAACAAGAACATCCGAAAAGGCATAGTGAACTACTATGATGACCTGGACTTCAAAAACATCATGGACTTTGTACAGAGGAAGGTAAGCTCACAGTATGCCACTCCTTGTTTTCTGTCATTTGAACCTTCCAGTTGAACACGTGACAGGATTGAAAGGTCCCTAGGAACTTTTCAAAGAATTCATACTGCAATGCAGTACACACACAACACACTTGCTCAGCTTTACAAGGCTCGAGTCAGGATTTTTGAAGTGACTTTGGACGATCACAGCAAGTTGTGTCCAGAATAATCAGATAACTGTGCAGAGCCATCACCCTGCACCTGTTCCCAGAATGCATCATGCTGCTGTACACACAGCCTGAAGCTAAAGATGTCATTACCAACTTTTTATCGAGCGTAAGGGAATGCAGTGTCTGGGGGCAGCAGACCGATCACATATTAAAATGAAGAAGCAGACTGCACCAAACCACTGATTAACAGAAGAGAAAAGACAAACGATCTGTCAGTCTGCAGGTTACATGCCACATGCTATTAAGGATTGTGCCGAGTGACCAGCACCAGTACTAGTCGAGCAGGATTGTGTCTTGATTGAATGATATTTTGGATGCTGTCTGAAGGGTAATTTGATGGTTTAGCAACCACCTTCCTCAGTTCAAATCCCTTCACAGTGGAACTGGCCAGCTTTTAAATAAATGATGTGAATCCAAAAGTTTAAACTTCCAGGCATTTGTAGACTAGACTAGCAGCTTTAACAGGCGAGTTTCTCCTGATGTTCAGTTTTTTCACAGCAGGCAACTGTTATTAGCTAAAACACACTGTACACTACCTGCTTAGAACCTACTAGTAGACAGTCAAAGTTAGAGACTAGCTGGTCGCAGCGTTCTCGCTCAATACTGGACTAATTTCAAAGATTGTTGTTCCCATCAGTCACCTACATACAAAAACATAGGAAAATAGGGTCCAGGTTGAGTAAAACTAGAGTTACCCTTTAAGACTGAATCCTTACCACAGTGACTCACGGCCCTGTTCTGCATGTGTTCCCCTTTCTCTCCCTGCCTTTCTTGTCTGTCTCACTATGAAATACAACAGAAATGCCAAAAATGTTATCTTTAAAAAAAAAAAATGAGAGAATCTGTGTCAATCGTTTCAGTTCTGCCAGGAATAGTTGTTGTTGCTGGAGAGATATCAAAAAATGTACACTTGAGCAGTTCAAATTTAAGTCAAAAAATCACTTTGCCATATTTATTTTGGCATGCCTTCTGGTCGACATTCTCATCAGCTTTGGCAAACTTGTAGTAGTTTATTACCTTAAAAAGCATTTCCACTTCATTATCACTCTAAACAAAAGAAGGCCAGCTTGCCTTGGCAGCAGTGTTTTAATGTTTATCCTGTGATGTGATTTTTACTCGCTGGCTCTCTGATCTGCTTGCTCTGATAACAACAAACAGTGCCTCAGTAATGGTAGAAAGCCATTTGGCAGCAGCGGCATGAAGCTTCTTAGTGTAAAGCTGCTGGTTGGCAAGAGGAGTCAAGAGATGTGTTTTTTTGGAGGACTTGGACGAAGAAACAATCAGAAAACCTTAGCGGGGATTGAGGCTGTTCCTACACGTAAATGGGCTTTGTGGATTTATCTGCAATTGTGAGGACAATGGCCGGAGTAAATGGTGGCACATCTTCTATTGGTTGTGACTAAACGATGGAGAAAAAAAAATCCCTTTGTTGTGTCTGGGTTGGTGACTGCAGGCCATAACATAAGCTGAATGCCTTGGTTGTCACCAACAAGAAAAGGATGCAGGTAGGCCTGCATGATTAATCGTTATAAAATCGTGATCTCGATTCACCCTGTTCGCGATTTCATTTTTAAATGACTGATTTTTTGGGGGGGCATTTTCAGCCTTTATTTTGATAGGACAGCTGAATACATGAAAGGCAATCAGTTAAAGAGTGTGCTAAGAAATCATTCTGTTTTTGATACTGTACCTAAATTGGCAATTAACAAATTCCATTTCTCTAGAGCTGCAGCATGTTGATTAACATGTTTTAATTATGTAAATACATGTTCAAGGAGTTCAGAAAGAGCCTGTATCAGGGCCATATTTAGTTCAATGTGTTATATGTCACTATTTTTGGTAGCCTACTGTACCAGTATGTACTTTATTTTCTTTATTCATTGAATCCTCTATGTTTACAGGCTTGTGGTGATGCGCATTGTGCTATCGGTGCCAAAAAAATCTATGTTTGGTACTGCCAATTTGTTTTATTTTGTCATGGTTCATGTGTGCAACGTGGCAGAGAATCGTGGTATCAATTCTAAGCTAAAAAATCATGATTCATATTTTTCCCCGAATCGTGCCGGCCTAGATGCAGGCTTTAATTGATCTTCGATTAATGTCTCAACAAAATTAAACAAAAAACATCATTTTTGGTATTCATCAAATCTGTGGACAAGTTGTGTTGAAACTACCTAGACTGTTAAGCTAGGCATGCACTGTATAGTTTGAGCCTGTTTCTGTCCAAACTTTTGGTGTTTTACTGGTATAAAAAGATCAGGATTGTGTAAAATCTACCTTTTCCAGTTAAGATAGATTAGATAACTTCAGTAAGCTTTTTGCTTTGGGTTTTTTTCCAGCCTGAGTGGGTTTTAAAGGGAAAAAAGACAGCTCCCAACATAACTGCAGAGATATTCAGCTACAGAAATCAGTAACTCAAAGACGGAGTCGAGGTTCTGGTATGCAGCTCTCCAGTGTGTCTTACCAATATAAAAGAGTTTGATGTAGAATGGCAGTAAATGATAAGTTTGCCAAAACTGTTTTGAAAAGCTTTTTTTATGGTAATCTTGAATCATGCATGGAAGAAATGTCTCAACATCGCTGCATGGATGCCATGTAATAATGAAGGCAGGGAGCACATGATGGGCGGACTTCTGTCTTACGACCCACACTTTAAGCAGTCAGCTGGCCAATTAGCCACTAAATTAGTCACTCAGTCAGCCAGTCTGCCAGTGAACAGCTGGTCATCAGTCAGTTAGGCAGTTGGCAACAAAATCAGTCACTCCTTCATACTCAGAGACACAACTGACTCTGAGGACTGTCTCCAAGTCCCTCTGAAGAAATCATCCAACAGTGAAAAGACAATAGAAAACCACAGGAAAAAATAGAAAAATTGTAAAGAAAGTTCATCTGTGACACCAGCAGAGACAGACACACAAGAAGATGAAGGAAAAAGTATGACATTTGATTAGTGTTGTATTTTACTATAACTTTAGGAAACAAATTGTTGTGTAATCCAAAATCCATATATCTGAAAGTGACAAGGACAGCCTCTGTAGTCTCTTCCCTCGTCTCCTGCCGTCTCATTGGTGTTGACGTGTTTTGAGAGATTGGTCCTTCAGGTTTCTCCCGTGAGGATACAAAGCCCGCTGAATTGAACTCAGCATCAATCTTCCCAAAGATAGGATTTACTGCAGGACTGTGGGATTGAATTATGCTGTACAGTGGCTCCTACTGCACTAAACCCATAACTCAGTGTGAATTGTAATATTGCTGGACTTAAACACAACACTTGCTGACATTATAATCACATCGTAATTACTTTGCCTTCCTGTGACCCTCGTTCCGGACCTGACCCGGTGCTGGATAAATGGCGCTCTGTGGAGTCATGCCAATGAGAGAAGGGAGTATCCTTCCTGGCCCACTGGTATCATGTCAGCATACTGATCACAGGGCCTGGCAAAGAGCAGCTTCATACTTATTCATTTATTCATCCTCACTCTTAATCTCGTGTCTCGTCCTCTCTTTCTGTCTGACCCTTTGTCCTATTTGCGCTCTCTCTCTTACTGTCTTCCTGACTCACCTTCTGCCTCCCAATAAAATATCTGTCTCAGTAAATGACTACAAAGCAGAGCTAATAGTGCGGCTTTGGGGTTTTTCTGCCAGTGTTTACTCTCCAAGGCAGCCCTTGTCTCTGCAGTGGAAGTATAAATCTAATAGAAACTGAATGTAGGCATAACAGGATTGTTGTACTGTATTGTGAGTGCCATCAATTGGAGCAGTGACTTTCTTTAATTCAAATATTGAAAAGGATTTGGTCTGTGATGATTGTCATATCTATCCTATGAATAGTCTTTTCACACATATTTTGACCTGTCAAACACAAGCGTAACTAATAACCTTAATAACAGCTGCATCCTATTAATGCTATTTGTTACACCTGTGCTTCTGCTGCTATGATAAGGTTATTAGGTTATATTGAGATGGTAATTAAATTAACATTTACATTATCTGCAGGGTGGTCACCTAAACAGCATTCAAACCATGCAACACTCAAACTCTGATAATGAAGTTGTTTGAAGCAGCATTTAGTCAATGTGACCCAAAAGCGCTCAGCCAAAACCAATAATAATCAACGTCCTTTAGATAGCTTATCAAAGCTTGTTTATTTTTCCTGTGAAGTAATAATATTTCCTTTTCTCCAGGGTTTGTCAGTAATGGCTGAAATAGAGGGCAATCAAAAATAACTGGTTGGTGTCACACTATTTTGTGTGGTATGAATTTGTTAATTTTGGCTGCAAGTGTTATTGTATCAGGAGCAAACACGTCAGTCTGTGAGGCTGCCGCTTTCAGACGCTGGCTGAGAGTGTAGGATAGGTAGCAGAGGCCTTTCAGTAGAAAAATGTACGTTGTACATGTTTTTTAATAATAATTAATTCATTTCTGATATGAGTGAGAGGACAACTGGAGCTTTAGGTTCCTTGAATTGCGATGATATTGATTTGTTGTTTGCATGTAATCTGGAAAACTGTATTTTGGATGTATTTTTGTTTCTGTTGTCCAAATTAGGTTTTTAATCACTTGTTTGTCAAGTACGTTTGTGATTGATTTGACACATGTATTTGTTAAAGAGATTATAATATTGTACTGTATTATAGTATCATAATATTGACTACTGCTAGACACTGACATAAAACAGACTCATAATTACAAGCAAAGTGTCATTAATTATGGCTCATTTCTTCCCAAAATGTTACTGCCATTATGCCAGCACACCATAAACATGTTGTTTATCAAGTTATTTATTTATTTTTATCTTTCCCTCATCCCTGCCTCCCTTCTCTCTATCTCTTATTCTCCTTAAATATCCTCTTGTATCTCTCTCTGTCTTTTTGGCTTTTCTCCTCCTTCCAATTTCTGCACTTGTCTCTACTCCTCCATCTTTCACGTCTCTGGCAGTTTAAGTGTTGTGGAGGTCAAGAGTATACAGACTGGTCGGTCAACATGTACCACAACTGCTCTGCCCCTGGTCCATTGGCCTGTGGTGTCCCTTATACCTGCTGCATTACTACTAAGGTAGGTATAACTATTACCCTTTTTTTAACATTCTTTATTTAAAATTATGCATATAAAAACAAAGCAAAACAATACATTTAGGACAAAATGCAAAAAAACAAAAACAAATAAAGAACAATTAGTGTCTCGGCAAGCATACACGCCTAGTCAAGATGTATTACACAGTTGGACATCCCACAAAACGAAACCCCGAATAGAGAGGGGAAAGTACATTCGACAGGCGACCCCCACAAAACAACAAAAACAGACATCACTTCTCACAACAAGCTATTACCAATTAATCTATCTGGCCATCCAAAGTGGGAGATGGCGGGGGCCCACAGGACCAGAAACAAGTCCATTTTCGCATGAAGTTTTGCAGTTATCTTCTCCATTACATAAACTTTCTTTAGTCCCTCTCGCCATTGTTGAAGGGTGGGAGATAGAGGTCTGAGCCAGGACAGGGTTATCATTTTCCTCGCCACGAGTAGGAGAATCTGTAATAGCTGGGCCTTCCTTTTTCCTGTATCCTCCCCTGGAATCAAACCCAGTATATAATGTAATGGGTTCAGTGGTAATTTAATTTTCAAAATGTCTTGAATTTCTGCCTGGTATCGGGCAAAACTATTACCCTTCATTAATTAAGTATTATCACTACTACAACACCGCATTACATTGCAGCAACTAGGACTGTCACATGTTCCATTACAGCTTTTTCATCTCACCTGGCTCTTTTTCTTTTATAATGGGTTTGTGAAGCCAGGAACACTCGGTTCAGTTTGTATGTCATTATAGGAATAGCTGTAATAGTGTGGAGTTGCATTTAAAATACATCTCATCATCCTCATGATGGTGATTACGCCTTTGCCATGCCAGACACACTCCCAGGCAATTTCCTCCCACACAAAACAATGTGCTCCCTTTAATTAATACACCTACACTCCCCGGAGTTTACAGGGAAAAGGAACAAACAAAACTCACCCAGCTCACTACTGTTAACTGTAGATAAAGTCTGCCAATGTGATATTGTTACTGTAGTATTTTCAGTGTACAACTTATAGAATAATGGACTGATTGATTCTCAGTCAAAAGATGTTCTGCTATAGCAGGAGCCACTTCCACTTTGGTTTACCATCTCATCATGTAATTATATTGTTTTCATAATAGAGATATTGTGGTTCACAGATGGATTATTAATGAGTAAATTAAATTTGTACGTACGTTAAGCAAAGGATGAGAAAGATTGACGAAACACACCACCATGTGTGCCAGAGACGACACATGGTAGGCGACTATTGCCCTTGAAACAGGCTCGTCTTGGCTAACAAACAAGAAATCCACAGATTTACAGATTTATTTATAATACTCCTTTCTTGGAAGTATGTAGTACCAGGTTCCCAAAACAGCCAGAGACAGCACGTCTTTCTTGAAAATCTATAGGAATACATTATAATATATAACAAAGTACATTATTAGGTTGGAAATTATGGAATTGCAAGTAATTTTGCCATTTCCCTGCACTCCATTCTTCTTCTCCATTGGTGCAAATATAAGATAGAAACAACGTCTTTCTTGTCCATCAATTGTGTAATTAATCTTAACGGCTCATATAATTTCATCCATATTTAGATAATATATGATGTCCATATTTAGGTTCACATCAATGCTGTTTTCTACTTTATAATATTTGTAATTATCTTTGTAATTGCAGGCCGGTAAGTTCAAATGAACCCAAAGCAGCAATTAACTCCACTTGATCAAGTATTGTGTTTCTTCTTAGGCGTAAGAGTTGCTAATCAATCAATCAAAACTTTATTACAGACTCAAGGTCCAAATCACAAACCAACAATACATAAATGCATATCTAATAAAAAAAAAAAAATAACAAACAAACACGCTTGCTAAGAGTTGTTGTAAAAGTTTTTCCCACCTTGAAATGTATGGACAGAGACAACAGCGCCTGCAGTCAAACTCACAACTGGACACAGATTTTGCCATTTTAGTTACATTATGATATATCATAGAACACTGTATTACATTCAGTCACTTTGCAGAATCATGAGCAAAAAATGGTGACAGTGTGGAATTGTGAGTTACCCTCCCATTCCTACTACTGTCATCATAATACTGTAGTAATGTATTAAAAATTCTAAAACAAATGTGATCAATAAAGCCAATACAATGTGTATAATGACATAAATAGGGTGGTCATTTCTCCCTTCTCTTCTTCCTCTGCGAGACGGCCACAGGAGGTTGGCAGTTTGTGTCGTCTCATTTGAATATATGAATACATTTAAATATTTTGAATATGGGAAAAACACAAGCTCAAAGTCATAAGGCACACACACACACACACACATTACAGCTGAGCTTTCAATGGTCAACAGTATTGTGGTCAGTGTCAAGCTCAATGTCACACACGTTTTTTTGGTGTCTTCAGCAATCTTGTGGTTCAGGACTGTCATCTGTGTGCGCACAGGAGAGGCAATTATAATGTGTGTCGTGTACGTTTCCCTGGCAGTCTATTTGACGTTTTCACCACGTTAACCCTGCCTTCTTCTGTCTGCTGTTGAGTCCTCTTGAGGCTGAAAGCTGTTCACAGGCTTCTGTCTGTCTCCCACATACTGTTCTACCTCTTAACGTTATCTGTTCTCTCTGCTTTCTCCCCTCCAGCCTAATGAAGTGGCCAACACTATGTGTGGGTACAAGGTATTGGAAAAAACGGTAAGGCCTCAAAGTCTGATATGACTGAATTAAGAAAAGACTGATTTCTCATTAAATTCCAGCTCCCCTCCTTTAATGTCAGTTTGAAATATTAAGTGCATTTTTAATTGCCACAATGACAATAACAGCCAGACAATTATAATTTAAAAGTGGCATTTTCAGACAGTTGTTCAAAACTATTAGATGGTTGCTGTGTATTTAGTCTATATCCTTGACGTTACATTTCCAGGATTGCTCCGGTGCTGCAGGAAATTCCACCGGATGCATGTATTTTCGCCTTCCTTCCGCTTTCTTTGATTTGGATTTTGAAACTCTGGCTGTGGTTAACTGCTCCTCAGATCTCTGTAGGGTAAATCCAGACAGCTAGCTTGACTATCTGTCAAATCTGAGTTTTCTGTTGCATGACTAAAACAACTTTTAAACGTACACGTTCCACCAACACAAGTTCCTTCCGAGCCTATTTTGCAGTGGCATCGCTGCTTTTCTCTGGTGCTTAGCACCGGCCAAGACGATGTGATTGGTTTTAAGAAATGCCAATAAACCAGAGAACGTTTTTCTCCCATCCCGGAATGCTATGTGGACTAGCCAGAACCTCCTCCGCTCCGCAGCATGGAGTCTTGCAAAGCGAGACTACTGTGTATTAAACACAGTGAGTGAAGAGAGATCAGGCCCGAAAGGTCCAGTATGTTGCTGGGACTTGATCAGTTTTAGTTATTATATAAAATTATAACATGAATAATAAATGTTTTATTTGTTGAATGATGTGCTGCTGGTGTTAGATAATTCACTAAACTAGTAAAACAACTAAGTAACCAATTCCTTGACTGTAACCACTGTAACTGAAAACTAATGCTACAGTAACAAGCAATTTCTGTCTTGCAGCGTTTGGACTTGATTGACACCATCCATATCAGAGGCTGCACTGATGCTTTCTTCATCTGGCTGATGGACAACTATAAGATTATGGCTGGACTGCTATTAGGGATCCTTCTGCCTCAGGTACGTACACACACACACACACACACACACACACACACACACACACAAACCCACAAACTATCAGTTAAAGCAGTTTAATATGCATGATGGTCAGCACAATGTATGAGGTTCCTTATGTATGAGGAAGGGTGGTCTGTTGCAGTGGTGTAGTCTAATGTATTGTAGTGGGTATACTGTACTGTATCTATATATTGGCCAGAATCTGCCTCTGGGGGAGGGGGGAGGGCATGTCATAGTGGTCTGGGTGTCCTCCCTCAGGGAAGTTTTGAGCATCAAAATCTTAATTTCCCGTATTCGGATACACTTTTATGCACCAATTTACGGTGGAAATACCTTTTATTGTGAAAAAGAAAAACACTGATGACAATTCAAAATATAACAAAAATACATATAATGGAAAGTTATGTTGTTGCGTGTCATTGGGTATTTTTAAGTGGGTATATGGAAATCCTGGAGCTATCTTATTGGGTGTACTGCGTATACTTGTGTATCACGTAGACTACACCACTGGTCTGTTTGTGTTTGATTCAAACCTAAATTAGGTTCAACTCAGGTTCAACATCACCAACACGTTTAGATTTTACTTGAGTTCCGATTCACTATTTAGTTCAAAGTATTCTGGTGGATCTGTGGTACCAGTAGGTCTGATTAATGAAGGAAGCGTAAAACAACTTTCATAAATCATCAAAGATTTTTCTTTCCATTTTTGGTCTTTCATTAATGGATACTATTATAGTCAGGGAGAACAGAAGTCTTTTGTCCTTCAGCAGTAAAACACCTGCTGACAGACAGGTGATTAGCTCTGCCTTCGTCATCAGTAACTGACATCGCTTCAGATGAAGCTTCAGAGAAAAGACGTCTCATTTCTCTAAAAGCGATTCTTCTCCTTGCATCTCTTTCTCGTGTGTAACGTGGGAGGGATTAAGAAACAAGGAAAAGTTGCAAGTGAGGAAAACGAGGAGACTTGTGTGAAGTGTCCATGGTAACCTCCCTTTCTATACTTAGCTTCTCTCTCTTTTTGTCTCCAGTTCTTTGGTGTGATAGTCAGCTGGCTGTACATCACTCGTGTTGAAGACGCCATCAGTGAGTACGGTAATTACATGGACCTGCTGGACTCAAGTGCAGATGAAAGGGAAACCAAGGAGCAGGGCCGCATGGGCAAATGGTTTAGGTGTATGCCAGAGATTGACTGATGGAGCGAAAAACAAAAAGCAGCAAAAGGACTCCACCCAACACTCAGTTGGTTAAATCACTCCAGTCAGTCCAGATACTGCTGCAGCCACCACGGGAGCCTTTGAACTGCAGGTTTACTACATGCTCACTCTGCTGTGGGAAAGAAAAAGTGATGTTTTTTCATGTTTGTTTTTGGGAAGGAATTATTCAGCAACCACATTATTGAGAGTTTTATATTCAAGTGTCAGTTCCTTTTTTCAGTTTAACTGTAAACTTACTGCAGGTATATAACACCAACATGTTTGCAGGGCTCACTGTGGTGTTAACTATTAATTACTGCGTTAACATACAGTGTACTACTAATGCATGACTGGGAAAAAAAGAGCTAATTTAGATATAGCTGGTGCTTTTAGCTGCATTGTGCCCAAAAGAGTCTCAGGGATAAACTCAGAAACAATTGAACCACTTTTGCTTCTGATTTCATAATATGACATTTATTTCCAATACACAACCACAATTTACAGCACTGACCTTTTCTTACTTTTTATACCTGTGTTTTTACTACAAATTAAAGCATTGCTCGGCTCCTTTATACAACCACTGGTGGTGAAGCAGGTCCTATCATCCAACCACTACCATTTCCAAAATCTCCAATGCAAGCTATTGTAGGCTAAGACCATTTCTGTCATCTGAAAGCAGGATGTGTTCGCCTTATTTGTATAAAGACTTGAGGTTTGACACTGTAGAATAAGTCTTTATACAGTACCCTGCACATCCACTTGTGACCACAAGTGCTCACTGAACTTTAATGATGTGTCCAGCACAACAAGGGATGTTTGTATTGCTCACATTTTCTTCATCAAAGCCTTAACTTTGACTCTTCAAAACACAAAATGTCCTGATCATCTTCAGTCAACTTACTGGTATAATGAGAAAATTAAAAAGCTGACCTGACACGGAGTCTGCTTCAGATGATCAGTTTTATGTCAATTTAAAAGACGAAAACTAATGCTGTGCTAACTGCCATAGTCTCGCTTTGCCAGACCCTCCTCCAAAGCACGCTGGAGGAGAGTCTGGCTACTCCACATAGAATTCGGGATGGGAGGAAAATTGGACAGATAGTCTAGCTAGCTGTCTGGATTTACCCTGCAGAGATCTGAGAAAAGGTTAATCATAGTCCTCATAAATCGACCGGAGTTTAAAATGCCAACACAAAGGAAGCCCAAGGCAGCGGATATCTGGCCAAAATGAGCAATGGAACGGGGCAACAGAGCAATCCCGGAAGTGGAACGTCAAGGATATAGACTACCACTGCCATAACAAAAGGATATCTCAGGATTAGGTACAGCAACCATGTCTCCACATACTTCTAAATTGCAATCTGTGAGACACACAATTCCACCTGATTTTTTTTTTTTTGTCAACGTTTTAAGGATAAAGTGGCAAAATATTCACACAGAACGTACCTCTAGTTACACAACCTTGTGACTTGAAGCACAAGCTATGACGTGTGTCAAAGTCCTATGTTTTGTGTGCGCTCTATCCACCCAGACCACCTCCCTGCAACTTATACATGTCATACCACACTTGAAACAATGTTGCCACTGAACATAATTCAGGTAGCAATTAAGTTTCTAAATAGATTTGGCTTAATTAATTCAAAGTATAATTTCTAGGAGACAGGGTTGCGTATACAAATATTAATGCATTTTCAAATTGTTTAGCTTGAGCATCCTAAAACATACAATCCAGTGTGTTTTTTTTAGTTTTACACATATGCACTTGTTATTTTTGTGCATGAAAAATGTGAATTTAATGTGCTACTGAACTTCGTTTGGTTTGATGTGAAGTTGGAAACTGAGACCAAATTGGTAATCTTTACATTTTAAATCTCCCTTCCTTTGTGTCTTTTTGTGACTTCACAAATGATATTAGTATATACTGTACTGTACTTACATCACTGCTAAAACATGTTTGCAAGCATTTCAAATAGGTTCTTTTCAGTCTCATTGCTTCTATTCAGCAGGACTTACCAAGGTTTCCACATTGGCCTTGTTTGCACTAGAGGGTCAAATAAAGATTGCCAGGGCTTTATCTTCACTAGTATGGTCACAAATCGGTGCCAAATATCTAATAATGCAGAATAAATTAATTCAGCTCATGTTCATCTTGCATAAAAGAATTATTGGATTGGATTTTTACCTTACTAACATGTTGTGTTGTCCTTCACTTGGATTTGTTTTGTTAAGCCTTAATTAGAAAAGAGTCTTTTCTTGTTTCAGCTCGGTCACTACTTGACTGTAACTTGTGAAGCTATGGGTTGGATTTGGCCATAAGTACTCGTCCACATCACAATGTATGTTTTCATAGTTCATACACCTTGGGAAAAATCTTCTTGAATGTCGAATCCAAGCCTGACATTGGTCAGCAGTAATGTCATCACAAGCCTAATCCACACTATTGTATTGTAAACACTGTAATCATTGCAGTGGTCCTTTGTGGCCCTGATGGTTTGAGCACTACTGTAAGTTACCAACACTAGGTTGTGGGTTGAAATCCCACACTTAAAAGTGGTGATTCTCAAGTTTTGCATCGGACTACAATAGGCAAAAAGTTAAAGCAGTTTAATATGCATGATGGTCAGCACAATGTATGAGGTTCCTTATGTATGAGGAAGGGTGGTCTGTTGCAGTGGTGTAGTCTAATGTATTGTAGTGGGTATACTGTACTGTATCTATATATTGGCAACCATACATACGGTACATTAGGCAAGCGTTTCATTGACTATCAGTTATGAACAATGAGCATAGTGTTAGTAAAACGTATTTTAACAAGAAGAAAATCCAATCCAAAGTTATGCATGTACTTTGTATGACCGTAGTGTATTTCAATGTGAAACTGGGCTTTCTAGATGTTTTTTTGTACACAGTCAATGTCAGATGTACTTTTTGATGATATGTTGGTTTATTTGTACTTATGGTAGTGAAATATTACCCCGTACTTGTGAGAATAGTACCATAGCATCAGAAAAAAACTGTAAGTAACAGGTCAGGTTCAACATACAGTAACATACGACAGCTTCATGCTGGTCAAACAGCACTGAGAAGAAAATATCTATCTAATATAATAGTTTTATGACATGATGGATTTGGAAGTAAAGACTTATTTTTTGGTTTCCACCCAGGTCACTTTGTCTGACTCATTAAATCAGACATTGAATGGTTAAAAGTACCATCTTGGCTAATAAACGTGCTGGTCAGTCCAGGTAATCAAGGGAAATGGCAGTATAAAATTATCAGCAATTCTTTTTTCTTACTAAAATGTATTGACCCGACTGAAAGAAAATATGACTGTTCTTTACATTTTATTGCCTTTTTAAGTCTGATCATACTGTATAATACTTATAACCAAAGAACATCCATACAGTAATGTGTACAACATGGAAGATGTTTTTTTAAACATGTTGTATATGACATAAAGAATATTGCAGAGTGTGATGACCTTTCTGTAACTATTTCTGTGGTGATGGCGCAGTGGAAATGACACATGCCTTTGGTGTGGGAGGTCAGGGTTTGATTCCCACTGTGATACATCAACCAATGTGTCCCTGAGCAAGACACTTAAAGGGATACGCCACCGTTTGTTAAAATAGGGCTTATCACGATCTGGAGATAGGTGGGCCAACGCATTTTTTGTGCATGCATTGTTTTAGTCCGGTGCAACACCGGCAGTGCCGCCGCTAGTTAGCTTAGCGAAGTGAATGGAATCCTATGTTGTCGGTTAGCATGTTGTGAGTAAAAGTGAGCCAACAAAAGACAAAAAACCTAATTACTTGCACTGAGACAGGTGCATCGGCTCACCTATCTACAGCTAGGGGAGACCGTGATAAGCCCTATTTCAACAAACTGTGGCATATCCCTTTAACCCCTAGTTGCTCCAGAGGTGTGCGACCTCTGATAGATAGCAATTGTAAGTCACTTTGGATAAAAGCATCAGCTAAATGACATGTAATGTAATGTAACTACAGTCTACAATCACAGGACTTACACAACACAGCTAAAGTGCCAATGTTGTCACTTTAAAGGAATAAGCCAGATGTATATATCAAAAGTTGTCTTATTAGTTTCATATTGCGAGGACATTCACAACCTTTATGTATGCCATCTACTGTATGCACATAGTTCGTCATGTGCTATATACAGGTGCATACATTCAGTACATCTGTGGCCTTACTGGGAATTGCATCACCAGTTTTTAATCGTTTAATGCATTGTCAGTTCACTGATTTGCACAAACCACATTTATTGAAAGAAGTATGTTGTTATGTTGTTTTGCCTGGTTTGGGGTGGAAAATAAAATGAGTTAATACTGTTCTGTTGTTTGTCTTTGAGTTGACTGTAGCACTGAACAGATCTTCTTGGGGGGCTGTTAAATAAATGATGGCCTATAAAGTATCACACTGTATTTTCCAGAGCAGGCTTCACAAGCACTGTCTAAATCTTTCATGTAAAAGTACGAAAATTTGTATGTGAAAGGTCCAAGTATAAATATAATATAGATGGAAAAAAGTGCAAACCCTGTCAGAGGACATCTTAGAATTATTTCTACTAATATCTTTTAAACTAAGTATATTAGTTTAATCAAAAGTAGAGACATTCAAATTCCGGTGTCACAAAGGGTCACTATTGCTTGGATCTGAAACTTTAAATGTCGAAGAACCGCATACTACATAAGCAGTAATAAGTATTATATAATATTTAGCACATTTAACTTAGTTGACAGTTAAGCATAACAATTCAGAAATAAAGGATAAATATACTATACTTTTAGATAAATAAACAATGTACTCTAGACACTTTAAATCAGAACAAAATGTCATTCTTACTTCACATTGAAAACATAAATGAATACATGTTTAACCAGCATGTTCAATAATCAATCCACTATGCGGATAAGAATTTGACCATTCAGGGTTTTAAAAATGTGAAACGAATTAAGTTGCTGATTTAAACTTTCACTTGAATTAAGGAAGGATTATACTTTGATAAGATTCCTTTAGAAAAAATGCCATACAAAACATTTTCTTCTCATATACAGGCATTATCTGAGACAGAGTGGTTTAGTGTTTGTTGAATTTTCTTTCTTTCCGTTACTCCTGCTGCTTTGAGGACTTCCTGCTGGATGGCACCTATTAATAATTTACTCCTACCACCAACACGGAGTAGGAAATCATTTTCCTACATTACCAACATGGACGGAAGTTGTGAATGGTCTGGGAGGAGTGGTCATGTTGCTCTGCTCCACCAACACACACCTTAAAATAACTTGTTTGGTTTCTTTTCATTGCTCTCATTCTCTCTACAACTCCACAACCAGAGAAAATTATTTTTTATTATTAATACCCCCCAGTCTCAGAAAAGTGAGATTTCCATGTCTTTTTTTCTTATAAAGCAGATTGAGGGCCCAGATAAATAAAATCAAAATGCCCAAACCACAGAGAAATGCACACAACCCATATTCAGAAACTGTGCCTTTAAACAAGCAGTCAGGCCAGCATGGTTGTGATGTCCCAACTATACTATATATAGGTAGGCATTGTGCTCATCTCGTGGATTTGATGTACCATGTATCTAAGTGAAAAGTTGATCATATCATAAGCTACATCTTGTATCAGATATCCAAATAAACTGCCGTATACACATACAGTGTGTCATGTGCAGGGAGTGTTGTCACGGAAGTCACAAGATTCTCCTGTGAATGGAGTGATCATGTAGCTGAACATGTGAGAGCAATGTTTGCATGAGATGTACAGAATCAGATCCGTAAATACATTTGACGCCATTCTGAAATATTTATCCAACATTGCCACATTCCACCATCACCCATGTTACATATTTCTAGTGTGTTGCATCTCATAAATCAACATCCAAAACCTCCTGTTTCACGTGCGTGCATGCATGCGTGTGTGCGTGTGTGCGTGCGTGCGTGCGTGCGTGTGAGATTACACATGCCTCTGCATTCACTGCAGTATGGACCGTCCAACTGACCTTGCTGACAGGTTTGTGTCCCTTTCAGTCTCTGAGTTGATCTGTGTGTCCGTCAGTCATCTCTCAATCTGTCTATCCTTTGACTTTCACTTCCCCTCCTTAGCTGTTCACTCTGAACCACATGAGCAGACGGATGTACAGACAGCAGAGGAGAGTCAGGGGTGTGCTATGTCCTATGACTGTGTGGTTCAGAAGAGAACAGATGGAACTGCTTTAATTCAGGTTCGTCCTGGTATCTATTCCATTGTCTATTTTGATACATTGTTTATAATCCTATAGTTTTCAATGTCAGTAGAGATTGTTTATAGTGAAGACAACATCTGAGGCTCTGTAACTCTGTATCTATTTTGTGACTGAAAGGATATCCATCCACTGAGGTTTACCTAGGACCAACAGTTTAAAAATCCTACAGTGACCAACAGGATAAATACTACGGTGAAATTTAAATCAAAAGGTCCGTCCAGCCATAACACACTGACACAAAGGCATAAATCCACCTTACGTTTGCTGGCTTGTCAGGGACAGTTTACTAGATTCCAATCCACCGGCTTTAAGCTTCAAATGCAGTTCTTCTCTGTAGGCTGTTGTCTTTTATCTTGTGCACCTTCCTGAGCCAAAAGTAGTTTTTTAGTGTAAGTTACAGCCAGAGCTTGCATTGTCCTATTAGTCCATAGTTGAGTAACTTTCATTTAATTATCTTAAACTGAACACTTATCCCATAGGAAAGTGCTGAAGGCAAAGAGTACATCAGCAGAAATCATGTACAAATAAACACATTAATGTCCCATTAGAGGCAAGCTTTTTCTCAGATCAGCAGCACTTTGAGTCTGGAGAGGGCATCGAGGGCTGCTCTTACCAATGGCTCATCTGCGCAGCTCCTGCAGTGTTATTTATCATCACTGTCAAACTTTAACCCAACATACAGAAACCAGAACTACTTTTCTCGGAACAATTGAACCCACCAAGCTCTCTCTCACACACACACACACACACACACACACACACACACACACACACACACACACACACACACACACACACACACACACACACACACACACACACACACACACACACATACATTCAACCTCTACTAATGGACTGCTTGCATGCAGTTAATGATCCTAGCACAACTTCCAAAATTGTTAAAACATGCTCTGGTTGACAATGCCAATAAACTCAATTGAAATCAGAGCCAGTGGAGTGGAAGTGAATTACTATGCACCATATTTGACACATATTTGACAAAATCGAGCATAAGGTCAGTAGTTTCAGGACATGGTGAAATGAGCAAAAACACTCAGTAATTTCACATTTCAGTAACTGCAATATGATGTAAAGCTGCAAAACAGCTTCGGTTAAATGTTTGATTTTTTATAAGCGTGTAAATGTGTTTAGAATCATCATTTAATGCAATAATATAAACACAATTTGGCAACCATTTATTGTCATAAGTAAACATAGTAAAATCTATTAAAATGCATGATGTGCAATATTACTCGCTGAAAAAATGACATGAATATACAGTAGTTTTACTCTTCACAAATGTAAATGAAACTATCCCAAAGCCACTGCATTTGGTGTCTGCCTACCAACCAAACCAACCCCTTCTTAAATCTGAGCCAAGTCACTCATGTGCATTAAACTTCCATTTAACTGCTTTAAAATACTTAACATAGATAATGGGTTGTTTGCTATTAGCTTGTACCTGATAAGTTCAATCAGAGAGCTAATGAGGACATAAAAGAACACTAGATCTGTTTCTAATTAATTTAATCAAGGACAAAATTGAACTGGTAAGAGAAAACCTGTTCATGACTAGTGAATTTATCACACTGCAATTCATCATTCACAACAAGAGTTTTGTGCACTCTAACTATAATATTGTTCTTGTAGGAAATCAGAAATCATGGAACATTTGGTTTATTAGCTAATCAATTAATACATGTTTGTCTAAACAGATATATTTTCTCTAAATATATATTCTCTTTTCCAACTTTGTAGACACAAACACAAACACAAACACACACACACACACACACACACACACACACACACACACACACACACACACACAATGTGTCACTGTGTCCAATAATGCGTGGGAGGGTGCTGGTCATTTATTAGTCTGATAGATTGCCCGGTGTCTGCGCTGTTGCTAACATTTAGCTGTGGACAACATGACAAACTAAGCTAATCAGTTAGTGTGGACAGCAGCAGGAACGTCGATGGAGAGGTGTGTCTTTAGAGCCACATGGCTTTTTACAGACCTACAGAGTGGAACTATAATTGGCTCATAATGCTACTTGTTTCTCAAAGATCAGCTAACCACATGCATGCATGCATACATACTACATTAGAACCATGTATATAGTGGCCATACTCCACATCCATATACTCCTCGCACTGTGCAGACCAAGCAGACACATTGTTTTGAATGTATCAACCAAATGACCACACCATGACAACCAATATTATGTGAGACTCATTTTTTTAGTCTGGTAATCAGTCTGATCTGATGCTGGCATTAACACTGATGACAACACTCAATAAACTAACAACAAGAATAGAATGAGTCTGAAAAGCAGCAACGAACACAACATCCTCTGTGTGAACCAGAACAGCACAAGAAAGATGTAATCAAAGATGTAATCATCCCGATGACATGAAACAAATATTTTCCCACAGTAGCAAATAGCTGCTTTTACTTAATATGTAATTATGCAGTCAACACTTGTCTAGTCTCCAATTTGTAATGTCTGTACATCGTCTGTGTTTCTCCTGTAAACACACAGTAATTAAAGGTCATGCAGTTAGGAAACTGAAATTTAGTTTTATAAGTCTGGATTCAGGCAGTTTTCTGGTCAGTCCCCAAATAAAGAGTGTCTTTTTTGTAATGAAAGTGGGCCCTAGGTGACAAACTGTACTTACTCTGTTTGGGTTCCAAGTTGTAAAAGAACAAGGCCAATGAGCTTGGAAATGAAAAGGTGAGCTAGAGAAACTAAATCATGGATAGCATCTAAAAGATTGATTATACACAATTAATGTGTGCACCAAACTTCATGACAATCCATATCATAGTTGGGGAGGCATTTTACTTAAAAGCTAAAAATGTGAACCTCATGGTAGCACTAGAGGAAAAGTCAGGGGGACCACTAATAACTATATTAACTACAGAATAAATACTGATCACTGTGAGCTGAAAGAGTATTTATATATATATATATATATATATATATATAAATATATATATATATATATATATATATATATAGGTATTACATCAGATATTTAGCTGGCTTTGTCTTGTTTTGAGACCTAAAAGTGCACTTTTAGCCTACATTCTCCACCAGCAGAGTTATACTAGAAAGGAAGCAGTTCTGATGGCAGGAGGATGTAGAATAATCATTTCTTAGTCATTTCTTTAAAGTAACATACATACCAGCTAAGGTGGGAGGCGGCCATTAAACGCATGCTCCACATAAATGTCATGTGAAAATACTAAATTAGTTGGGGGAAACACATGTTCACGTTTTCCTAATCCAACTTGTTGGTAATTGACTGAAAAATCTGCAACATTTGGATGAATTCCAGTTGTCAATTATATCTAAATAAATATGAAAACCTAGCAGCTGTAAACTGACTTCACAAGACACACATCCCACCAACCTGACCTGAAAATGCACCGTAGCTCAATAGAAAATAAACTTGAATATGTAAAGGTGGAACTGCCGTGTGAGAATCTGACATGTTGCCAGCCCGAACCAGTAGAGTCCAGTCTGAACACGATATCTGACTGTAGGCAGTACTGGTTGAGCATGGAAGTGTGTGCTGTGGTGTCTGAATATTCCTGTGGGTGTGTTGTCATGCTGTATGTGTGCACTGAGTTGTGTGTTTCAAATGTGCATGGGCTCCTTTTGTAATATAGGCCTGTGCGATGACATTCTAATCAACTCATTATTTATAATTAATTCCTACCCTCTGCCTTACATACCAACATGCGCTCATACACACAGCTGAATAGGTGTCACTGCGCAGGAGGGCCCTCTGACTCTGCTCTGCACTGAGCCTGTTTTCATTCCATCATTACGTTTCTGGGTGATCATACTTAAATCTGCATATGTGAGGTGCTTTCACCTGTGTTTAAATGTAAGGTTAATTAAACTTGGTCTTATCCTGAGGTGACATGAAGGCCACTTCCTCACCTACTTAGACGTTATATATTGGACATTTTACATACACCTTCTAGTACACCAGAGAGCTTTTGACATGTAACAGTAGTAAAAGCACAGGTGTAAATAATAAAAAACAAATGACGGTTGAATTCCATGTAGCTGCTTCAGTTTCAGGGTAGTGTGCATGCTGGCTCACTGTCACACTGTCATGACTTACTGGGACACTTGAATAGAACAAAGCCATCATTAATGTTATTAAGCTGCAAGCTGAATATGAAGAGTTAGAATCTAGTCGTTGAAAGACTTGACTGAGTGCTTAATGAGCGACACATGACTGTGCGAATTAAATAGCTTGATCATTAACATGTAGGAAGAGATGGAAAGGTCAATATAGTCAGCCATTCGGGTGCTTTGTTAAATGTATGTTACTAATGACTACCAAAGACTAATCTGTCCTCTGTCCCTTTCTCACTTTTCTTTCTTTAATTCTCTAAATTTGGCTTTGACCTTTATAAGAAGGAGTGGTGAGGCGGGCAAACATCCAGGGCTTGGAATATATATATATATATATATATATATATATATATATATATATATATATATATATATATATATATATATACCCTTATTGCACTGTGGGTCGGAGAGAAACATTTACAATTGCTCTGTATGTTTGGCACATATTGCAGAATTGACAATAAAGTTGGCTTCACTTGATAACGAGTCAGTGAATGAATGAATGACTCAGCAAAGTGACTGAATGTGTAAATATGCAGAAGACACCAGAGTTTACTGATGTCATGTCTTCACCCCTCACAGGGCAGCAGATTTTGATAAATGCATCATGGAGGATCACAGCCAGCTCGTGGCAGAGACTCATCCTGCTGCTCCAACTATTTGACAAGATAACGATGACAAGATAGAGAGTTTAAGCAGCAATGACCTGACAGCTCAGCAAATTTATATCAATAGATTCCAATGCACAACAGGGGTCAAGTCAAACTCAGATGTGTGCACTGGATGAAGAGTAGAGTCAAACTCTACATTAGCACTATGACTTCTGCAAGCAGCAAGTTAGAATCAAAGTTAGAATTTGATTGTGTCAAACTATGATCTTTTTCTTGACACATTTCCTTCTCTTTGTATTACACTCCAAAAGGCAAATATATATGACTCTCTACAGTGTGGGTGTTTTTAACAAGCCATGGAAAACACAATGAGCATTTCTTTTAAATCTTCATTAGATAATTGGGCTAATTTGGATCATTTGAGACAAAGCTAGACAACAATCTGATCATTAGTGTTTGTTTCTGTGACATCCATGTTAGCACCATTATCTTGTTCTATTGCTGTTGCCAAGTTACTCTCAGTATTGTCAGATGAGTCAACTCATCAGAGCACTTATCTGTAACTGACATGTTGTGTATTGCATCATACACTATGTACTATAAACTAATCTCTATTGCATACTGTTTTGCAGTTAGAAATGAATAATAAAACTGTAGAAATGAGATCTGTTGATATTTAGAACGTGAAGATCTCTATCTGCTGTTTTCTTTTGCTTTTTAGTTTTACTTTACTGTACAAAACTGTTGGTAAATTGACTAGACCTGTGTCTTTTTTGTAGTAACAATACTCTTACAGTTTTGTAATAGCATGAACTGATACTAGATGTGATACAGTCGTATTTGTACTAAGTTTTGGAGGATTGATACGCTGTGGTACAACGAGAGAACAATTACAGCTCTTTGACAAACTATATATAGCTGTGTCCAGAAGAAAATGACCACGGCTGAATTACGTTTTAGGAGGGTGCCAGCTGCAATCAGGGGCAGAATAATTGAGGAAGCTCTGATATGTAATCAAACTCCTGAACTGAACTAAAGAAATCTGATAAACCAGTCCTTAGTATGTGGTATGTAGTAGCTCTGAGTATCGCCCATGATTCAGTGCAGAGTGAGGAGGATTTAACACTTGAAATAAATGACACTAAAATGTGTTCTTTCTTGTGTTAACAACAATACAATCAACTGGTTAAGAAGCATGAAAGTAAATAAAAACCGTATGTTACTGCTCTGCATGTTTGATTGACAACTGGACCTACAGGGGGACAGAGAGGCAAATACTAAAATTGCTCTGGTAACAGTAGTTTACATGTTACGTCACAGTGTATTGGTTGTGGTGGTATTACAGAGAGTTATTGTTTTAGTAGACCTACTTTATTTTTAGTTTGAAACAGGGTCTCTGTCCCAAAACCATACAGACAACAATATTAATTCCATATTACGTATTAATTTCTATTTCCCAAAAGTTTACATACATTAGCTAAAAGATGATGGAACACTGAAGTACTATCTTCTTCATTTTTAGTCTGTCTGAAAACTCTTTTGCACATGTTTATACCAGTTCACAGTAAAGTGTAAACACAAGAACACCGTGTCAGGATGTGCACATACCAAGAGTGCCACCTGTGTGCGTATCCACTTTAAAAGCTTTATTTTACTCTCTCATTTGACTAGCAGCTGAGGACACAGACCAGATGCCAAAACTATATATTGCTGTGGATGGACACATATGTAAAGTTTACAGGATATCTGTTCTGGTGTGTGTGTGTGTGTGTGTGTGTGTGTGTGTGTGTGTGTGTGTGTGTGTGTGTGTGTGTGTGTGTGTGTGTGTGTGTGTGTGTGTGTGTGTGTGTGTGTGTGTGTGTGTGTGTGTGTGTGTGTGTGTGTGTGTGTGTGTGGGGGCCCCCCACTGGTATGTTATTGTCTGACCACACACTGAAACAGAGGACTTTAATCCTTACGTCTAAACTAACAATACCATGAATGGTATCTCTTGTATTTTTCAAATGCCTGGCTGGAACCCAAAGGAACAAGCTAACAGAGAAGAAAATAGTAAACAAAAAAATTTCATTTAGAAAAAAAAGGAAAAACATCTCAAAAGAAAATGTCTGTAACAAAGTTTACTGAAAGTGTCAGTTAACCTATCCTACCTTGGTTTACATCTCATAGAGTCATTCATAATGATAACAGCGTTGGCATTTTAAAATGTCAAATGAAAGTGTAGCAGTCATTAAAAGGCAGTCTAGTGTCTCAAAAAGTTGACCCTAAACGTTTCTCACATGGTAGGCTATGTTTTGTGAGTTTCACTCACAGACTGCAGGTGGACATCTGCTGCCATCTCCTGGTCAGCAACTGCAAATCTGGTTTATTCTAGCCAAGGCAGACCATGAGGCAGGCAGGTAGGCATTTACTGTAGGTGTAGATAGGTGGTTTTATATAATAAAACAGTCAATCCAAACAGTAAATTTGTTCCTGTTTTAGTCATTTAAACTTTTCACATTAAACTGCAACGTGAATATCAACATAACATTATATTAACTGGCTGATACCACTGCTAAAATAAATGGCCTACAAATGTTACAGATAAGATAATTGTTTGACATTGTTCAATCCTCTGGTGTTATTTTGTTTCAGTTCAGTTTCATTTTTATTTGAACAGGGACAGCCAGTTGGTGGCAGTAAAGCTTTATCATGGACTGGGTCCATTGTGTGCCTTAGTTTGTCAGCCACCTGTGTTGCCATGTCCGTTAATTATGTTTTTTTTTTAAGTGTTTGGATTGTTTGAATTGTTATCTTTACAGGCAGTTTCCTTGGGCATGTTTAGCATATTTTTGTGTAAAAAACAATGTCCACTTCAATGTCTGCTACTTTCCTACTGCATAAAGCACATCAATTGGCCCATTCTATTAGTTACAAATGAAGGTGTTATAGTAGAAATTGTCAGCCTATGTACCAAAATAAATGTGAAGTCCAACTTCATCCAGTGCTTCATCAGTTTTATTTTAAACCCGTATTATTCCAAAGACAGAAGATGGGGAGTGAGCCTGTCTAACACAAATACTTGTTTAAGGAATCATCTGAGATTGTTTGTTTCTCTCGCGATATGTGGCAACCCAGTGAGCAGCCAGTCTTCTGTCAGCCCGTGAGGAGGATTCAAGGAGCAGTTAGGCAGACTGGTGGTCGTCTGTTATCAGCGGAAATGTTCAAAACAGAGAAACTAAAAGCTTTGGTCAATGAGCGACTGAAAGCCGCCGCTGAGGACATATTCATCATCTTTGAAACAACTATTAAAGACTATGAGGAGATAGTTTTTCGTTCAAAACAGGAGGTCGACCAACAACGAAGAAGGCTGGCCGGGTGGAAAGGTATAAGTTACGTTGACGGCAGGTTAACTTTACCCTCTGAGCAGCGCTGACACTGGGGGGGTCTTTACTCTTGTTAAATCAGAAAGAATAGCGTTTGTTAAGATGTACTGGAACCAGCTGGGCCACTCCCTAAATACTTGTTAGGAGACAGCAAGTAGCGCCATTTTGCATCCCTGAAGGGAGGAGGGGGATGCAAAATGGCTGTCACTGGCAAAATGTGCCACACAATGGTTTTGTTGGTACCTTGGTAGGGACTATAGGCAACAGGACCCAAAATCCCAAAGCCTTTTCACCTCTTACCGTCCTCTCATACCTCACTTCCACCTCTCTCCTGTCAAACAGTTTGGAGAAGAAAGAGGGATGGGTGGAGTTGAAAAGGCAAACAAAAGCCATTGGGAACAGTTTATTTGCTATCTATTATCAAATAGAGATATATTTTTTTTATCATGACTATATGATTATATGTGATTCTGTCCTAAATCCATAATATGCCTCAGAATAAGTGCCTACATGAGATTAGTAATACACAATATTTTGCCTGTGATGCTATCTTGTTTATCAATGGTGGCTGTATGATAAGTCACATTAGTAGTCATTTCAGATTGTGTTAATAATATTATGGTCTAGGCCACAGTGGAGTTAAACCCCCACCATGAAAAAAATGTAACAATATGGGCAGCAAAAGAAGTAGGCAGTGAGTGATCACTTGATTAAACATGCAACTGTAATCTGTTTAATTGCATATGTGTGTAATGCCCTGTGAGCCTGACAAAGAGACAAATTGACATGAAACACAGAGGCACTTTTATCACCATTATCTGTCCCCCACAGTATTAAAAACATGATGAAGCGTGACCCCAAAACTTGTACTTCTTAAATTGTGCATATTGTAATACATACTGAGTGCTGTAATGAAGATGACTTATTTGATATGCATTGCATTTGTAAGTCGATCTACATTGTTTATTTTTGTTTTTATAAACTTTTGTTTGCAAGGAGATCATCACAAAGCGTACCCTTTCATTTCGCAAACAAGAAGCCATTAAAAGATAAGCACCATTGCATGTGCTATCTTGTGGAGAGAAAGACTATTTATATTGGTGCTGTTCCCATCTTTTACTGAGCAGACTATCCATCATAACATAACCATGCAAAATTCAGAGATTTGTATATGCTGGGACACATTTTCATTTTCTGCCTGCCTTGTCTCGCTCTCTGCTAAATATTTGCAAATCAAAATATTTCATGAAACTAAGGCTTACATTTCTTTTCTCATGTGTGATACTGTGCAGCCCCCTTGCAGCTCTCTGTCCAGGAAGAGGAAGCACCCTCTGAGCAGTATCACTGTGAGAAGAAGACTGACCTGTGTGAGGATGACCAGGAGCCCCCACAGATTAAAGAAGAGCAGGAGGAGGAACTGTGGACCACTCAGGCAGGGGAAAGGCAGCAAGAAGAGGTTGATACCAAAGACGATATGTTCAATATAATTTATGTGCAAAGGAATGATGGAGATGGAAGACAGTTCCCACATCTAAACCAAGAAGTTGAAAATAAAGAAGACAATTTGCCCAGCAGCTCATGTGAACAGTTGAAATCAGAACCTGATGAAGAAGGCTGTGGTGCATCAGAGCCAACCAGTGACTGCCAGATGAGTGAAGTTAGTGACTATGAATGGAGAGACAGTGGAGGATATCACTCAGGTGTAAACAGGAAGAAACCACAGCAAGCTGGTGAGACAGCAGACAGGCCGTACACCTGCAGCATATGCAACAAGAATTTCAGAATTAAATCCATTCTGACTCGCCACATGAAGACACACACAGGAGAGAAACCTTACAGTTGCGGTATTTGCGGTAAAAGCTTCATCCAGCGCTCATATCTGCAGACTCACATGAACTCTCACTCCGGACAGAAACCGCACACGTGTAGTTTCTGTGGCAGAGGGTTCACACAAGTTGGAAACATGAACGCCCACATTCGAATCCACACGGGAGAGAAGCCTCACATCTGTACTGACTGTGGAAAAGGTTTTAGAGAGAAAGCGGATCTCATTAAGCACACAATAATTCACACTGGTGAGAAACCATACATTTGCATTGTATGTAATATGAAATTCAGTGCTCAGTCTAATTTAACACGCCACATGAAGACTCATTCAGGGGAGAGGCCGTATAGTTGCACTGCTTGTGGGAAAAGATTCATTCGGCGCTCCCATTTAATTATTCATATGAAGACTCACGCAGAGAATCTCTAGACTGGAGAAGTTATTATATTCACTCCGTTATTTATTTGATAAATTCCTAGGTAGAATGGACAAAGAAAATAAATAAAAAAACTTTTTGTACAACCCATTTTTTCTATGAGTTGTTGCTATATAGTTTTGCTATATCATACTCAGCAAGTTGTAATAGTGTATGTTTCTCCAGGTGACATTAAATAAAGCAAGGAGGCATTATGTCCTATCATCACAAGTCATTCTACTTGTATTATTTCTCCAGTGATACCCTTTTCTAGTATTCACAAATTAAATATTTTCATTATTGTCAAGAAATCCTATAAAAAGAGAACAACAAAACTGTTTGTTTCTCAATATTTGCCCACCCTGTCTGTGGCTTTCCAGCGATAAAAGCACGGGAGGGTCTGATAGCTGTTCAACTGCAAGCCATATGACTCACACAGTAGTTTATTATCGTCGAATCAAAGTCCACATTAAAGACCGATAGTGAGCTTGAACTTTCTACCAGAACTCTGAAACCTGAGCAGGACACTCAAAACTTCCCCTTTGTGGCAATAAATATTTCATGGGAGCATAACTTGAATGCAAACTCTATTTCTCAGCCTGATAAATGTTCTTCTTCAGTTTTATCAGATGGATGTGGGTGCTTTTATAACTTTTCCAGGAAAAGGCTGACCTACTTACAGCATGTGAGATACAATTTTTCTTTTCTTTTTTTACATTAAAACAAAGGCTCCAGACATTTTCACGTAAACGGCAACCTGCTTGAGAAAATAGGGTAAGTAAACACTGCATTTTAATCCTTAACAGCACAACACGTACTGTTAAGAAGCAACGACTACATAATGCTTATCATGCTGTAGTAGCATTACTCACCTGCTACAATACTTGTGTTAATTTCTCTGGGTGTGGCTGTTTAAGTATCGTTGGTTTATTCTCTTTTCTGGATATATTAACTGATGTGATAGTAAATAGTTGCTATTTGGTAAAACCTAAAGAAAAAAATAACTGTTGGTAAGCCTCACTTTAGGTTTTATATATTGTGTAATCACTGGCCAAACTGTAGATGAAAGTATACACTTGAAAAAAGGCAAATGAGCTCTTGGTGGAGGGAAGACTATAAAATATGTAGACTCAGCTGCAAATTAGTTAGCATATCATGCCTCAAAGATGAGATGTTGACATGATGACTGTAGGTGAGAGCTGATCGATGTGGCAAATTTGAGGTCAGTGAGAAGTAGCTCAGTAGCTCTATTATGGTGCAGAATGCATTTCCTGACATAGTTAAGAGCCACCGGACCCCTGAGAGTTCAGCTGTGCTGCTAATAAACACAAAGCCGCCGTAGTGGTTCAGCCCTCCAGGATGATACCGCCTGTTTTTGGTTTTGGATGGTACCTGAGACGGTTTTATCAGCATCAAAACAATAGCTCTTTAAATATGTAGTACTGGTATATCATTATCATCAGATGTAGCATCACATTTTAAAAGAAAAACAAAAAGGTATCAAAGGCATTACTGCATCATTACATTTTCTGACTATAATACAAAAACATGTTTAGTGGCTTTGATGGAATAATATTTTATGACACATTTTTTTAATATTTTTATGACATATAATATATTTTATATATTATAACAAACTATCCCTAAAACAACATTATTTCTTGGAAAACATTGATAGATCTTTCTCCAACAAGAGGTAGAGAGGAATTCTTTTTTAATTGATTCTTATTCACTTACTTGTTTTTTTCTGTAGCAACACCTACCATTCACACCTTCATCAGCAGCTGCACTGATACGAGTTTTTTGGCCTTAAAAAAAGAAACATTGTCCCACATAGAATATATAGGAACTATAACTGCCACGAATAAGTGTACAACTTATTTTTTCAGCTAACGTTATAGTTTATTCCTGCTGAGTTTTTATTTTATTTTGTCCTTAATTTTACTGTCTATAATTTTGTCGCTGTTGGAGAGAGGGAAAAAAAGTTTTAGCGGAAGTGCACTTGATGTCATTTCCGTTGCGCGAAGCTGAAACTTTGGCGCCCCAGACTTTTAAACATCTTGAACACTGGGGAAACATCGGAAACACCAAGACAAACATCGAACCAGTCCGGTAGCTTTCACGGCAAAGTAACGTTAGTTAACGATGTTAGGGTAACGTTAGTTGGGTGTGAAGATGCAAAGCCGTTCGAAGCAAAATAAGCTCTCTTCGGATGGCTGATGTCGGTCGGTGAGGTTAGCCTTCCGTTGACAACGCCGTTGGTCTCTTAGCTAAAAAGACATCCAGCTCATTTACCTCTGGCTGACAAGCTGGCTGTCGGGAAGAAACGCACATAAATACATACACCTGCCTGTGGTTTAATCATGATCCGAAGCAAACTGAAGAAAACCAAGGTAAGTTCAAAAGGTTTAGCTGGCGGTTTTTCTATGACCAGAATAACATTAGGAGGATAAGTACCGAACCAGCCTCTAGTGCGACGGTTATGTGTGTAACCTGTCTTCGTTTATTATGTCTGCAGTCTCTTATTAGCTCAGCTGTGTCTGCTTTGGTTGATTTCTATTGATCCCTCTAGTGCAGCCATCTTTTTTTTCTGGTTAACAATGTAGGTTATCTGAAACAAAAAACACCTTATTCCTATACCTACAACGATACGTCACAGCTGACTTTTTAAATGGCATATCTACATATGTAACGTTTTGGGCCTGTTGTCTAAATGATCATGGACATTGAGTTATTGCTGTTACCAAGAGTGTATTACTGACGCGTGCTTGGTTGTTGATGACTTGGTGGGTGATGATACTTTAAACAACCTGAAAGGTTAAACATGCTTCCATTTGAAAAAAAGATGCTCTGTTTTGCTGGACAACAAACAAACCAGTAAAATGCTGGTAAATGTTTGCTTTGTGCTCTGTCAGGCACCAGGGGGACAGAAGAACATCTCATCCTTCTTTTCCTCTCAAAATCACCACAAGGTATATTCTTTTAGTTAGTTGTTTCTCTCTTTGCTGCCTTCTCTTTTTTTCTTCAAGAGTTGACAGGACTTTCAGAACCTCATCTTGATATTATTACTTAATAAGGTTGTCATGATACCATCATTTGAAACTGTGATACAATGCTAGTATAAAACAAGATACTTGAAACCACGGCTAAAAGGGAAAAAAAGTCCTAGGCACACAAAATAGGATAATTCTTTTATTAACGACCTGCACACATACAGAAAAAGTTTGGTTAAGGATCAGTTGATTTTCTTCCCCGTTTCATCTATGGAGCCTTGGATTGTAATCAGATATTTGTATAGCCTCTGTACTTTTGATACTATCAAATGTATAACTAACTTTATATATTTTATATTGCTTTAAAGTTAACCTTATTACTTAATGCCATTATGAAAATGTGGAGAGGTAATTATTAGTAATGTGCATATAGTAGTCAAATATATAGAGGCATATACAGTACATTCAAAGAATGATAGCACTTAACTGTAAATTGCTAATAATGCAGCCTTTAAGAGCAGGAAAAGACAACATCTATAACCACATTAGGCCTGCAAGATAAATCGTTATAGAATCTCGATTCACCCCTGTTCGGGATTAAATATTTAAATGACTTTAAAAAAATGTGTATATATATATATATATATATATATATATATATATATATATATATATATATATATATATATATATATATATATATATATATTTATATATTTTATTTATTTATTTTTTGGGGGGGGCTTTTTCGGCCTTTATTTTGATAGGACAGCTGAAGACATGAAAGGGGAGAAAGAGGGGGAATGACATGCAGCAACAAATCTATGTTTGGTACTGCCAATTTGTTTTGTTTTGTCATGGTTCATGTGTGCAACAAACATTACACTTCGTAAGAAAAGAATTGTGGCAGAGAATCGTGATATTAATTCTAAGCTAAAAAAATCGTGATTCACATTTTTTCCCGAATCGTGCAGGCCTAAACGACATTAGGTTTAAAAAATCGCAGACAATTAATATGACATAAATGTGGTATCTAACTTCTCTGTGCGTTTTGTTGTTTGTTTCTCCAGCACATTCTTCTTTACTCTTGAACTCATTACGCGCCTCTTGAAGTTGCTTTTGCCAAGAATGTTACTTTCTTACTCATTTTATTATTTTTATTTAACAAATTTATTTGTATAAATGAATTTTATCTTATCTATATTGTTTTCTGTTATTTCCCTTCTTGTCTCTCTTTAACTTTTTCAGTTTTTATGTACTTTTAATGTTGCTTCTTTTTCTAATCTCCTGTAATGCACTATTGCATTTCTCACAGATTTTCATAAGCAATGAACCACTAATAATTTGTAGGTTATATATTAAAATACTCATGTGACTGTTACTTTTAGGACTTGTCATCTTCCACAAAATTGCCTGTCATTGGCACTGCACTAGCCAGGACTGAACCTCAGATCATAGATGGTGAAACCTCGACATTCAGACCCTATTCCCCCTTAAAGAGGAGTGTCCTTGGGGACCTTGAAAACCTCCTGCCCTCCTCACCAGATCTCCTCTTCTCTGTGCCTGAGACCCCCAATAGTCAGATCAGGCTTGCTTCATCTTCTTCCTCCAGAAATCCAGATCGACGGAGCCCCCAGCCCAGCAGAGAGGTGGTGAGCCTGGAGAAGCTCGGCCAATTGTCTCCCATCTGTCGTAGTCCCCGCTCCAAAGGGCTGAGTGCACGGAGGCTTATGACTGAGGAGGGAGGGAAAATCAAGAGGGAAGAAGGATGGTCTGGCTCTGTAAAAAGACTCATCAGCCCTCCTCAAGAATCTCACAAGGCCAAGAGACCAAGAAATGCCAATCCACCGGCACAAAGAACTGCGCTCAGCCCTACAGGTAGCAACCTGAAAGTAACGAGGCCTTTGATTGGCCCTTTAAAGACACCTTGTTTCTCCAGTGACCAGTCTGAGAGGTCAGAGGGTCACACCAGAGGTACTGAAGTGGTCTTAAATGAAAACAAAAACTCTTTTGGGGAACAGAGAAGACATAAGAAAGGGAGAGATGAAGAGGAGGAAGATTCTGGTTTTACTGTGATAACGGAGCAGAAAGCAACAGGGGCCAAAGCCAATGGAAAGCCACACACTTGTCTGGATAAGGATACCCACACTCTTAATACTCACATGCACAAACCTAGTGTTCAAGCTATCACACCTACAACACAGACAAGTGCAAAGGAGGGAGAGATTGGCCGTATCAAGTTAGGAGCTACAAGGACGGCAATGATATCATCGAATGGAGATGGAGACAATGTGACATCATCGGATCAGGAGCGAGCTGGAGGTACAGAGTTGAAATTTTGATTGCCACCTACTACATGTTTTGTGTATACAACTGCATGTTGTTGATCAAATAGTATACTATCTTTTTCTACGACGAAAAAGCAGGCGTGTTGCAGAATTCTCTGAACCCCGCTTAAATGCATCTGCAAGAGTTCAGAAGTGTTTGTCTTTAGTATTTGTGTGATGATATTTGGTTAAAAACATGGAATGCAGCATTCAAGAGTAGAAAAAGATAGATTTTAAGCTATTTCTCAATAATAAAAAAATCCAGATGACTGTATATTGAGTATTAGAATATAAAATATATATTTAATATTTATCTTTTAATACAGTAACAGTATACATGCAGCTGTAATTCACAACCATTTCTTTGAATGTAGTTTTTTTTTTTTCTCCACTGCTAACTTGTTTACTTATCGTGTTACTTTTTCGCACAAAAGAAAATACAGGAATGGCATCAGTGGATGAGAGGTTGGACGAGAGCTGGTTTGCGGAGCAGATGGATCATAATGAAGGTCTTGTCACAGAGGACAAATCCAAGAAACCCCGGTGAGAAACACATGAACACACTGGCTTGGATAATATTGCTGTGGTTAGGTGACGATAAATTTGCTCATGTCAATAATAAAGGCAGAAAAGTGAAGCAGAAGTACGAGCACATGACACATGGGTAGTATATGTGGGTTCAAGCACTTGACTTGGTGACCAATAAGCTGATGAAAGGGTTTCATCTCACTGTCAGTTCATCCCTTTGTGGGCTGATAGTAGCCTCATGTTGAAGTAAGTTTGTGACTGGAATGTTGCCAATGATACAAATATCTATATGTTTATTCTTCCAGGTGTTTAAATTCATTAAGATGTTTAGAAATGATGCATGGTGGAAAAGCAGATGCTTGAAAAAAACACAAGTATTCATGATATATGTACTCTCTGTTCGTACAGTAAGGTGCCAGACCACGTGATCCTTTCTGGAGGCCTAAACAACCGCTACTGGGTCTTAGATGTGGAGGAGAGGCCTGGCCACAAAACACTCACCATCTCATGTTCCAAATCTCTACATCCAACTGAGACGTGTCTGCTGAAAGATGGATGGTAACTTCTTGTGTTAGGGTCTTCTGTAATTCAGTTTCTCATTTTCATCATAATGTCCAGCGCCTTTTTCCCTACGATGCCCAGATCCAGCCCGTTGATTTTTCAACTTCAATATGTTCAATATCTACAGTATTCATTATGTGTGTGTCTCAGTTTTTATGTGTATAAAATGATCATTCCTTGGGTATTTCCAGGGAGATGACACCTGTTTGTCATGGTGATGTGGTGCATCTAGAGGGCCGCTCTGATGCTGGACCCTGGGTAGTGGACAGGGAGCAGGGCTTCCTGGTTTTACTACCTGATAGCCTTATCTCAGGTACCAGCATCTCTAGCTCCATTCGCTGCATGAGGCGTGCAGTACTCGGAGACATGTTCAAGGTAAAAGGCTTTACTAATACAATTCATTGTTCAGTTCAGTTTTTATGTTGGTTGATTATTGGTTATGTTTCCTAAACTTCCTATTGTATCTGGAAGTGGACAGTACACTTACATACACAATAACACAATGCTATACTCTTTACAATTTCCTGTTCTTTCTGTGTGCCGTGATGCAGAGTTTTGACGGTGGCTCCAAGCAAATGCTAAACGGTACCATGGTCCATGAAGTCTTCCAGAGAGCAGCTACAGCCAAAGATTTTTCTCTGGAAACACTGTCTAAGCTGGCTAACCAAGCACTGTGCAGTCCTCAGTACCTGGGAGACATGTAAGTGGTTAGATTATACCCTACAGGGTGCTGCAGACCCTTTCAGGTTTGTAATGATATTATTCGCAGTTGTTCATAACCGAGCACTTGAACCACGAAATAAACGGCAGAGACGCACTTAACATTTATCTGTGAATGTCTCCTGTAGATTTAATTTAATGTGTTTGTTGCATGTGATTGTGTTTTGCCCATTTGTCCCTAGGTACAGTTTGGGTGTAAGCCAGGAAGAGATGAAACAGGAACTGCATGACTATCTGCCCTCACTGGAACATTGGGCAAAGGAATACCTCAGCTCCCCAACACCAAAAGCCATCAGCCTCAAAATGTACGCACACACACACACACACACACACACACACACAAAAACAGATTTGCTAACATAACTTCATTAGCTCTGCCTGAGTCAACTTGTTTTGTGTCCATATCTTGCATAAATGTAATGAATATGAAAAGCGTAATTAACTAAAACCAGTGTGAATAAGGTTTTGCCACTTGAAAGAGCTGTTTATATGTCTGTCTCTGTCTCGATGACCTCACCCCCAGCAACAGCAGAGCTCGGAGCACATGTCAGGACTCGGCAACTGTTGTCACGGTGGCAGAGCTGGCAGATATAGAAGAGAATGTGTGGTCACCGAGATTTGGTCTGAAGGGGAAAATCGACGTGACGGCGCGGGTTCGAATCCAAAGACCACGAAGCGGTAGTCACAATACCCCGGAAGAGAGGACTGTCCCCCTGGAACTGAAAACTGGGAAGGAGTCAAACTCGATAGAGCATCGCAGTCAGGTTGGTGGGCAGACAGACCCTTATAGACTGGTGTGGTTAGGTTAAAAGGCAGGTTTACACTGATATATGCACATTTAATCAGGTCGACTGACTCACCCAACTGGTTTCAAGATGTCCATATACCATTGTTTTTCTGTGTGTAGGTGATTCTTTACACTCTGATGAGCTTGGAGAGATACAATTCTGAAGCTGGCTTCCTGCTTTACCTCAAGACTGGCAACCTGCACCCTGTAGTGGCCAGCCACATGGACCGCAGAGGTACAGTATACCCACATGGGCTTAACCAACATGCTCAACACCAGTTTTGAACAACTGTATCAAAATATTATCATGGATGGACTTTATTAATCCCAAACTGTGAAATTACTCAAGTAATTGTTAAATCTTTATATAAATGTAATATTCATTTATATAACACACACACCACATCACCAAGGTACAGTAAACCACTCTTTTACAGCAGCATGTCCTGCATCAGCTTAATTGCTAAACTCTGTTTATCTCAGAGCTGCTGAAGCTGAGGAACACCTTGGTTCATCACATTCACAACTGTGTGGAGAAAGAGGCGAAGCGGAGCCGTTTGTCTAGACTTCCTGAAATCGTGACAGACAGACAAACCTGCCAGTACTGTCCTCAGAGGACAAACTGTGCTTTATACGAGAGGTACACTTTATAAACTAATTTTGCAGCCATGGAAATGTCAAGCATTATCATTTTTATTAAACTTGGCTTAAAGTCAGCCTATGCCAGTTTATACAATCAACTATTATTGTAGAGTATTTAATTCTCTTTCTCAACACCTGTCCTCACCCTTCCTCCAGGGTGGTCGATGGTAGCTCTGCAGACGTCTGCGAGGATGTTGTGCGTGACTTCCTAGAGCAGGAGACAGGTCACCTGATGCAACCTCATCTAAACTATTTTTCCCATTGGCTGCTGCTCTGCTGCCTAGAGGCTGCCAGCATGGAGGCCAAGAATGGCCGAAAGCGTGTGTGGCTTCAGACAGCTGAGGAGAGGTAAAAAGATGGTCTCTCAAATTTACACTCCCAGCAAAGTCAAATCCAATATTGGATACAAAAACTTGTTTATAAAACTGTTTAAATTCTGTACAAAACACTTAATGCACAGTATTTGTGATTCTAGTGAGAAGAATGGGAGCTGTGTGGGGAATGTGCAGCTCAGTGGCCCAGTGACCTTGCAGTCTGAAGGGGTTTTTCTCCATCGTTTCCAGCGAAGCAGTGTGGTGCCACAGAAGGGTTTGGCCAGCAGTGGTTTGGCCAGCGGGGATCGCATTGTTGTTAGTGACCAGGAAGGTCGCCTGGTTGGTTTGGCAACAGGATACCTGTCTGAGGTCAGCATGATATCGATCAGCTGCACTCTGGACAGGTGAGAAGAAACCCACATGTACCTGCCGGCTGAAGTATTTCAACCAAAGGACGACCACAGGACTGTGAATTGTTTGGACTTCTCTTTCACGAGCTGCTCAGTTGAAGTCACTAACAAGATTTACACCTGTTTTGTCGTTTAATGTGTTTTATAGAGACCTGTCTAAGTTCAGTGGTGTGTTGTTTCGATTGGACGGTGATGAAGGTGTGGTGGGCCTCAGCACTCACCTCACCAATCTCTCCAGGCTGATGAAAAACTGCCAGGACAGGTAGGTACAGTAAAATGAAATGCAATAATGTAAAGTTATGACGGCTATGTATGTGTGTAATTGCAAAACCAACGTATCCCTAAGAATTAACTGGGTTACAGTTAAAACAATAGTCTCACAGATTACATTTTTCCCGCAGTGATCGTCTGAGGGAGCTGGTTGTTGACCTTCGTCCTCCAGAGTTTATTTCCAACCTCAGTTCTGTTCTGCCAAGAGAGGCCAAGGACACTGTGGCCAACATCCTCAAAGGTGACGAAGCTACTTTACTCTGTTCTTCTACTCTGCCTGTCTCATTTCTTTTCTTTTGTCCATTCCATTATTCAATTGTGTTCTTCTTCCCATTACTGTGGGGGACAATGCTATGCTATAGATAAGCAACTTAACATTGGAAGACATGATATTATGCACTTCCCCAGAAATGCCGGAGTTAAAGTTTAAGAGTGTGTGTGTAGGTCTCAACAAACCACAGAAGCAGGCCATGAAGAAGGTGTTGTTATCTAAAGACTACACACTGATTGTTGGGATGCCAGGCACAGGCAAAACCACAACCATCTGCACCCTGGTAAACTCCTAACCGTAATCTATGAACTTCACCTTACCTGAACCAGAAATCAGCATGATCTACTGCCTAGTGAGACCAGAACTCTAACCCCCTTATCCTCACTTTTTCTTTCAGGTTCGCATCCTTCACGCGTGTGGGTTCAGTGTGTTGCTGACCAGCTACACCCACTCTGCTGTTGACAACATCCTGCTGAAGCTAAAGCGCTTCAGGGTTGGGTTTCTGCGTCTTGGGCAGGGGCAGAAGGTGCGCTGTAGTTTGACGTCTCTTACTCAGTGTGAACTACAATACTGAAAATAAGTCTACACTTCCCACATTTGTTTTATAACAGTTAATATAAAAATTTTGTAAACTGTAGCTGCTGTTTACAAAAAAGCTATTCCATTCTTTAATGTGGTAATTTGCATTAAATCACATATCATCATTAAATATAATTAAAGTTGTACAGTAAATATGTCAAAATAGTAATATTTGGGGGATGCATTAATCTGATTTTTTTTTTTAAATCAGCCATTCAACCAAAAAAATGTACATTTTAAAAACTCAAAAGTCTTGTTGTGTCCTCTCTGGCTTGCTCTGATTTCTTTCTTGTTTTCTGCCTCCCTCTCCAGGTTCATCCAGACATCCTGCCGTACACAGAGGAAAGTGCGAGGAAGAAGGGAGTTCATAGTCTGTCAGAGTTGGAGCAGCTTTATAACAAGGAGGTGAGGAGTTACTTTGGCATAATTGCAACAATGTTGACTGATTTATCTCAATGTTTCTCCTGCATCAAGACATGTCACATGTTGATATTGTACCTTACAACATTTAAATAAAATGAGTAAATGTGTTACCATTCAATACCGATCCTCTCTCTGTCTAGCTGGTAGTGGCAACCACCTGTATGGGCATCAAGCATCCCATTTTCACACGTCGGCGGTTTGATTTCTGCATCGTAGATGAAGCTTCACAGATCAGCCAGCCTATCTGTCTGGGACCCCTGTTCTATTCCAAGAGGTTTGTCCTGGTTGGAGATCACCAGCAGCTGCCACCAATAGTACAAAATCAGGAGGCAAGGTAAAAAGTGTGTGTGTGTGTGTTACATTTATTGTAGTTATTTGTCTTCATGAGGGTGAAACAGGACCGTTTTCACATTAAGTTATGGTGAAAGTTTCAGTATGTAGGCAATGTGACAGGGTTAGTTTGGTAATTAATGCAAAGTTAAAGATAATGTCAACAGAAATATCAGTTATCAATTTCTTTCTTTCTCCAGGTCACTTGGGATGGACGAAAGTCTATTTAAGCGACTAGAGCTCCATAGTGAAGCAGTGGTCCAACTCAATGTACAGTACCGGATGAATAGGTACACCTATACATACACAGACAACACTGTATGCTTCAGTCATTTTGTCTCGTTTATTATGAGCTCAAATGGCATTTTTGACTCTTAACTGCTAACAATATGATGGCACAAACTTCTGCACAAACATTATTATCTGTAATGAATAAAATCTGAATTTGCTTTGATCTTAAAGAGAAACTGTTATTTCCGGACTGTCTTGCTTTAGCATTGCAGAGAAAACTTATTCTGTTCACATCTACAAAACAGTATGGCAAAAGTCATTAGGACAAACAAAAGATTGCCACTCTATAATAAACAGTGTGTGCTCTGTGTTTTTAGGCAGATAATGTCTCTCAGTAACTCCCTGATGTATGAGGGCCGGCTGGAGTGTGGATCAGAGAGGACAGCCACAGCCGTGCTCACCCTGCCCTTTCTGCTCTCTGTCCAGTCGGAGCTTAGTTCCTACTCTAAGACTCAACCACAGCACGACCTGGCTTGGCTACAGCCCACATTGTTGCCCAGCAACCCTGTTTGCTTCCTAGATTGCTCCATGGTTGGTAAAATATACAGTGCACGTCAAGCAGCAGTTTTTTTTAAATGTGTTGAGGTACAATTGAGTCAAGAGAGAAGATGTTGATATTTGGAACATGTATATTTTCAATGAAGGTGCTGGTTAACTTCAGTTTAGTTCTGTTACATTATTCTAACATCCTCCAAGTCAGTTTTGAGTTATAGTTTGTGAGTTTGAATGTCCTTTTAAAAAGGACTAGCCACATTTTTAGTGTAGATGATTGATACAGGCTTTATTAGGTTTGCTTTCTAGTGAAAGGAAAAGGAATTAAGTCAGCTGCTTCTACTGTTGAAGAAAGTGATTTATGTGTTTTTCATATGGCTGAGTAAGACAGTGGAGATGTGCTGGTCAACATCTTGTTTCTCTCCACTGCTTCCTTTAGGTGCCAGCACTAGAGTCTGTAGAGCAGGGCGGCGTAAGCAATCACACCGAGGCTGCTCTCATACACAAGATCCTTTCACTGCTGATAAAGGTACATCAGTTTCCCAATTGATCCTCAAGTAAATATGGCAAAATGCAGTGGGGTTTTTAAAGTCCTGGCTTAATTCTTAGGTAATGATGCATTTTTTTTACAGTGAATAAAAGTGGAAAAAGACATATTCAGCATAGCTAGTTGTACTAACACTGGCTTATTTAATTTTCTTTAGGCAGGGTGTAAGCCCAGTGATATAGGTGTTATCGCCCCCTACAGACAGCAGTTAAAGAGTATCTCTGCTCTGCTGCAGTCCTCTGCTTTCACCGGTGTGGAGGTGAATACAGTGGACAGATACCAAGGACGGGACAAAAGTCTGATCATATTTTCTTTTGTGAGGAGCACTACAGACGAAGGAAACGTAAGTGTTTCTCTATTACAATCTCCCTTTCATTTTCTCTGTGCCTCAATCTCTGCATTGGTGAACATGCAAATCAACAGGTGAGTGGGAACCTGACCTGCTTCTCTGCTCTTTCTCCTACTCTCCTACTTTCTCATAGTTGGGAGAGCTATTGAAGGACTGGCGTCGCCTGAACGTAGCCATTACCAGGGCTAAACACAAGCTGCTGATGGTGGGCTCTACCACAACGCTACGACGCTACGCTCCTGTGGAGAAACTACTCAACCATCTCCAGCAAGAGAACATGATATCCTTTAATTACATCATACATTACTCTTTGATGGGAGTACCGTTAGCATTAATGCAAGTCATTTGTTGCAAAATCTAGTGTTAGTAGGCAGTTCTATACAGCAGAATTACGCTTTACATGTTTACATGACGGAAATTTGAAGTGTGTTGAACAGCAGGCTTTTTTTCCTGAACCCTTACTTCACATTATCCAGCTCCCGCCAGCTGCCCACAAGGCCTTACCAAGCATGTCCCTTTGATAGAAGTCTTTGAAGCCATGGTGGTGTTTCCAGTCTCAGAGTGGAGCAGCCAGTGGCTGTGGATCACCTCAATAGGGCACAGATTGAATGCCAATCTGCAAACACGCTGAATGATCTGGAGGCTGTGATCAGTTGACAACAATTTAAAACCCAGCCATTGCTGTCCTGTCCATCTTTGGAAAAGAAAATCAACTAAAAGTATCCCAGTGGCCAGGGGTTAAAGTACAACTTGGAACAGCATTCCAGTAAACTAATTGGCAGTGTTTCACATTCATTTAAAAAAACAAACAAAAAACCCCACCAAATATCCATTCTGCATTCTTGCTTTTTTGGGCTTTTCATACTGAAACAAGTAGAGCAGCCTCAAAAACTTAATCACCAGACTGAACCTCAACAATCTTAGCTGCTGGATTATGGTACTGTGTCAAACCTCAACTATGACTCTATTGATACACTGACAATATTTTAGACTTGACTGTTGGTACTTTTCTCTAAGCCTGTACATACACACAACACACAAAGTCATTCCTATGTGAATATGGAGACCATACAGAGTTATTTAAGTCACTCAGCTGCAACAGTCAGATAAGCTCAGAAATGTCTATCAGTCAACTGAACTGTAGGATGAAAAATCTTGTACTAAAAACGGAAAAGTGATGCTACAACACAATATTAAAAATAACCAGAAATATTTCCAGATCAAACCTCTCATACTTGATGAGTAATATGGCATGGTACTTGGTTTTAATCTGTGAATGGACTACACTGGCCTACGACAGTAACGAAATGGAAACAACATACTGGTATTTACATAAAGTTATAGTGTCGGTAACACAAAAAGCTCAAACAAAACCAAGTATTTGAGTCAATTCCTTTGCATACAACAGAATACGAGCAAACCTAAAGCTGTACGGAGACAGTGATTACAAAGGAAACTACTTGGTGTCATGAGCACCAGTTAAAACTCTTAAGAATTTGTAGGAAACCACAATTATTTAACTGATAATTTAACTGATGATTTTTTCATGACTTGTGATTAGAACAGGTTGTATAACATCACCAAGCTAACACCTTTTGATCTGTTTGACCTTCAAAACCTCTAATTATTCATATCTTGTCTCTGTATTAAGTTTTTAATTTTTTATGTGATTTTTGCGTCAGTTTTGTGAATAAATAATACAAAAACTATCAAAGTGGGAGATGTTCTTTCCATCCTGTAGTATGTTGCATGCTGAGTGATGTTTCAATATTAGATTGACCAGTCTGGGCAATAATCAGTTTAGCTTTTTATTTAAACCATCTAGTTTTTTTTGTATGTTATCAAATGGTACAAAGCCTATGTCTGTTTCTCTGTGCAGGTACGTAGTGACTGTCCTATCATCCCCAACCCTCTTAGTTTGCGTGTGGCTATAATGTGATTGTTCCCTGCAGCACAGTGACGGCCTGTCCCGATATGTTGATTCTTCCGTCGTCTCTCACTTCTAGTTCCAGCTCCCCGCCTCGACTGGAGCACTGGTAAGCTACACAAACGCACGGGATAATATGAGTGTCAGTATGGTTCAGCTCAGTAGTAATGGGACTGTTTATGGTCAGAAAACGACACCCGTTATCAAGTTAATGACACATTGTTTGTAAAGGATTGTAAAAATTGCACTGGTTTAGAGTTTGACAAGTTGCTGATCAAATGTTAATGTGGAGTTGGTTACATTAATTACCCAGCATTTTCTTCTTTCCTAGTTTCTTAGACCAGTAGCTACCCAGCACGGTATGGGCAGAACCTGCAGGGACACAAAAGGCATAAGAAATTTACATTTCACAAGATGCATTGAACATTTACCAACTGTACTGCGTGGGTGCTAGACATCTGACACTGTACATTGCACGATTTTGTATTTTTGCCAGTACTCGCTGCTTGTATACGAATGTGTAGGATTACTCAATTATCATAACGTACTTTTTTGCAACATAATATTACACACACTGTAACCCATCAAATACTGTATGTGTTAGTAGGGCTAGTAGAAGTAGTCTACCAGTGACGGGATCCTCAGGGATGCCATTCCATGGAGCAAAGAATCTAGAGTAGAAGTCGTATCCTGGCTGGCAGTCTGGGGATCCTAGTATTGGCAGATAAAGGACAATTTGATTAACATGTCATATTTGTTGGCTAATAGGCAAAAACCTCCAATGGGCATTTAAATGCAACATATAGTCACACTAATAAAGTAACTAATAAAGGGTTTAGCATTGCAATTTATGCAACAAACAACTGTTACTTATTTCTTAAAAGACTCTGCATGTCTTAACTTTGGTACCACTGTAAACTTGAAATTATTGCATGTGGTTCGGCCCAACAAGTCATAAAACTGTCTAACAATATCCCCCTGGTCTAACCAAAGGAAGTCATTGTTTAGCTCCTGTTACCTTTCATGGTGATGATTACTCCTTTGACTCTTCCGCTCGTCTCACTGCTCTGAAGAGCAACAGGGTCAACTTTCAGACTGGTTAGCACTGACCTGCAGACAAGACACATGCAGCACATAAGCAGGGTCACAAACAAACATGGTGAGACACAAGTGAGAGATTTAGGACACACTGCCCATTTGTGAAGATGAATAACTATTATACTGTGTATTGTATGTGCGTTTTGATTGTAACCTGTCACAGCTGTCAGCCAGTCGAACCAGCAGTTTCTTCGTGTTGGAGCTCAGATACACATCCTGGATCGGGTGGTTTCCAACCGCAGCCTGTATCCCACATGCAGAAGCAGAGACATAGTTAATCATCCACACACAAACACAGGAATGCAATCACACTGGTATACTACTACACATATAGACAGTGAAGCAGGAGTGTACTGTAAAACATGGTGTCTTGCTGACAGGTGTCTTACTGACCTTGATGATGTCTCTGAACTCATTGGCATCCTGAAAAAAACAAATTTTAGAAAACAAACTGTTAGAATAGTATTGTGTTGTCTTTTAAAATACTTTGCAAAGTTACTAAACAACTTTCTTTTTGGAAAACCTTGCAATGCTAATGCAGGATGTTTTTTGAGACGTAATTGAACCTGTAATTTTATTATTCTTGTGTTTATCTGACCACATACTGTACCTCCTGGGTTGGTGGGTTGAGAGGAAAGTCCATGATGTACCCTTCCCCCTGCTGGGTGACAGCCAGATCTCCACTTCTGGTCTCAAACACCAGTTCGGGATTCTCATTCTCTAACGTGAATATATACACATTAACGTGAACATTATGCTCACAGGCTAGCTGATGAACTTGGTTTACTGACAGATGTGGGTTCGTTGGCTAACAATACTTTGCCCTTTACCCTGCCCTTTGCCCCTTTACATGGAACAGCGTTACAATATGGAAAGCTTTGTTTATTGTCAGGTAAATCATTACAATAGCATTTCTAAATGCCTCCCAGTTAAACTTTATGGAGTTCTGTTTGTCTTTTCTTTAGTTCCAAAGCAAGCCAATGCATTAACTGGATTTTAACTGGAAATAACCTTGATATGCTTTTCATGTCTGTGTGTTTGTTTTGTAACTTACGCTTATGCTTGAACAGCACTGCTGCAGAGGCCAGAGTGGCATGACCACACAGATTCACTTCATTGGTTGGTGTAAACCATCGAAGTCGGAACCTTGATCCTTTTAATCACATTGTCAGAAAGGTGCTTTAACACATATAGTACTTTAACATGAAGCCTACACATAATCATCTACATAGTCTACCATTTAACACAGCAAATTATCTAAAACATTGAGGGGAAAAAATGATTTGCTTAAAATTTTGTAAAATGTCACCCTATAAAGGGACGTTTGTACATATCCACCAATGAATTTAATGTATTGAATCAAGGAATGTATACATGAAGATTGTGTATACTGATGTTTGTATATCTGTATGTTTCTGTGTGCTGGCTGTGAAAACAAATATCCCTCTGGGAAAATAAATCTAAAAACAAATCTACTTGAGGTGCATACAGTATGACGTTAATTTCCTCTGAAAGTCCTATTGGAGTTATATGGTTATGTATGGTTACTTAAGTAGAAATATTTACATTCATTCAAGAGATTTTTAAACTGTGCGTAAATGAAACTGACATTCCTTTCTGTGCAGTTGTACCAGTGTGAAACTGAGTAACTACATGCTGCATTTTTAACTGACCGCTCATTGCATTGTTCTTCCCATTCCCAACAATGCAAGTCTTAGCTGTGTGTTGTTGCCTGTCAGACTGCTGAGGACAGGTGTTTTTATTGAACACAAAGACGAAAAATGAGCTCAGTAACATGCACAGCGGTTCACAGCTGTGTCTTTTTATCTGCAACCAAAATATCTTAAACGATGTCTGACTGTTCATTATAGCAATTTCATTTTCTGCAATGATTAACATGTCTATTATGACTATCAAAACAACTGCTTAAGTCAGTGGTATATCAGTTTAATCCATTAATCTATTTGTTTCTCATCAGTGCGCCTGGATTTTCCAAACAGATCCTAAACAGTGAAGGCATAATTGTTAAGTTAGGGTTGTCCTTACTTGCAATTAAAATCTGCACTTTCTGAAGGTCTCACCTCTGAAGGTAAAATTGATTGTTTTTTTTATTCCATGAGTTTTTTTGTTGTGATTTATGTACTGTACTCACAGCTAAGTTGTGCCCATTTAGCATATTTTATACATTATATTATCAAGCAAGTTGGAACAAGCACATTACCATGAGACTTTGCACAATATGATTACGTTGAGGCTCCATTTCATAGGCCACTAGCAGGTATGAAGTCTTTATTGCTTGCAGCAACAATAACAAGGTTGTACATTGTTTCTGTTGAATGCATCTCACAAGAAACTGATAGCTATGATCAATAATGCATTATGTAATGGTAATATATGATCTGATATTACCTGTGGTAAAATTGTCAGAGGGATTGATCCTGGTGATGAAAGCCGTTTCTGACAGGTTCATCTCTGCTGCTATCCTCTGGTACAAATAATCACTCAGTTCCTTTTAAAACACATAATATACTAAATATGTTGTGACACTGAGAATTACACATACATGGATAGATTAAAAAAACATCTAACTATATTTTACAACTAAAACTCGTGAACTTTGCTGACTGAAAATGTCCAATTGGTCAATAAATGTTACAAGGAGCAGTCGTGATCCTTGAACAAACCAAATACACAATTGTTAGTGTCTTATACTCACATGCATAAGTGGACAAACAGCCGCAGGGTTTCCCTTGAACGGTAAATTTGTGAAGGCGTCTAGAGTAAATACTGGAATCTCCATTATGATTAGACGAAATATGAAAATGGCTTGAAACTAAAACAGTCACAGTGATGACGGTGAAGTTTTACACAGTCGATCCGCTGCTGTTGATGGACTTTATGCCCCGTCTGTTTGTTTCCAGCAGACGCCCCTCAGTGTCACCTCTGGTTGCCAGATTTTCAACCTACCGGTATGTTTCCAGCGGCATGACTGTAGTGTTTAGACGCGTTAGTGTCGGAACTCGGAAACGAGTTCGTCATTGTCATGTAGGCTAATGGACATATAATCTCGTTAATGAATTAACTGCAACAGTTCAAATGTGCTTTTTGATGACAAAATCTAGCCTACTTTTTGGGGGATACGTTTTCATGTGTGATGTATTCTTTTGTAGATGATCATACATATAGTTTTTTCACAGTGCAGGCACTATAGCCTACTGTTCAGCATCCACAGTGTTCTGCTTGCCTGAGTGCAACAAGAGGTAATGAATTGCTGAACGGGCATAACAAAAATTAAATAGGCTACATTTCATTAGGCTACTCCCTTGGGCTTTATAAACGCACACAGCCTGACAAGCAATATTGATAGAACTTTCAGAAATAACAACCCTTCCTCCTATAACACATTTATTGTATTTATTATTATTGTCATTATTATTAATAATAACAATATCAATAATATTAATAATGTATACTATCTTTATATATATTTTTTTACGTGTCCAAGTCTCGCGACAACGTACCTGATTGGGTTTGCTGGTAAGGTTAGTGACACCTGAGGCTCGGGATAGGAGCAGGAGATCAGGGACGGGAGGCGGCTGTGAGATAATTTCATTGTTTTCAGACATTTGTCACTTACGTCTGACATATTTGGGTTTGGGGATTTATTTTGATGACCACTGACAGCGTACGGCCGTTGGGAATTGAACTAGTCTGCCCTGTACGTTTGACCGCTGTCGGTGTCCTACAGTTAACGTTAGCCTTAGCTAGCTAACTGTTAACGTTAGCCCTTAGCTGTTAGCCTAACGTTAGCTATAAAGGAAATTTCACCGCCTCACGGTGCTCGCCGCCCGCCTCCAGTCATTTGAATGAGGGCAAGGCGGCAGAGGGAAAGCGGTTTTGATCACGGCGATAGGGGTATGAAGCGGTTGCCCACGTTAACGCGCACATATTTTGCCATACTTGCCATACCCAGAGTTCACCGTGCAGAACTCCTGACGGTAACCGCCGGGCGGCAGGAACCACTTTTTTAAAAAAACGCTTTATTTTGGGGGAACGAGCTTGCAGGTAGGCGGTTGCTCCGCGGTGGTGTGAAACCAGCTTGCTAACGTGAATGTTATCAAGCTAACATTAGCACGTCAGCCTGACAGCAAAGGGACGTTTGCATCATTAGATAACCCAGAATCCAGGCTGACAAATATTATCCCGTGGCGACCTTCAAATAAGTAACTTTACTACAGAATAAATAACGTCATGTTAGGATATGTTTGGAGAGGTCTTAGTAAGTTGAACTGTGGTTAGCATTACGTTAGCTAGCAAGGCTCTTGGTTTTACACTTTTAGACAGTTGGAAGGAGGAAGTAATAAACGTTAGTTTAACTGTTGTGACAGCTACGGTAACGTACAGTAACGTGCATTATAGTGCAAAATGAATAGATTTCCTACTTGGTATTTGTTATTGCATACTGTTTATAATTCCGGGTACACTGTTTTCGTCTCTGGCAATTGTTTAGTTTTATACAGATTACAAACTTGTTTAATACACCAGCTTCCTGCAGGAAGGATGTTGTGCAATGCATTATTACACTGGGGATATCTGTAAATGATATGCACATATTTCACAGTTGAATACTTCTGTTCTGGTTATAATATACTGTACAAGTAGAAGTAACATGTGGCTTTAATAATCTATAAAGACATTTTAAAGCAGTTTGTTTAACGCATTTATTTATTAAAGCAATCTGCATAGATAATACTCAGAATTGTACTGTCCTTAATTTAGACCTTGCGCCCAGGCACTCCACACACTGAGGATTGTTAGGAGGTCAGGGGATACTGGAAGCACAGCGTTATTTAATGATGACTGTGTGACCTGGTCTTTGCCAAGTGCCTGTATTTAATAAAAGTATTATTGACACAGTAATGTAATGTGTTGCTGCTATGTTGTGCTCTCTTTGGCAGTAAGGATGTCTTTGAATGAAGAGGGTTTTGTGGTTCGGATCAGAGGACTACCCTGGTCCTGCACGCAGGAAGAGGTTGCCAGTTTTTTCTCTGGTGAGAATACGTACACACTTCTTTATAGCTTGAGGCATGAACAGTGTGATTGATATCTAGAACAATAAACAACTATTTTGCTTTGTGACTTCAGGGCTGCACTGCAAAACCGGTTTGCTCAGCTATGCAATTGAAATCTGCTACAAAACTTTTTTTTATTGTTTGCATAAGTGGAATCTAACTTGCCTCATAGACGAGACATTGTATATGTGACTGTCCAAGAGTCTTCTCTCTCTCCTACAACCTGTCTTGTTATGCTCAGAAACAACATGGGTTTCCCAACCTCATCTTAATGTTTCAAATTTCACATGACTCCAGCCATTAGAAAGTGGTCAGGATCTCAAGTGGATCAGATAATGCTATATTGTTAGATTCTACTTGCTTGAGCTCCAAATGGCTCAAATTAGATTGGATCTAGTCGTACCCTTTATTCTGAGTTTTTTTATTTTTTATGACTGGAAATGTTTGTGTAGGCATCCTTTTAAGGAAATCTCAATCAATGTTACTTATTTACAGACTGTGACATCGTTGGGAAAGTAAACGGAGTGTGCTTTACCTACTCCAAAGAAGGACGTCCTAGTGGAGAGGCTTTTATTGAGCTGAAAATGTCTGAGGATTTCAAGAATGCCCTCGCCAAGGACCGTAAATACATGGGACACCGATACATAGAGGGTAAGCAATATAACCAATCACACCGGACTAATGGACCAGTGGATGTTTACCTGTGTCGACTTTGTCTTTGAACAATTGCTGCATTATATGACATTACTGATTAAACACAGTCAAAGTGCAGCATACTCTTTTGTTTACTCTGTCTCTGTGTTTGCCATGCATGCAAATGTTTGTGACTTAGCTCACCTATATTGAATTCCCCATACAAATACAAATATTTGTGTGTGTGTGAAGCTTTAAACCAAACTAATGGAAAAATTCCTTTCCTAAGTTTAATTGTCCTTTCAGATCTTGATATTGACATGTTTGTGTGCGTGTGTATGTCTGAATCAGTGTTCAAGTCGAACCGTAGTGAGATGGACTGGGTGCTTAAACGTAGCGGCCCTGCTGACTATGACAGCTGCAGCGGCTGCATGTTGCGACTTAGAGGCCTTCCCTTTGGCTGCAGCAAGGAGGAGATTGTTCAGTTCTTCTCAGGTACATACACTTTTGTAACGGTTATTGAATTTTACTGCTATTGCACCATTTATGTTAATCTGAGGAATAGTTTTTACAGACACGCTGTAGTTTTGTAATTTTCTTGACTGTAAAACACCACAGTGTAAGGGTGCTGACAGAACTGCAGCTAGCTTTTAAATTGTGCAAAAGAGCATCTTAGCATGCAAGATAATCAAATGAGACAAAACCACTAAAAGCTCTGCATACATTCACTCATCTCTTGGTTTATATAATAATAATAATAATAATAATAAAAATAGCGAAACGCTGCCTGACAGACAGCTCTATGTGTGATTAGAAAAGATTAGAGGAGCAGAATTGCTTGTTGACCGGCGCAGAGAAATGCACTTTGCAGTGCTCTGTGGCGTTTCGGGGTGCTTTCGCCTCCTGTCTATTGCCCGGCTCGATCTGCTCTGTGCAATGTGCCAGGGCTCCATCAAAAATAGACACGGCATGTATTTTTAGCGGAGCAGAGCGGATAGCCCCTTCTGGGACTCTTCTAAAATGCTGGTGGAATCACAAGCATTGTCTACAGTGGCTGCAATCAGCTGCGCCAGGTGAAATACAATAGGTCTAGTTTAAGCAAATATAAAACATGCAAATATAAAACAAATTTAAATAGCTATTATTCAGATATGAATAATACGATATGATTCAGTCAGGATTTATAGTGCCTTAACTATGGAATCTGTGTTATTTAGCCTATTATTAAAGCCATAGTTTCCTGTGGATGTTAACATTAAAACTGTTGAAGTGGCTTAAAGAGATCATCACTATCTCTCAAAAGTGGTTGGACATGATTTCCCACTGAATGTTCTGAACGCTTTATTTATAACTGCCACACACTAAGTTCAGATGTGGTATAATAAGATCTAATAAGATCTTAATATAAGATCTGTATAATAATCTAACCTGGTAGCATTATGCACATATATAACAAGCACAAATATGGTAATAACATTTAAGATATAATCTAATAACGCTTAAAATGTATTACTTCTGCGCCAAAAGGCGCTGTGAACTCTTTTGGGTGCACCTCAATGATGTGCTGGTGCACCTAAATGAAAAAGTTAGGCGCACCAGTGCAACCAATGTAAAAAGTTAGTCTGGAGCCCTGCTTCATTTAATAATGCCAATAAGTAGTTGTAATTAAAAGTCTAAGAAAAAGTCCACTATCAGTTTCTTACATTGTTCCAAGTCTACAGGCCCAGGTAGAATATAAAGCCACAATATGTAGAATTTCTATCTGATTATAGCATCTTTAACATTATTCTTCTGGTGGCTAGTTCATATTTGTACAAAAGTGGAACAATGGCCAACTTTACATTTACAAGCGGTTTCTTAAAGAGTACCATGGAATTAGGAAATGTGACTTTGATTGTATCACCACAAATTCAAACTACTGCTAACTGCACTTTGAACAGTCCTTTCCACTTTACTGATCAAACCAGAACGACACACCACGAACAACATAAGGATACGAAAAAACACTTAACATTCAGAGTACATTTTTCAGATTTGCCAACACTATCTTTTCACATTTTGGATTTCTCTCATATTATAAAGTGGTATTAATTTGACTTATATTGACTTATAGTCAGTCAACATGTCTGTGTGTCATGGCCCAAAGGCCTAATGTACTGTATGTATGTATGTATGTATGTATGTTTGTTCTTGTAGTATATAGTCATACTGTGTTTACCAATTTGTCCTTGCTATGAATTGTTAGTATGCCTCATACCATGTTTGTGTAAAGCTAACAATTTATTTAGCATGCATAGTCTATATGACCTTAATATCATGCCTCCTAAAGGGGGTTCAAAGATAGGCTGGGCTGAGAGGAGACCATGACGCTCATCTGGGGTCAATATTGTGATTATGCTCACTGGCAGCCTTTATCTAAGATAATCAACACTTAAGAATTATTATGGGACAGTGTGGATCAACACTAATAATTCATGATGTTGAACTAAATTCAGTTAAGTTTAAGAACATGTTTGGTATGCGTCCACTTTAATTTTATAGCTGCTGACTCCAGGCCAGTATTTGTTTAATTGCCTTGATGGGCACTTTGTGTAAATACATGTCATACATTCATTCAGAGGTCCCTTTTTTTAATGCAGTCTTATCAGATACTACAGTTTATATTTATTAATCCTGAAAGCTCCAGTGATGCAGTGGGTGTTGTTCTTTCTATTCTACACATCTATCAGTCTACCTACCGACCTATGTATTTATGTGTGCTTGGGTTGAAGGGTTGAGAATCGTGCCAAATGGGATTACTCTGCCAGTGGACTACCAGGGGAGGAGCACAGGGGAAGCCTTCGTGCAGTTTGCCTCAAAGGAGATAGCAGAAAAGGCTCTGGGGAAACACAAGGAAAGAATAGGGCACAGGTGGGACAGAGGGGAAAGGGACGGGCTGGACTGGGTTGGGCTTCTATTGCAGTATTAATGGTATGGGTTCTGTTATGGTTGAATGATAAGCATGGGTTGGTGTGCTAGAATAATTATGGTAAACAATAATAACATGGGTAAATTAATTGGGTAGATCATGTTTATTAAAATGATAAGGGGATGGGTTTTAATGGGTTTATGTATTGTAACAATGGTGACATGTTGAATAATGAGATGAAAGCTCTAATCTGTAAATTTAAGGTGGTGTGAGTATTTTATGCCATAGACAGTTTTGCTGTTGGTCGTCTAAGACCTGGGAGATCTATTTATTTGTATTAGAGCAACATTTTGGTACACTTCATTCATATCGTTTCATACATGTATCTTACAGATAATTTACTGTAGAAGAGGGGATTAGGGTTACTCAAGGCAGCCTCTACCATTAAATCATCTCTTTTGGCATTTCTTAATCATTAAAATGATCAATGCAACACCTAAAAGCCCTGTAAGGATTTTCTTTACTGTAAGTAACAAGTGGAGGTTGGCATAGAAAATCCTTTACTACAGCCCTTATTTTATAGATTTGGTTGAGGTTGTTGAGTTTTTCAGACACTCAGCTCCAGGTTAAAACTACTTAGACCACTATTTAGAATATTTGTTTTTTGTGTGTTTATCTTTTTTCTCTGTATATCATATGTATGTATGTGGCTTGAGCTAAGCCATTTCTATGCCTTAACCCTCTCCTCTGCCCCAATCCACCCCATGGGCCTCTTATATTGCAGGTATATAGAGATTTTTAAGAGCAGTCGCAATGAGATCAAAGCCTACTACGAGCTGCCCCGGCGGGGGATGGGAGGCCAGAGACCGGGGCCCTACGATAGACCCATGATGGGGGCACCCAGGGGAGGGTTTTTTGGGCCTGGGCCTGGCCGCGGTGGGGCTCTGCTGGACACCATGAGGGGTGGAGGGGGCTATGGAGGAGGTAAGCAGAGTTCTGTATTTCTGCATAAAGGAATTATTTGTGGCTCAAAGGTGTAATTGTTCAGTGTAGATGATCAGACATGTCTAATTTTGATATATTTTAGCAACCTTTTTATTGTGACTATAACTTTAGTTTAACCTTCTACTTTTTATAGTGGAAAGGTTGACTAATGGGCTGCCTGGCCCACACTCAGTTTCATTATTTCCTTTTTCCGAGCCATTATCCAGTCTGCTTGTTATTAGGTTTTATCATCTGTGTTGTGGAGCCGTTGGTGATGTGAAAGAATGAGCCCTGCTTTAATTGTGTTATGTTTGCGTCCAGGTTACGGTGACTTTGACAGCTACAATGGCTTCAACAACTACTGTTTTGGCAACGGCATGTTTGATGAGCGAGTGAGAGGAGAACGGGTAGCAAGAGGTAAGTCCAAAAATGTTTTACCATCTAGAGTCTGCCATTCAGAAATACATGTTTGTAAGCCTCAATTTATAAAGAGTTTGGCATCTCTGCCAACAGGCTAAAATGGCTTCCAGTAATTGATTTGTTTACATTTTTTTCTCTTTCAAGTGAATGACAGTTTGGCACAAATCTAAAATAAAAAAAACTTAAGTTTTATATTGATTGTGAATAAATAGAATTAGGATTGTTGTTTGTAAAGCAGCATATTTTGATCTTCTTGGCTTGTAGTCTCTCATAGGAGGCTATGTAAATACTTCACACACTTAACAAGACACATTAATAACCTACACACACACACACACACACACACAGTATGTTTTTCTTCTAATCTGTTGTTTTTCTTATTATCATTAAGTAAATGAAAAGTTGTTATGTATCAGATTACTTCTCTTTTCTACAGTAATAAAGGTTGGATTGGTAATCTGTGGATGCGTTTGTGTTTTGGCTCAGGGCTAGGAGGCCACGGTTACGGTGGTCAAAATGATGTTTGTTCAGGCCTCCACGGCGGCCATTTTGTCCATATGAGGGGTTTACCTTTCCGTGCCACAGAGGGAGACATCGCTAAAGTAAGAACACACACACACACACACACACACACACACACACACACTGAGGCCAGTTCATTTTATTATTTCTCTTGAAGATTTTTTCAAACAATATGCAGGGCATCTTCAAGTCTTGAAAAGTCTTTAAAAGCACTGAATTCAGTTTCCTCAAAGCCGTTCCAAAAGCCTTAAATTTAACTAACAGAAGTCAGATTTTTCTTCCGTTTAATGCTTTACGCGGTGATGTTAGTTATAAAATGTTTTTGTATCAGATTGCGGGCTGTCGGGAGAGGTTGTACACTTATAGTGGCATTATTGTGACAGTGGATTGTGCCGCAGGAGGCTGTTCAATCATTTTTTGTGAAGTTTCGGTTAGCTCCATCAGATCTGTAGCAAACACTGTCACTACTGCTAGCTGCAGCAGCGCTAGGAAGCTTATCCAAGTGTTGATTTTAGCAAAATCTTCCATCAAAACATTCAATTATGAATTGGTGAATCCACCCATACATTTTCTGCCGCGTATCTGTAAGGCTGTTTACTGTGTAATGGTGTTGGTCAGGAAGCCCAATAAGCTACTACATTTAAATAAATGCTGAATGTTGTGACAGTTGGACATTATCTGTGTCTGCCTGCTCATGTATGTATGTATGTATGTATGTATCTGTGTATATGTCTTTCTTTGTGTGTGTAGTTCTTCTCTCCTTTGAATCCCCTGAGGGTCCACGTTGATGTGGCTCCCAACGGGAAGTCGACTGGAGAAGCAGATGTGGAGTTTCGCTCCCATGAAGACGCTGTGGCAGCCATGTCTAAAGACAAGAACCACATGCGTATGTCCTCCCGTTTTCTTCTTCGGCTTGTCTTTGTCGGTTCTCGTGACACCTTTTTTCACGCTACATGAGAGGATCAGCTATAGCTATAGCAGAACCAGAATAAAAGCATAAATCAACAAGCTCAACAGATAAGCTGCCAAGGTTTTATGGCGTTTTTCCATTACATGGTACCTGCTCGACTCGACTCTGCCGTGGTGCCCCGTCCTCCTTTTTCCATTGCAGATTAATAGTACCGCTGGTACGTGGCTGGTTGTCATAGCGCCGCCACAAGAAACTGCCATGACCTAACGCGACACGCACACTGAACGTCGAGGGTGTGTTGTTTTTGATTCTCGGCATGTGATTGTTGCCAGAAGACACATTTTATTTCAAAAGAAGCTGGAGGCAGCAAAAAAAAAAACACAGCTGGTTAAACTAATTAAAAATGGCGGGTTTGTTCAGGACACCCCCGTCTGTCGCTGGGAATGATGACGCAGTGATTGGTGACGATTCTCCGACCAATCAGTAGTCTGCAGGTTTTCACGTCACCTTTTGGTATCGGCTCAGCTCGCTTGGAACCTCAACGGAGGTGATACTCAACAAAGTACCTGTTAGCAGGTACCAGGCACTTTTTTTCATAATGGAAAACCAAAAAAAGGCGAGTCGGGTAGAGCAGGTACCACGTGATGGAAAAACACCATCAGATGGTTTACTGAGTGCTGCAGGTTTTAATGTTGGAATTTCTTTTTAAAGAGCATTATGAAAATATAATCCTGGTATTTCTCATGACATTATTTGAGATATTTCAGATTTTACTTAAACTTGGACATAAAGCAGGTGAACTTGATTTACATTAAACAGTAGAAGAAACACAAGTTCTTCAATATGAATGACGGATTGATGTTTTATCCACAGAGCATCGCTATATTGAGCTGTTTCTTAACTCAACAGCTAGTGGAGCAGCTGAAATGAGTGAGTTTTCCTTATCTTTTATGATAAAGTATACATAAAAGTTGGGTGTTAGTTCTTTTATCTTAATTGTTTAACTCACACTAGCCATGTTTCCATCCACATGTTTTGAGGCGAATTAAGTAATATCGAACGAAAAATGCCTTATGGAAACAGTAAAATTTGATTGAATTTCATGAATATTGAAAGGCTTGTACGTTCGATCTCATTGGATTTTCTCTTAATCGGTAAACGGCTTATGCGATAAACTTTGATGGAAACGTTATTTGCAGAACAAAGACCGATAAGTGGACGAACGAGAGACAAGAGATTTTTGAAATTTAATTAATGAGTGAAATATAACGGCTATATGTCGCTATCAGCTGGCACATAAGCACTATTACAACCTGTGCAGTATTAATCATTTGTAGGTAGAAGGTGCGATCCATTTTGTCTAGCAAAACTGTTCGCAAATGTTAGTTTGAATGTTGTGCGATTCGGTGTGAAAATGAATGGAAATAACTTAAAATGTCTCAAATATATTCAATATACCAATTTGGCCACAAAACGGCATGTGACGTCATTACGCACAGGTTTTTATTTGCTTTAAAACACACTTTCACCGGCTTTATTCTCGTGAATGTCTATAGCGAACTTCAGCTAATTTGATTGACAAGTGGATGGAAACATAGCTATAGTCATTACGGTCAGAAGAAATGACTTCATTCTTTTTACACTGATCTATCTTTTCAAAACCATCTCAGGTCGTGGCGGCGGTGGTTACTATGGTAACTCAGGAGGGGGCGGAGGCTCACGGAGCAGTGGGCTGCGAGGTTCATACTGATGATGTCATCCCACGCTTCCAGTCCATCCTGGCGTTTGTCTCGCGTCTCTTCAGGCCACATTCACTCGATTACTTTTTCTAAGCAGAAGAGCTGATCTGAAGTCATTTGTTTTGTAACAGCCGTTCTTTTTATGGTGGTTGTACTAAAATCTTATTTCAGATACTAGAACAGATCAGATATGACCTCAACAAGCACTATTATTATACCATTCCTAAACGCATATGAAGAACGTAACATTAAGATGTTAGAGCTGTTGTAGGTGCTAAGTGTGGTTAATGGGGCATATAGAGGATTTCTTGTTTCTTACATTTTTAAAACAATTGGTTATAGTAATAGTTTTTCATTATTTACATGAAAAGTAATTTTTTTTTTAATCAAATTAATTTTGAATGGCATTGAAAGGGATGTATATTTGTCTTGTTTCACATCTCACTGTTGGCAGGAGATGTTAGTCAGTGCAGAGGAGACAGAACTTCATAGAACACAGATGAACAGCTGAGGGATTTAATAGATTAAGTAGAAAAGGATCATTTTGTGGCAGTGCACCGCTGGGACCGAGCATGGTCACTTTGAATCTAATCAGTTGATGTAAACTTTGCTTTGGATTAGGTGACGGGCTGGGGTGAATGACGCTCTTTAGCAGGTGGAGCAGTGAGAAGCAACGTCAAAACATTCCAAGAATCTCTAAGTAAGAAATTGATAAAAAAAAAAAAAAAGTTTATAAAATCTTTGTTTATTCTGGTTTAAACTTATTTTCAGCAGAACATTTGACCAAGCTGTAATATACGAATTCAAACTGGATTTCAGATCAGCTTTTCTGGTTTGAAAAGTTTGACAAATGTGAGCCATTGTGTTTTTTAATGAATGTTTTCACAGTTCATTACAGAATTTAAAACTAAGTTGAATATATATTCCACTCTCAAAGAGTGGGAGTGAAACAAAGTCTCTATATTTGAGCTATAAGATGGCTTATGCAGCTGTTGTACATTTTGCCTAATAAATTTTATATTTAATTATTTCTTTCTCCATGACTCTAGCATCACTTTTGAAGCGGTATTTGTGTGAAGGTTCTGAATACATCTGAATTAAAAAATATAATAATCTATGAATCCTCTGCTTATGAGGCGTGTAATGGAGAAATAAGTTAATGGATTTCAGTGGAACACAGGAAATAGACGCAACAGTGCAACAGGAATAAATGTTTAGAAGAAATTTCAATAATGTACATTAAAATGACAGTAAACAACATGTACAAACGATTGTATCGTGATTTAATCAAACTGCTACACAGTCAAGGCAACACACTGTTGGCAATAGAGTTAATATTAAACTGGCAGGATTTAGTAAGCTAAAGGGCCACAGTGATTATCAACAGTATGTACATACAGTGGTATCAACACTGTACAAGTCCCATTGAAAGCTGGGAGATTTATAAGTGACACTGTACAAAAAGGGTTTAGGCCTGGGTGCAATTCAGAAACATTTGCCTATCGTACTTAATGATGATATGATAAATTGGTGAATTTTTTAAAATATTTGAAACACGTATTGAAATGAACCCAGGCCTGTTTTAAGTCTTCATGGAAATGAATACTTCCAGTTCTTAAAAAGTCACAGGTTGTAAACGTGTTTAGGTACAAAACCAGACTGTGCAGTGGAACCCGTGACTAAAGACTACTTTACAGTCATCAGCATTAGTTTAACAACACAAATACAAAAAAGGTTTAGAGTTTCAAATTTTCCCTCTCAGGAATGGAGCAGCAGTAAAGTGTGGTCCTACAACGTCTCCCATCTGCACAGATTACAACCAACTTCAAGTGAACAGGGAAAAGCTCAAATTAGTTCCCTGGACTTTTGAAAATAAAAACGAATGCGCAAAAAAACAAATCAAATATAAATACTCTGAAATTCATCTATATTACACGTAATATAGGATTGGCAAGTGTTCAAACATACTTTGTGGCTATGGTGTCAGAAGTGTGTAACACTCAAGTCTGTTCACTAAGTAGTCAGTGAAGTGCTCATGTAAGCTAGCTGTCAGGGGTTCAACAGAGCCAGTTGGTCTGATTTCAATCTGTCGCCAGAGATCACAACATCATCTGTTGCTCTTCTTGGTCCTTAAAGCAGCATCCACTGCATTAGTGTCTCAAACAAACAGTGGAATGTGTCTTTAATCTAGACTACTTGCTTGGCTAGTATAGGCTAGTGTTGCTACTTTGAAATATTTTAGATTTTCTCTAGAATCCTCTAGAAATCTTGGGCTCATTTTGGCAACATGAGAAGCACACTTAAGTAATATTCACTGCATTTAAACAGGCACAAACAGGGCCAACATTGTTAAAAAAACAACAACTTTCAGTTCCTTTGAAAGCCACAGCCCTATGAGGAACTAGTCTGGTCATAGTGTCAGGAGAGCAAAACCTGCTTGGGGGTGTGAACGTTCCTGGAATATTTTTCACAAAATATATTCCTATGTTGCTCCTGTGAAATGACTGCAATTAAAACGGTTCTTCTCACAGCAAACTAAACAAAATGTATCCAGTTTATATTTCTGTTAGTATCTAGTAAAGGACTTACCCTGTCACGTTGACCTAGTCTTTTGTGCCTGTGTAAATGTTGCCTTTATGTTTGTGTTTATGTCACTCCACCTCAAAATACAGTGCTTTGCAGTCTGACTCACTTACTTAGGCCACAATACTGTGTGAATAAATTATATAATCTCATCTGTTTGGCTATACACTTCATGTATACAGTTTGATGCTTGATACATACATGAGGATCTGCATTTAGCTGCAGCAGTGCTCATCACAGTCAGTGCCGTTTCACTTTCAGTTCATAGTAAAGTAGTTCCTCCTTTCATAGCAGAGCTCTGTCCTCAGACAGGTCTGTTTTGCATTATTCTGTCAGAGGTCATTCATATCTAAATGTACTGTAAATGATTTAATCTGTATAACTGATGTATATTTAGGATAATGATTGTTTATGATATTAAAGCATACCAAAGAGTCTCACTCCTTCGATTTCAATATAAGACATGTCAGCCTATGTTATAGTGGGCCATTGCCTCCTGATTACATGAGATGTTTTAATGTATACTGCAAAGCATCTGCAAAGAAAGTAGTGACGTCAAACAGACGGGTTACAATGATGCAGAAGCCCCTCATTTTACCTATGAGGGACCTTTTCAACCTGTAAATGAAGACAAATGAAATGTTCTAAATGTTGATGCACACGGTCCATTTCTAGCAGCAAACTGTGTGTTAAGAGAAGTTGGGAGATGGTTCTTACAGAGGACCGGAGGCTGCTCATTCGGATCTCTGATTGTTTGAAGCAGTCACGACAGCAGTGTGGGGCTCCTTCACGTTGGATTGGAGGAGCATCGCTGGAGGAGGAGGGCGTGGCAGGTGTCACAGACTCGGACTGGTTTTGGTGAGGCGGGCAGAGGGAGCTCATTGTCAGAGCAGCTGTTACAGAAAATCTCCCCACAGTTCCTACAGTGGTGCTGAAAACACAGACAGAGAGAACCACAATAACTATGCATTGTTGTGTTGGGCTTATGGGTGCAAATTAGCTTTTGTTGAGTTTCTGCAAGTTTTCTCTTCAGCCAATGTCAATGCTGACACCAACTATAAGTTGTTTTCTGTCTTATAAAATGCTGTTTCTGCTGGAAACAAAGGAATTCCTGCATGTGAGATGATGATGGAGATTTGTATGTATATATTAGTTTTTTTTTCTGTATTTATTGTTTATTTTATATCCTAACTGCGTGTCAATCACTGCACATGCACACACATTAGGCTCGTTCGAGATGAACTGCGCCTCGCCTGTAAAGTGGACGAGAGCAGGCGGCAGCAGCAGTGGACGGTGACAAAAGTCTGCAGTCAAGTCGGACAGTTTCAGGTCGTTTCCAGCAGCCTTTAGGCTGAACAGGAAGTCACAGAAACTCTGTGGTCCGATTACGATTTAATAAATTGTTATCAGACCCATATATCAGCATGTACACAGTCTCCAGTTGTTTTTATTATGACAGAGTAGCTGTCAAAATACTCTACATGCGATCTGTTGCTGATTTTAATTAACAGACTGTAGATGATCCGTAATCTGAACAGATTTAGTCTCCGATTTCTAAATGGAACTACCAGCCACACAATATGTGGTTTGTACAGAATAAGCCTTTAAATCAGACAAATAGCAGTTAAAATTCCTCCAATTCAAATAAAAGAAAGTTTATATTTTTTCGATAAACTATGAATTTTTGTATCACTTTTTGACATACTATACTATGTTTTTTTACATACTATGATTTTTTTTGACATACTATACGACTTATCGACTTTCTATACTATGACTTTTTTATTACTTATTTCGACATTCTATACTATGACTTTTTCGACATACTATACTATGACTTTTTATTGCTTTATTAGGCGTACTATACTAGGACTTTTTTCGATATACTAAATTGTGATTTTTTTTAACATGCAATACCAAGACTTTTGGACATACTTTTTAATGGCTTTTTTTTTTTTTTTACATACTATGACTTTTTTATCACTTATTTCGACAAACTATACTATGACTTTTCACGACTTTTTATACCATGACTTTTTTTAAAATCACTTTTTTCGATTTACTATACAATCACTTTTTTCGACATACCGTCTTTTCCATGATTTTTTCCCACAAACTATACTATTAGTTTTTTATTACTCTTTTCGACATACCTATACTATGATTTTTCCTTTTAAAAAAAACCCTTAAAATATTCCTTTTGTTTAATACATTATTATTCAACATTTCAATGAAATTCATACCAATTAAAACCATTCCCACTATACCAACTATTATCATTACTTTACCTTCTTCTTACGCAATTATGCCAGCAATCCAGTTTAGCTTTGGCAATTTAGCTTTTCAGCATTTACAAGCATTTTCTGCAGAAAATGCATTTTCTAGTTCAAATTGTCATATAACTTGACATTTATTTATGCAAAAAGGATGTGGATTACGAACTTCCTCACCAACATATCAGAGGCATAGACTGTATATAAAGAGATCAGGGGCCCTCAGATGATTCCCAGTGCTATTTCTGACCAAGTCTTGATTTGGATGTGGGAACACACAGAATCGGAAAATCTCCATTTCCTATTTGTGGTCATTTGCTGACTGACCTTTCGTCTTGAGATGGAGAACTCTTTCTCACACAGCTTGCAGTGGCTGGCTTCTTTGTCCTTCAACCAAACCTGACCCCCCTGCAACAACACAACACAGTAAACCTCTCTTTTACCCTAACTTTACATTATATATGTTACAAAACAGCACAACACACCTTACTACTCCACAATCAGCAGAACTAGTGTCTAGTTTTTCTCTGATTTCTCTCTGCTCTTTTACTAATATCTTATCTAACTTACCATCTTAGTGATGGAGAGGGTTTAGATTACATACATTTCTCCCTGCTATTTTACTTTACCTGAAGAGCTTTGTTGGCTTCTTTGATGTCCTCAATCTTCAGTTTGGATCTGGTGATAAGAAATGTCAAGAATAGAAATAAATTATTTATTAACTTTACTTCTTTTCAAGAATGTATATTACATGGGATTTGTTGTAAATTAGCTAAAACCTGCAAAGCTCTGGTATGGTCCCCTATGATCTAAAGAATTTAAGATAACTTTTTTTTTTTTTTTTTTTTGCCTGAAATTTATATATGATGATGAACATAACAACTGAACTCCTATTAGAATACATGTTTTTTTAAAGGCTATTTTTTCCTCTAAAAGACAACATAACATACGGTTTTAAAATCTTACATTACATTTGGGGTAAGAACATTTAACTATCTGTAAAGACAGCTTGATTATGGTGCAGACATGTTTAATTAAAGCATACATACTCGCTCAGTTTGGAGCCTAGTTCCTCGAGAGCTTGTTCTTGATCCTCACAGATGGTCTTCAGCTGAATGTTTTCATCCTGGAGACGATGGAACTCCTGGGGAAAATAAGCACACAACAACAGAGGACATGCATCAGATCCAATTAGATCAGATTCTGCAAATGCTGAGTCACACAAAGTTATGCACGTGTAACAAAACCTACTATACATATAATGGTACATTTCTTTCTCTCCTTTTTACCTTCTTTAGTCCATTGATCTGCAGCGCCTCTGTGCTGAGCTGAGCCACCGTATCCCTCTCTCTGTCTAGATCATTTTGTAATGTCTGCCTCCACTCCCTCTCTATCTTCAGGTCCGTCTCCAGCTGCTGGCTACAGGAGCACCACGAACATGTATATACAACACAAATAACAAGAATAAAGATAACGAGACAGAGATAGGGATATAATGAGTAACAAATTATATTAGAGCACACTGGTTTGTATTAATTGTGATCTACTGGTCCTAGGTTCATGAATTAGGGCTATGGCAGTTCCAGTTCAAGGAAGAAAAGTTTTTTCACCAACAGCTGGCTTACCATGCTACACAGTTTATGGTGTATTTACTATGTTGTGTCTCTCTCTGAGCACCACAGATTCTGTAGATTAAGTGTTCATGAACGTCTGCGCATGAGTCTAACAATCAGTCCGTCTTTGAAGGCGTTTTGCTTACAGTTGCTTTTCTCTGTGTTCGATCTGCCGCTGCAGGCTGTCGGCCTTGTTGGCAAAGTCCAACTTGAAGCGTCTGGTTCCCTCCTCGGCTGAGGTGCGGTGCCTCTCTGCCTCCTGTAATCTGCACCATTATAACCAGGGACACACTCAGGACCACGGAGAGAAAAAACTGTGTGGGGGGGGGGGGAGGTATGGAGGGGGAGCGAGAAAATAAACGAGGAAGACAGGAAGGAGGATGAGGGTAAGGAGGGAGATTAGGGTCTAAGGTTTCTGGATGGAACCATGAAGGAGGGATGGCTGAGGATAAATGAAGAACCAGAGAGGTAACTCAGAAAGAGTGCAACCAGGGATGCAGCGCTGTAATGAGGGGAACAGAACAGTAAGGAATACAAAGGGGAGATGAGTCCAAATAAAGACGCTTGATGAAACAATGGGGGGGGGAAAGGCCTTAAAGCAACTAAATGAAAAAAGAGGATAGCTAACTAAATGCATTATCTTAATGCTCTCAGTGTTCTTTTTCAATGATACCTTATATATTCACAGCATTTGGAGTCTAAATTTTATTATTTTTCACCTGATATTAAAAAGGGAGGAACCTTTCGTAGCGTGTTTTCGGGTGTAGGATTTTAGTTTCAGGATTTTAATCATTTGTACAGTACGTCTCAGACACTTGGACAATGAGGAGGACAATCCACGACACCCTGACTCACAGCAACTGTTGATTTAGAGCTGGATTACGCCTTTAAAGCACATTCCTATGTCTACATATTAACAGCACTCTGAAGGTGGTCAAAAACTCAAACCACAACCAACACTTTCAAAACATCCAACTTTATTGGTCATGGTGGTAAAAGACAGTAGTTTTGAGTTTTAATCAGCTGTACTGAGTGTTTATTCATCTACAAATTGAGAGGAGTTACAGTACTATGAACATGGAGTTAGAATAGGTAGAATGATTACTTCCTGATCTATCACAAAAGTCAATAAATATGCCAAGACGAGACACAACAACACATTCATGTTCCCTTGAGAGGAGCTCCAGAGGTTTACAGCTGTGTATCTACAATACTTTACACTTGGCTCAATTCTGTCTGTTCTGCAGAAACAAAGCACAGTAATTGAGCTAAAGCTGCTAGTCCCACTGAGTAGTATACATCTGCAAAACTTTCAGTTTAGGTAAATCTATGCAGGAAGGAGACGGGCTGCGTCTGAAATCACTCCCTTTTAACTGCAGAGTGCACTTTGTTTACCCTCTGCTATTTTAAATTGTCTGAAGTCTGAAATACACTGTCCTTTATATAGCGGCCTCAAAAAAATCCAACAATGGAAGGAAAAAAGTACAGACTACTACTGACCACTTTCTACTAACAATCCCACAATGCAATTTGTTACATTTTATAACATCACCTGTCAGTGATGATGCAAAATGACAATGGGTCATTAGGGTCCGAAATCCTAATTTACTGCTAACTATGGAGTAAACTACTGCGCGTGTATTATAAAGAGAGGATTGATTTCAGACACGGCGAGGGTCGTCACAGCCAGTCAGAAGCAGGTCAGGAGGTGCAACACATGCAGAGCAAACTGGCAATAAATTAAAAGCAGGAGGCAGGAGGCTGCACATGCAAACTCCTGTCCGACTAAACATCTGTAGTGAACACTACTGACTGACTGGCTGTGATTAAAATGCAGGCAGCTGTAGACACAGCTGTCTCTGTTGTACAGTAGTTGTCATGTTCCTGCTCATGCTTGAGAGCTAAACAGTTTTGGCTGCAATAAGGTAAAAAAAGAGACAGCCAAGCACAGAATCACAAGTTACTCAACATCCTTTGCAGAGCCAACATGGACACCGCTACGGGACAGTACAGAACTTATTAGAGGGGAGTTCAGAAACACACTTTTTTCCTTTATGCTGAGGGGGACAGAGGTCTAAATGTTTTGGGAGAGTGGTGGAAGTGTCTTTAGTGACCGAATGTTACCTCTCCAGAGAGCATGTAGTTTGTCACATCACTTTATTCTGCATCTTAACAGAAAGCAGAACTGCAGTAAATTAAAATGTGTCAAATAATATTAAAGTGTCATACTGTATAAACTGACAGCTTTTGGTTTTACGGCTGAAATATTTGCTAATCAGGACACATCATTTTGATATGTTTGCCATACTTTTGGCAAATGCTCATTCCACATCTACTGTGAAATTTGGTAGCTATGTGAAAAGTATTACCCTGTTACCATATTAAGGGAGTATACCATCTTACATTCTTTGTGCAATTTTAGTTATTAAAAGGGGAACTATGCCGTTTTTTTTTTAGCTTACTTTACCTTAACTGAACAGCTTGGGAGTCATTGGAATGGTTATATGACTTTTTTGGGGTTGAATGGTGGTCGTCTTGCTCCCCCTTATCACCTGTGAGAGGAAAAACCATCCTTGCAACTTTCAGGAAGTCAGGAAGTAGCGCGAGATATCAGGTCTCGCAATGTAACGAATTGCTTCACGGCATACGCCCATTCAGGAACCGGCTAACAAGGTAGCGATGGAGTTTTTCACACTATCGTCATGGCTGAGCTGGCAAAAAAAAGCAGAAAGCTAGGAAAGCACGTCGGAGAGAAGAAATGGCCAAAACTGCATAGCGTCCCTTTATTGGCAAAATTAATTAGATTATTCAAATATTACTAGGGTGTATCCATTTTTCTCTTGATCAAGGGAGGGGTCCAAAGAAATTATTAATAACGCTAACCAGTGGCTCTAGGTGTTGCCAGAAAAAAGTAATTGTGATAAGAGCGGGAATGTCCACTATACTCATTCTAACTCGACGTGAACAACAACAACAACATCAACAACAACAACGACCCTATGATTACATCTCAGAGTCAACTGTCTTACTGTCAGCATTACTGCATATAAACTGACTACTGGAGAATGTGTAGCATTTGTATGTATGTGTGTACACACCTGAGCATGTGAGTGAATAGATAAAGTAGTGTATGATTAATTCAAAGTATAACTGATGTAATATTCAGACAGCTCTCTGACCAGGACATTCAGAGGAAACCCGTTCAGCACAAACCCAGCAAAGTTGTCTGAGGAGGATTTAACTAAAGATCACGAAACGTGGTGCATTGGCCTCTATGAATCCCAGCCGGTGACGATGAGGTTTCAGTAACTAAAAGGACCAAACCATGAATTCCAGTTCCACCTGATTCTGTGGCTGCTCTCAGGCCTTTAAACCATCTGAATATTGTGTGCAAAAAAACACAAGTTAAATCTGTTTATTCATTCAGTCATAAGCAATTGTGTGTCTGCATGTGCGGTGCATGTTTGTCCTCAGAAGGAGATGTCCTTAACTAGCTTGTACTGGTGCTCTGTGTCTGTGCTGGCACACTTAACAAATGACATAGCAAGCGTTCTTGTCTGACTTAGCAGATCCTTATCACTGCACAGAGGTGCAGAGATAAAATCAAGAAAAACAAATGAAACATGGTTTCAAGGGAGCAAAAAACGCATGGACGGATGATTGGATGGATGGTAAAAAAGAGACAAACAGAAGGGAGGAAAGAAGGAGGGAATAAAGTAAGGAAGGAAGGAAGGAAGAAAGGATGTCAATACATCAGTATTCTAAGTGGCCCCGGTTACAATAAACACTTTAAGTGACTTTTAACATCACAAGCACAGCAGTAAGAGTAAATAAAAGGCATTAAAACACATACATCTGATTTCAGACTGCCACTGTCATCAGATTTCTTCAGTCTTGATATATTTACCTCCACAGTAAGCGTATGAGTTATGAAAAAAGGTGGGAAGGAGAAACACGGAAAGGTAACGTGGACAGATAGATGAATATAACTAGATCAAACAAAAAGTGTAGTGTTGTAGGTGCAGTGTGCACAGAAGTATACTATCAACGTGAGTGGCGTAAGCCTGATGTCTCTTAGGAAGACACCATGTTAAATTCTCAGGGTGGGTTTATCTCTAATTAGCCGGTAAATAATTGTAAACAGTGGCTCTGTCAGGACATTTTTTTACTTTTTCCATTCGATTTCCACCTACAACAATACAAAACTTCCACTGACAATAACTAGTGTAACTGGGGTCTGTGTCCTGTCAGCATACTGCCCACACACCTTTAGAGCAGCAACAAACATTCACAACAAATCACAAATAGGATGGAACAGATTTAAACCAAAGGGAGAGGGGAGGGGAGGGATGGACCGTGTTGCCTGGTAGACAATGAGGTGAGGAGGGATCACAAGGCACCAATGAACCAGCAGGTCTCATGATGACTGATATGGAATTAAGGAGCATTATACAATGTGGTGCACTGGAGACCAAGACAACTGCAGGGTTTCCCTAAGGAAATAGTTTGGCAAATCCTGACGTATCTCGTCTTGTAATCAGTTAAGTTAGCATGTAATGGCCTAAACAATAGCATTCAATACACAGTATGGCATTTTCTGCATGAAATTGTGATTCTGCTCTTTTCTCCTGAAGGTTAATGTTTCATTTCATAGATATGTGTTACATTTGTATGATGTTTTGATGTAAGTGGAGGTTGTCTTTATTTCAGGTGCCCTGAAACCCTGCATTGGGATGGCGACTTCAAGCATATCTTTTGGTTATATTTAGTAAAATTAATTAAATTGAATCTCTAGGGCAAGTAAAAGCTTGTATCTCAAATTTAAGCAACTTTTGTACGAAGAACAAAACTTGGATAATCACACTTAAAACATGACATGTTTCTTGTTTCCCAAAATGTTTGACATTCACTGGATACAATAGCAATGTGCTATTTTGATTCAACTTTTGACAGTGTGTTTATGCTGAATACATTTAACATGCAAACACTGTTTAGTGTATCCATTTGCCATTTCATGAAAAGGTTGTGGGCAGTCTTCACTGAATTAAGACCACCTTCACTAACATAAAAAATAATTAATACACCTATTAAATAAAACCTTATACATCTTCAGGGCAAAGAGAAAATGGAGCTACTTCACGTAACAAAGACCATGTATTTGATGGTTGTTTAGACTGCCATCTAGTAACCAATTACATCACAAAAGTGGGACTCGGCTCAACCAATGACAAAGACTTATCAATCCCATCACATGTCGTAATGTCAGGTGAAACCCTGATCATATCACTTCCTTTTATAAGGTTTTGTACTGTCGAGAATTGTGTGCTTGCAGGACACACAGAAGAGAAATAAGCTAGTTTGGAGGAGACAAGGATTACAACCTCCTAACCAACTGCCTACGAGAAACCCTGAAACAGTGATGAGGAAGCAGACTCAATTTTTCCCATGTTTTCCCCCAGTTCTCTTCCACATAGCTTCAAACTACACCATGCACAACTATTAATAAGTATGCTATGAGCTTTTTAGTAATCAATAAAAACGACATCATCATCTGGTCTAGAAAAATGACGTTTGGCAACTGTGGACTGGGAACTAGTTCTTTGTTTGTGATTCCTTATTTTATTTTAGTTCAATGTTAAGAGTCAAAGCTGTTAAAAAAGGGTCTCAGGGACGTCAAACGTACTTTGCTAAAGTAGGATTATGGATGTTTTGGTAAAGCAAAGAAAGACTGCAGTTCAAGGGTTTTAACAGAACAGCAGAGAAGATTGAAGGAGGGACTGAGGCGACACATGGGACAAAGTGATTTTCCTGTTTTGATTAGTGCGTGCAGCTCCTTTACAGGCAGCGGATCTTACCTTTGCTCCAGCTGCTTCATGGTGGCAGTGATCTGATTGGTCTTCTCCTCCAGACGAGTGATCACGTCGTTCTTCTTCTTCATCTCGGCATCAGATGACTAACAAATGTAAACATAAGTAATAATTACTTACATTAGTATGTGTGCTGTGTATGATTAGAGAACAAGTACAACCAGGTGAGGATGTGCATGTTTGTACCTGCATCTTCTGGTACATCTCTACATTGATAACTTTGACTTCGTCCAGTTGATGTCTCAGTCCGATCAGTGTGTCCTGTTGATGAAAAACAAAGACTTCAGTTGTGTTCGGATCCTGTATTGACTGTCCTGGTCACGCTGTCATATGACTGGTTCCTACAGCAGTTTCACTGTAATTTAGCATGCTCTTCTTTCATTACATTTTCATAATTCCTTTCATTCAGTCATGTTTTTTTATGTGTGTATCTATTCTAGGGCTGGGCGATATGGAGAAAATCAAATATGACAATATGTTTTCCCAAATACCTCGATATCGATACCGCAACAATCAGTCCCTCCAGAAAAATGCGATTATGCAATCGCATAATTCAATGCATAAATCAGCCAAAGTCCGCATATTTATGCGGGGGCCGCATTTTTTCAAATACGCCACACTTTCGCCGCATAAATTGCCAATTTCTGTGCATGATTTCATAATCCCCGCATTTTTGTTGCAAATAAGTCACATATATATCTTAGCAGAAAGTTGAAAAATGTCGCGTTTACTTCACACAAGAGCAGCCATTTCCCCCTGTTGCCATGGGAACGTTATGAAGTGACGTAATTACGCCTAGTGAGAACACGGTGTTGGGGGAATCACTTTTTTCTCTTTTTCATCAAGTTCCAGCAATTTTTGCAAGTTCCCACAATTTCATCGCATAAAATTGCATAAATATCCCGCATATTCCATCGCATTTTTTAAGAAAACGTGCCGCATAATCAAGGATTTTTGCCCGCAACAATCACAAAAAAACTCAGCGTTTTTCTGGAGGGACTGCAATATTGTAGTGTTGACTATTGGCGCTTCCACAAAATATTTACACAATGACATTTTTGATAAATAATCATCAGTAATGTGGATATAATGACTAAGTGGGTAAAGGCAAATAATAGAACAGTTACAACAGTCTGGTAATTTCAGAAAATGACATCACTTTACTGTAATGCAGCCTTTAAAACCAGGAAAAGACAACACTTATGTCATATCACGATATTACGATATCCAAAATCTAAGTCGATATCTAGTCTCATATCACGGCATCGATATAAGATGTTGACAAAGTTTCCTTTTGGGGACATAATTTGAAATTGGGAAAAAAAGGTAATAAATTGCAATATATCGCAGAATATTGCAATATGTTTAAAATCGCAATAGTATTGTATTGTGATATCGTATCGTGAGGCCTCTGGTGATTCCCACCCCTGCTGCCACGGCAGCCACTGTATGTCGCAGCTTGGTTACAAATGTCAGCTGGTGGTGTTTATGTAGCAGAGTTCACATGTTGGTGGTGAAAGGCCCGACGCTGGCAGGGCTACCAGAGAGAAACGGGCACAGGAGCTGGCAAGATGTCACTGCTCCATGTGAGCAATTAGGCTGGTGCCAGATCTTTAGTTTGTGCCTCCAAAGGCTTGTTATCATGCACTCTCTCTCATTGTGATAAAATGATGTCTGAAGAGCAACCACGTCGTTCGTTGAATCATTGTTTTACTATTTGAGTCTGAATATATACAGTATCTCAAATATTGCTGATTGAACTTTTTTCATCGACTTCCAGTGTTTTCATTGATTAAATCTCACCATTGACAAATCCCATTATATGCAAGTCATACGTTAACCCATGTCTCTTTGTACATTGTTTAATCTTCATGTCTTGTGATTTTTCTATTTGCATTTGTGTATTCATTGTACGTTATTCTGGATTATATCAAATACAATTAAATGTCTTTTATTTTAAAGTCTTTTCTTCTGTGTAAATTGTTTCTACTTTCAGCTTGAGATATTTTGTACATGAATCAGTGCGCAAAAAGGAAGATAGAGTGAAGTGATACACAGACAAGGAAAATGTATGCTTACCTGTTTTTCATGAATATCTTTTTCCAGAAGTTTCATGGCCATCTCCATTTCCTGTTTCATCGACACCTGGACTAACAGCTCAGTTTCCACATCCTGAACATTAACCACATACATGTATATAATGTGTTATTATGCTTTTAGATAGATTTTATACACACACACACACACATGCAGTCAGAGTCTGACCTGTCTGAGCTGACACTCCTCCTTCAGTTGCCTTTGAGCCTCGCTGTACATCTCATCCAAACCCTGACGGGACTGTTTGTATGTATCTCTCTCCACTGACGCATCACCTTGGGTTACCTAAATAAATAACATCAATGGGATGAACATGTCAGAACTGGTAATAATTGTTGGAACATTTAGGGCTAGATCTACAGTTTCAGTTGCAGTTTTGGCTGCAGCAAAAACCAAATCAATGTTTCCTCGTGTTTTAAGACAGCAATATATTTTTGGGTTTGTGCATGTGTGACTGTGTACCTCTAAATGTTGTTGTGTCTTCATCAGAATAAGGCTGTTTTCACTCCTCAGCTGCTGGTTTTCTTCTTGCAGTTTGATGATGTTGTTCTTGGCTATGGCTAACTGCACACACAAACGTGGACATGTAAGACACAGAATAATTCAGTTGGTCACCAAGAACAGTTTGACAATATAGCTTACACTGACGATGTGATTTCATCGAAACCTATTAGGCTAAATTATCATATCAGATTCTAAGATTACTTAACATGTAACAGACAAAGCCGGTAGATCCAGTCATGATGTAGAGACGTGCATGTTAAAGTGCTGACTTTCACCTTTAGTTTAAATCTAATACACAGATATTTTGATTGTGGGTCTCACCTCCTCTACGAGTTTAGAGTTGGACTTCTCTAGAGAGTCCACTCTGCCCTGAAGACCATGAACTGTGGAGCTAGACATACAAACACACACAAACACAGAAAGTATAATCAACTTCTTTTCATTTTGAGTATCACTGATTTCATCGTGCCAACATTTTCTCAGAACGGGATTGTAGTAGTTGTGTTACAATTCAGAACTGTGGCTGTAAAAGGTGTAACTTAAACAGAGGTTTTCCTTAGTTTGATTAGATAAAGCGCAATGGAGAACTGTGACCTGTGAGAGGTGTCATCATGCTTATTAGGTTTAATGGCATTCACAGGTTTAGAGGACTGAAGTGTCTCATCACAGACTAACATACTTGAATTTGACCTTTAATAGCTCTATAATTAGCTCTTTAACAGCTGCAAAATTTGAAGAAAGATTCACAAAACCTATAATTCCATTTAGGCAGCAGATCAATCCATCTTAATTTAGATGAGATACTGGAAGAGGAAGTGTGACCGACAGTTTGTGCTTTAATGAGTCTGTCTGTAGGAACAGATGGACAGAGTTGTACTTCTGAAACAACCAGACTGCTTCAAACTGAAACTGACTGAATGCTGGATCTATGTTAACATGCAATCTGTCTTCTCCCTTTGATTCATGTATTATAACAATGCTCAAACATCAGACAATCAACAGATGTAAAACAAAATGTGAGCTAGAAATCAGGTAGAATCAATCAGCCACTGTTCAGGTACAAAAAAATATAAAGAATTTCCTTGAACTTCCTTGAAGTTCATAAAACCATCATCTCCAGAAATTCTGTGGAAGATGCTGCAGACACTGTTTCCAATAAAACACAATTCTTTATTCTTGTATTTGTCTTACTTGAGTTGTCGGTTCAGTTCCTCTACGTAGTTCTTCTGATCCAAGATGGATGCTATCTGGCTATTCCTGTTGCACCGGAAACAGATAAAAAACAGAGCTCTGCATCACATTTGGGGGGGGGGCTAAGAGACTCAGTGTATTAAATACAGTGGAGAGACAATAAAAGATCATACCTCTCTTCACTCCTGTAATCATCAATGTCATTCTTCAAGTACATGGAGAAGTCGATCACCCCAACCTCAAATAAGACAATAAATAAACTAGCATCACTCAAAAGGAAGCATATTCTGAAAAGAAATGATATGACATATTTGATGGGATGAGTCATGCCTTAAGTAGTTGCAAGCCACCAGAACATCCACAAGAATGAACGATGTTTACAATTATGTGGTTAATTAAAACACACAAGACAATCAAAATGCTTAGTGTAAAAGTGATAGTATGCAGTTAATATCCAATGCATTTACTAATTAATAATAATAAGCGTTAATTTGTCTGTTAACCACACACATAGAAACTACCACAGTCCACCATTAAGTTACAGTCTAAAGAAATCTTCAAGTGTCATCATACATCATTAAAAAGCAGCAGAGCTGGAACATAGTAGGTTAAACATGGAGCTGGGCGATTTTTTCATAAAAAACTCGATTTACGATTCGATTCCCCCCCCTTCAATTTAAAACAAAACTGCAAACTGTAAATATGTTTTAAAAATATATATTTATTGTATTTAATTAAAGTGCATCAACATAAACAAAATTGCAAAGGCAAACCCTTTCTCTAACTGAAAAGTCACTGTGCAGTGTGCAACAAAGATTGTTAAACATCCAAATTATTTATACTGTATTTGGATTGAGCTAATAAAACCTAAAAAAAAAATCGATATGAATATCTTAATATCTTAATATCTTCATTTCATAATATGAATCGATTTGACCTACCAACTCGATTTTTAAATCAAATCGATTTTTTCCCCAGCCCTAGTTAAACACTTAGTCAATCGACAGAAAAATAAATAATTAGCAACTATTTTCATAATCAATAAGATTAAAACTTAAGCAAAGGCAATGAAAAACATAATTTGTTTCCAGCCTCTCAAATGTGAGGATTTCGTGCTTTGCTCTGTTTTATGCTATAATTGTCAACTGATATCTTTGGCTTTTGGACTCGGGGCTCTGGGAAGTTGCGCTTGGTGATTGTTTCACTATTTGTTGACATTGTATAGTCTAATGATTGAAATAAATAACTGCCTAATTATTGATTAATCAATAATGAAAATAATCGTTAGTTGCAGCCTTTGAAAGTAGAAACCAAATATATTTTTTAATCTTGAATGAATTTTATCATCTTGGCTTCAGGAATGGAATCTGACCTCATTTACACCTGCCTTTAAATGTACAATCTGTGTGTGGTACTTGGTGTCACACACAGGATCTAACACAACAACAAACCATTCCAGATCACTTCATGTTACAAGTATCTTAGCCACGTTCAGTCAGGTGTGAACACAGTCTGAACAGGGTGTATACATTAGTGAGAAAAGGTGTTTGCACTCAGGACAAAGTCACCACTCACGGAGTAGAAACATGACACCACAGCGTCTGCTGTCCATCTGCCTGATACCAAGATAACGTGACAAAACATTTCTTGTCCGCGTGCCTGCTTTATAAAACAAGAGTCACTGAAGACAAACTGTTTCACGTCAATGAACTAGTATACACAGGTAGTGGAGTAACTTTTGTTTTAGTTGACATAAGACATACATTTATTTTCTGCTTATCATACTGCAAGCAGAAAATGAGATCCAATTTTAGAGAGAACAGAAAGGAGAGTAAAAGGCATACCAGCTGTACACCAGCCGTCGTAATACGTCTCCATAACAGCAGGCGGCATTAATCTGTATTGTCACCCAAAAAATACAAAATAAAAGGAAATGACGAACGCGTCACGTGGGTCTGGCTTCTCCTGAATTTCAAAGCCGACCATAATGGCGGCTCGTTCGGAATACGACTTTACGAAAATAGTTCACCAAAACGTGTTTCTGAAAACATTTTAAGCGAGAAACAGGCCATACAGTTGCTGAATCTGTCTGTTTTTTGTTTTTGTTTAATGACAAAGGTCAGTTTGAAAGATTTTCATCAGATTATGAGAGGCGTTCGTCACGCTCATCCCGCTCGTAATTTCCGGTAAGTGTTTTCACATAAGTGCACTGATTCGCTAGTCAAGGGCTAGCACTCCACCAATCAGATTGGTCATTGAGTCTGACTGCCCACTGGCCGATTCAACAAGTCAAATCGGCCCTAATTAAAGCCGACGGCTCCTCCGACTGACGACGGCACAGAAACACACCAAACAAACTTGAGTCACCGACCTCGCCAGACTGTCCGCGGGCGACAATTGCGTTGGTGTGTCAGCGCCTTTACACAGACGTTGACTACCTCAGCTGCCAACCTAACAGCGGAGCAACCTGTGTTCATACCTTTCATACAAAACAGCGAGGCGGAATAACGGTGCAACAAATCCTGCCTTGAACAAGCTGTGTGAAAGGGGCTACTGTCGCAGAGCAGTGGTTACCTGAGAGTCCAGGTCCTCGCCTTTGACACACAGGTTAGCATCGATGACGTTCAGGCCCACCAGCAGGCCCACTATCACGGCTCCCTCCTCCTCCAGCATCAGGGCTGAATTCTCATAGAAATCACTGTGGAGGAAGATACAAGATATTCTCAAACACTTAAGGGAGAGCTGTTAAAAGCAAAAAGGGCAGGGCTTTATTTCAACGTTTTAGCTATGTAGTGTTATTACCGTGGATGTGAAATATCTTTGCTGTAAGTGCAAGGCAAGCTGTCATTTTTTATTCAAATTATTTTGACCAAAAGGTGTTTTTCTGCATTAAAACACATCAAATAGCCGTGGAGACAGTATTTTTTGTCGATCAACCACTACAGAGCTTGGCCCAGCATATGCTACAGCCCCAAATTGCAAACAGTGGACGAGAAAAGGGCTGTAAGCCAAACGCATTTTTTAACCAGTAATATTGTTCAAAACAGCACCAAACCTCGTCAGTAACTTGCTCAGGGTCCCTACACATAAAACGAAGCACCAACAATTAGCGAACCCGGAGTTTATCACAGAAGACTGTTAAGAAAACTTATCAAACTGTCTCAGCAGCCATATCCTCAGCACCGAAATGTCACGCGAGATCTCACACGTCTATTGCCGGAAGGGACTACAGGCAGTCAGGTGTTCAGCCCATCAAAATCAAAAAAGTCGCTGGTCTGATTAGACTCCGCCATTTCAGTTCCTATGTGATAATTCTTGCCTTGGCCTCATCTACTCCGAGCCAACACCTGACTGCCTGTAGTCCCTTCCGGCAATAGACGAGATCTCGCGTGACATTTCGGTGCTGAGGATATGGCTGCTGATTGGTAAGTTTTCTGAACAGTCTTCTGTGATAAACTCCGGGTTCGCTAACTAGGTTGTTGGTGCTTCGTTTTATGTGTAGGGACCCTGAGCAAGTTACTGATGACGTTTGGTGCTGTTTTGAACAATATTACTGGTTAAAAAATGTGTTTGGCTTACGGCCCTTATCTCGTCCACTGTTTGCGATTTGGAGCTGTAGTATATGCTGGGCCAAGCTCTGTAGTGGTTGATTGACAAAAAAAGACTGTCTCCACGGCTTATTTGATGTGTTTTAATGCAGAAAAACACCTTTTAGTCAATTTTCGCTGGAATTACACTTTAAAAGCAATGTTAACTGCTGGATTTGTGCACAGGAATCTCATTAATTGCTGAATATTATTTATTAATTTAAATATTATTTTATTAGTATTATAAATGCATTTCAAAAAAATTTAGCCAAACATATTTCGTTATCTGAAAATAAAAATTGTTAATAATAAATATATAGAAAATCGCCCTAAATCAAGAATTGTTAGGATTTAGTGTTCGTAGATATATTAGTTATTTAAAATTAAATGTAACTGTTGTTATATGTACATATGTGTGTGTACCTGAGCAGGTCTTTTCTGGTGATGAGGAGTCGTAAGTAGTCGGCCAGCCGTTTCTGCATGAGTGCCAGACGCAACCAAGCTCTGGCCCTGCCTAATGGAGTCCTGGAAAACACACACCACACACCACATACACACACCACTTAGATTATAGTTTTGAATATCTAAGGCCAGTGGTGCTGGACATTGTTACATTGATATTTGGCTTCATCTTGTTTTATTGTTTGGATCTAATTAGGTTCTTCTATGTGATGTGTGTATTGCAGTTTACATTTAACATGGGCTCATCTAATTAACTGTTCCCTCTTTTCAAGACTTAAATCTGAATAGACAACCATGTTTCATTTTGCGTCTGTGTCATCTCACTGACTAAAACTGCGTTTTTAATGCGTAACATTATTCTAGAGAAAAAAAAGGTTGCACTGTCCTAGTTGGTGTTGCAAAAAACGCTGCTCTGCTACATCTCCGTTGGTCTGACTCAGCACCACCAACGGAAACACACTCTGTTCTCCATCTAAAACAACACAACTGTTCCCCATTTTGCGGGATGCGACGAGACCTGAATATTACTTGATTTTAGGCTAGAAGCTCTGGTATGTAGTGACTGATAACTGAATAACAAAGTAAAGCATGACATTGAAATCATGTGCATGAATGAAAAAACAAACAAAAATGCTGATTACACAATAAGCTAGACACTGGCAGCAAATATACTATTGCACCATTGCTGATCTATTGCCAAAAACTGACAGTATAATGACAAACTCAGTTTTAACACTGAGTCTGACTTAATTTGGAAAATGTGTCTATACTGGCTCTAGCAGTCACAAAGAGACAAAAGAATAATAAAGACATAGAGAAATAGGGAGAAGTAAGGCAGCAGGGAGAGGAAAGGTGAAGTAAAAGTAAATCACACTCAGGTTATTTCCCTGCTCTGGCTCACGTCACATTCTATTGTTCCTGGTATACGTTAAGTGTGTTGTTGTGTTGTGGCTTATGTTCCTCCAGCATGCTGTTAGGTTAAGTTGTGCGTGAGCACAGGTGTGCATACATAAATGTACTACTTACTTAAGTCCAGGCAGGTCTCGTACAGAGGCGGAGATCTCCGCTGCTTCAGGACACAGTTTCTCCACCAGCTCCAGAGGACCCCACAGAGACTTGTTAAAGCCCAGAAAGGACTTCTTCACTGTACACAAGAGAGAAAGAGACTATGAAACACTATGAAAATATAAGAATGGCAATTTATGTGGGCGGTAAACAAACACAATTGCGCAGCAGCATCACATTTCAATAAGTTGGGAGGTTCCTCTTACCTCTGAGGCCATGTTTAAGGCAGTGCTCCATGACAACAAAGAACTGCTGGAGGGGTGGGTAGTCAGAGTCCAGAGTTCGTCCGAAGCTCAGGGCCGACTCGATCAGCCCTTTAATACTCAGCTTGGCCATGTTCAGCAGGTTGGCTCGCTCCATGGCCATGGGGTCTCGCACAGCTGCACGACAAAAGCCACACAAACACTTAACTTAAAATGTGCTTAAAATACTCCCATCAGGATTTCAAGGATGGTCACACAATGTCTACAAATGATCATTATCTCTACATGGTATAAACGTATACTTTTTGTTATTATACAGAAAGGTTGACTGACATTGATGTTGACTCGATACAATTATTCAAATTAGTGATGTGTAATAATTTGGTCATCATAAGAATACTATGTGGAGTTTAATTTGGGTACAGTGGGTTAATTTGTAGAGTGTAAAACAATTGCAATTCAAATGTTTTACAGTGACAATACAACTGCAAAGGCTGCATAATAAAAACACAGTATTTAACAGAACATCAATACATTATTCCTTTATTTACATACATAACGCATATACAAATGAACTGCTCTGAATTGCTTATGAATATCCAACCCAGTTATTATACCTTGCACACATTCAGGAAACTAAGTAGGATTGTAGGGTTTTTATCTGACAGATACAACTGAGTCAGCCAGGTTAATGTCTTACAACTTGTCATTACCAGAAACACGCTCACTAGGGAGGTACAGTAAATGTAACCTAATGGCGTTTTTCCACTACTAGTACCAGCTCTACTCGGCTCGGCTCGGCTCGACCGCGTTGCCCCGTACCCCTGTTTCCATTGCAGCATTAGTACCGCCTCATGCATGAGGCAAGCGTGGCTGGTCGTCTTATAGCAGCGCCGCAGGAAATTGCCGTGACCTAACGCGACACACACACAGAACGTCGAAGGTGTGTTGTGGTTGCCAGAAGACACATTTTGTTTCAAATGAAGCTGGCGGCAGCAAAAACAAAACACTGCTGGCTAAACTATTTAAAATTGGCGGGTGTGTTCAGGACGCCCCCGTCTGTCGCTTTCACGTCACCTTTTGGTATCGGCTCAGCTCGCTTGGAACCTCGACGAAGGTGGTACTAAAAAAAGTACCTGTTAGCAGGTACCAGGGACTTTTTTTCGTAATGGAAAACCAAAAAAGGCGGGTAGAGTCGAGGAGAGTTGAGCAGGTACCATGTAATGGAAAAACGCCATAAGTGGTTTGAAGGCAGAATTCACCCTAAAACAGAATGTTCAGTTGTATTTCTGTCAGGTCAGTGCAGCCACACAAATCATCAGATAAAAAGTATTTAAAGGTGCCCTGCCACACAAAAACGTTTTTATTTGTATTTTTTGAAATATGTTAGGTCTATATGTGTTTGTGTTATGTTGTGAATGTGAAAATTAACTGCTACCTCCTCTGTCAGCTCTAGCCACTGAAAAGAAATAAGCGGAGAAATCAGGCCAATTATAAAAGCTGGTCAGTCTGATGTCATGTTGCCTGAGCTCATTACTACATGAGCTTGCCCAGTTGTGCTGGGTAAAGGATGCTGATAGCCAGGCTCTCATTGGCTAGCTGTTAGCCAATCAGAGTCAAGCAGCTTAGCTCGTTGAATATTAATGAGAACTGGCACAAATCGAGCTGAGTCTTCCTGCAGGCTTTCTATACCACGCTAGAATGGCTTGAAACAAGGTAACTAAGGCATTTTTTCCACAAAAAAATGTTACAGAGTCCATGGTAGAACTTCAGAGTGGAAGAAGAGTCCACCCTAATAGATCAGAATTTATATATGCAAACAAAGTATAATCACTCTTTCAAACCTGAAAATTATTATTTAACTTGGAAATGTTTTTAGACACAAAATGACATGGTATTAAACATTTCCATTATAGACAAACTCCAAAACCTGAGACTATAACCTCCCACGGAGCTATGCTTTTAAATGCTCTACACATGGACCTCTGGGTTAATGTGTACCAAACACCAGAGCAGGACAGAATAATGGCAGGTGAAAAAGTGCACACATGTTGCTTAGCAATGTAAAAGAGCTTTAATTGCCCCAGCAGGTTGGCCCAGAGGCAGAGACGCTGACAAATCAACAGATGATTTCTTGGGAACAGTGAGACTTGTGCCCTTAAGCGGTGAGCCCTGAGGATACTATGGAAAAAACAGTAACCCTTTGACTGCCTGTCTCACCATGTGACTTCTACTAAAGTGCATCAATTGCTGATGATATTAAAAAAAGCTACAACACTAACGTGTCTGGATGTGTTAGTGGTGATTTAATACAATTATGGAGATTTAAAAAGGTAATACTCCTACATTAATTTCCAGTCTTCAGGTTAAAAGAAAGAAAAAACAAACAGTCGAACAATCAGGAAGTCCGGTTGCACCGAATGTCTGAAAAGACTGTTTAGTTGTATCAAATTATTTTATACATAATTCAAATACACATCTGTATGGACACCTGAAATTTGTCACAAACTAAATATAGTTGTGAGTGTGTGGGGACTTCTACTGACAGAAACACTGGCTGATGGGCACAGTGACAGAGAAAAAAATAGAGCCCTGAAATCTGCTAAAATTAGAGAAAATGTGCTTGACAGAAAATTAGGGAGCAAATATGAACCAATTTAATAGTATGATTCACTTGTCAAGCAAAAATGCCAGCCATTTGCTGGTTCCAGCTTCCTAAATGTGATTAATTGCTGCTTTTCTGTGTTTCATGTAATTGCAATATATATATATATATATATATATATATATATATATATATATATATATATATATATATATATATATATATATATATATATATATATTACAAAACCCAATATATATTGGGTTTTGGACTGTGAGCCAGACCAAACAAGATATTTATATCTACCACTGGGAAACTGTGATAGACATTTTACAGACAAATGAATTGATTAAACGAGAAAATAATCATATTCTACGAAGTTACTGACCTTGTAGTACTGTCAAGGCAGCAGCAATATATATATATATATATATATATATATATATATATATATATATATATATATATATATATATATATATATATATATATATATATATATATATATATTACATAAAATCCACAAACAGTGCATGCACTAAGCATGGCAATAACCCCCCAAGGAAAAAATAAAGACAGAAAAATTTTTTCCATTTGCACCAGAGCAGCATGTGATGCTTTGGGCACTTAAGTTGTGCACAGCTACAGTACCACTGATAACACTAACAAATGAGAATGTACCATCAAAGCATGAGAGCAGCACTGATCTATGAAAAATCAATTGGCCACACAGAGGGTGATGATGAGGTAATGTAAGATATGAAAGAGAAAGGAGGAGATGTACCAGCTAGGTTTGTCACACTGGTACACCTGCACACCAGCTGGAACTATTAACTGTGCTCCATTAGCAGCTGACTGAATGATTGATTGCTCCTGAAGACATGAGGACTGTTTTGTGTAAAGAGACAAGCACAGTTAGGTTAGGTCACATTTCCTCATGTGTCCCTAAAACAATCAGTTACTGAGTTATATTATAACCAGACACTCCCTTCATAAGCCTCACGACCCCTAATGCTGATAATACTCTACCTTGCACTGTCCAGTCCCCGGGCAGAGACGTCCTGTGCTCCGACACTTTGGGCAGGACGTGAATGCTTCCTGAAATGGTCTCGGATGCTTTCCTTGCCAACGCGAAGATAGGAGCCTGCCATCGCCCGTCTCCTCCACCACCACCAACAACTCCTCCTCTCATCGTGCTGCTACTGTTAGCTTTATCCCCAACACCAGATTTCTCCTCCTGCAGCCTCAAAATCCCAAACACCTGAACTTTCTCCTTGCTGCTGTCCGCTTCAGACAGAGCCAGGTCGTGCTCTGCGGGCGATGCCATGTTCATGTACCTCTGAAATTATTATAGCTGGTGCTGGTCGGTACGAAAACAGCCAAATTCATACGGTTTGCTAGCCGTTAGCGAACTAGCTCTGATGTACAATTCACTCGGCGACCATTATGACAACCGTAGCATAAAAATACCTGCACCGGCCAAATCAATGACAGGTCTGGCTAGAATTATCAATCAACCGTCGTAACGTTACTGGAAACTGTAGGCGTCGGTCTACATGGTGAACGTTGGCAACGGCGGCGACAGCGCGGACAGCTGCTGCTCGGGATACACGTCTTTTCCGTACATCGTGGCGTTGTAGATATTTGTTTACAGCCAGCAGACCTAACCGACAGTTGGCTTCTGATTGTCCCGCTGCACCCTCCGGAGGGGCGGTGTCAACAGGCTCACAAGACACACAAAAGGCTGCACTACGTAATGATTTCAGTAGCTGCTGCGTTGTAGACGTGCCGCCCCCTGCTGCTGGAAGTGAGAACTGCATGGCTGCGGTTAGAGGATGGTAGGCTACTGTATGTGTCGGGGACAGAGGGACTTGGAGACAAGTGGGCCCAGACATATGTAAATAAAAATAGAAAGTCCAGCATTGAATAGCTGTAGCTCCCACTAAGGTCGGTAATGTTTCTGCAAGGGTGAAACACATTTACTTTACATTCATTTGAGGTATTTATTTGTACTTTACTTGAGTGCTTCCATTAATATTGTAGGTAGCCTACTTTTTACATCACTTATTTTGACAATTATAGTTAGGCTACTTAACCCTACATAGTCTATAAAACATATGATGAGCTTATAAAATATGATACGTTATCTTGATTGAAATTAACCAACAGTAGCATATGAAATAGTTAATTATCTCCACCTCGAACAACTAAAACGGTGAAAATGCTACTTTCATATTAAAGTTACTATATGTAACTTTGAAATGTTTCTGAAACTGCGTAATTTTTAATCTGATGACCACATATGACCTGTAACAGCAAATGAGACTAACAGTGAAAAGAATGTTATTTTTATATAGGCCTAGTTTTTATTATTGTCTCTGCCTGGGTTGATTTTTCCTGTGAAGTCCTAAAGTAGACGGCGCTACTGAGCACACATTCTGAAGGGTCACAGATTTCGGCGTAACACCGGAAAAGCCTGTGTTATTGTATCCAGCCAGGTAAAAGGTAACAGATTTCTTCATATACTGTAAGCCTAATTGTATTTTAGTTTTATTTTAGAAGTTATCTGTTGTAGTTATGGCTGATACTGGGGCAGGACCATCACAGAAGAAGAACAGAACAGCTAAAAGCTAAAAGGGAAAGTGAAAGACAACAGGCGAAACCAAGTCAATCTCGGTGGGACTTTCAACAGATGGAGACAATTACGGGATTGTAAATGATTCAAAAACATCCCCGAATTGTCCCTCAGGTATATTCAATGTCTATTTCATTCATAAAATAACTTTACAATGCGGGATGTGGTTGTACGCCAGTAGCCTAGATTAAATTGCGCCCTCCCTTCCATTTAGCGCTCGTTTTTATTTATTTTCAGTCCTTGTTTGTGTTGGCCTACTATTTTCTTTTCCCTTGTCCCCCTGTACTTGTGTAAAGCGTCCTTGAGTTTCATGAAATGCGCTATATAAGTTATTACGAAGTTCGTTGCTACAAGAAACTCTCAATGCTTTGGCTCGTGACACAGTGACAGTGATACCCGGTTTAGCTTATGATACATCCAAAGTAGGCTAAGTTACCGTATGTAATGTATTCTCTTATTAGAAATGAATGATTTTCTGGTTGAGCAAAATATTCATTGTGACTATACCTCCCCGTAACGCTAACTCAGTAATCTACAGTGGGCAATAAAGCACTGTAAAGAAAAGACCTTTACGACAGCAGGTGTGGTAAAAACACTACCGCTTTTGTCCAAAGTAGAATCAACACAAATTGAAAGTTACATATAGCCACTTTAAAGGGATACACCACCGTTTGTTTAAATAGGGCTTATCACAGTCTCCCCTAGCTGTAGATAGGTGGGGCAACGCATTTTTTGTCTCAGTGCAAGTAATTAGGTTGTTTTTTTTGTCTTTTGTTGGCTCACTTTTACTCACAACATGCTAACCGACAACATAGGATTCCATTCACTACGCTAAGCTAACTAGCGGTGGCGCTGCAGGTGTTGCACCGGACTAAAACAATGCATGCACAAAAAATGCGTTGGCCCACCTTTCTACAGCTGGGGGAGACTGTGATAAGCCCTATTTCAACAAACGGTGGCGTATCCCTTTAATACAAAAATACAATTGTCTAAGAGTCACAGGGTGCATTTTTTGCTCTGTGTAGGCTACTTTTACTCTTGATACTTTAAGTACGTTTCCCTATTAATATTTATGCACTTTCAGTTAAGAAAAGGATCTGAATACTTCCTCCACCACTGTATGTTTGGTCATTTTGGAAATAACATTTAACCTAGTAGTAATATGTTATGGCAAAAACCCATTACATATGTTGAATTTCTTTAAGTCATTTTAGGCAAAATGTCTTTATCTTTATTTTTTAAATACAATAATAATAAATACCAAATACAGATAATATAATTAAACAGTTACATTAACGAATAGCATTTTGTGATTTCTTTAAATTCTAAAAGAAATTTACACAGTTTAATTGGTGGCTTGTCCATAACTTCTTATGTGGGTGGGGTTCTGCTGGGGGAATTTGGACTCATGGTGATCTCAGTGTTTCCAACATCCTAGCTACTGCCCTAATTTTAATGTAGTATGTTGAACCCACAGAGGAAATTCCTTTAATAGCAATGCAAAACAGAATTCAGTAGAATTTAGAAGCACAACAGTGAAAACAATAAACACCCACACGGGCACCAGTAAAGATGAGGAAGAAGTACATGAAGAGAGAGTCAGGCTGAGTTGGCGTTTGGAAACCTGTTTAAGGTTTCAAGTAAAACAAGCATGCTGCATGAAATGTATGGCTGCAACTAATTATTATTTCCATTATCAGTTATCAAAATCAATCTGTTGATTATTTCCTTGATTATTTCACTTATTTTAGTCTATAAAATGTCATAGAATTGTGAAAAATGCCCATCATCATTTCCCAAAGGCCAAGTTGACATCTTTAAATGATTAATTTGTCTGACCAGCAGTCTAAAACCCAAAGATATTCAGTTTACTATCATAGAGGACTTAGACAACAAGCCAATATTTACATTTGTCAAAGCTGGAACCAGGAAAATGTGTTTTTTTATTGTTAATGCTTGAAAATGGTATTAGTATCAAGAACTTAGCAACACATGAATAATTCACAACCTTTAATGTTGTCATGGAGTATACTAAAGCTTGTCAGTCTATAAAGGCTGCCTCACTGTCTTGATTTGTTGGCGACTTGTTTAAATGTAAAAGTCAGCTGATCCTGATCACCTGTAGGACTTCAGTTCCCCGGCAGAACTAGGATGATGCTTCATTTAATCATATGCACTCATAGTTAACTTTCACTGACATTTGGCCTATAAATACCTTAGATTATAAGTGTTAGGGTCAGAGTGAAAACAATTTAAATTGGATATTTTTGTTTGCTTTAATTTGTTTTTAATAATTAATTACAATAGACAGGAGTGCACTGCAGACAGGATAGATGCTTTGTTTCAGTGCAGTGATATGAACACTGATTGGTATGGAACTGTTGTTCAAGTCATTACAGAACATTGTATGAGACCAGATTGCAGCAGGAGTTGACAGGAGTTATCATATTATAATAGATAGGGTTATGAATTAAAATAACACAAATAACCTACCCTGGCTGTAGGCTAACCGCTCCATACTCTCACTATGAGTGATGCCCCAGCGGTGGAGACTCTGAGGGGAGTACATGGTGAGTGGTACTCTCCTCTGCCCACTATCTTGTTGCAAAGAGGATAGTCAAGCAGATCCCTGAGTCCTGAAGTGGCTCCCTCTGGTCTGTTTCCTGTTAAGCTGCTGCAGTACAATCCAAATAAACTTGAGTTTATTTGGATTTTTCTGATTCCCTGGAACCAGATGACCCTCAAATATGGTGTTTTCCAGTTTGGACACAGTCTCAGGATGTGCTGGGCTTCTGCTGAGCTGCGCAAGACAGCCTAGAGAAAAACAGTGGAGACAGAATAAGATCTTAGAAGCAGGACGATTAGAGAAGAGTGTATCAAAAAATCCAGGGAATACAAATGCTTTTGCTATAATTTCTCCTGTCTGGTGTAGCTTACACAAAACAAGGATAACTCCAAACATTACATTGCACAACCCAACTTTGTTAAATGCTCAAACATCCCTGGCTAGGCACAAGCCAGGTATAGGTGGTATGTAGCCGCTGGCCCAGCAGGATGCACACAATTTTGAGATGGACAATAATTGCTGTTTTAAAAAACAACTAACCATTTGCATTTTAAGCCTGGTTCCAGGCATATAATTAAAGAATAAGATAAAACAAAATGGCTATTCAGTCTGATTATCAGGCTACTATATTGCCCCAAAATGTACTTGTGTAATTAGACTCAATGATTAATTGCATCTGTGCCTCCCATTTATCCTCACTGATTCAAACAAACACTGTAAACACATACACCACAGGATGAGACCTTTCACTGTCATAAATAATATATGCCAAAAGGTTCTTCCCTCAGATATTCTGCTAAACTCTTCTTGAATCTTGATTTAATGCAAAAAATGTATAGTCACTACCAAAATTGACATTATAAAACAGAATATAGAAGGAGGAGGTTTTACCTTTTCTTTGAGTGGTAGCTTATGAGGAATGCATCCAGTGGGCCTCCACCTTACCAAGATGTAAGAGGGGGAGGTAAAAGCCTCCGACCTCACCAACTGACGAATGTTAGCTCCATTACAACACACAGCAAGATAAACTGTCGTAGCATGGAGGCTACAGTAAACTGCATTACAAGGACCATTGGTGTCTTTCCCTTTTTTGTTGTTTCCTCTTGTTCTGCCTCTCTTCCTCTGCTTGCCATACTCTCTCTCCCTCTCTCTCTCTAATAGCTGAGGGCTGACCAGGGATCATATGACTGGTCTCTTGCACCCCTCAGCTGACTCTGTACTGCCTGTGTTAATTCTCTGAATGGCTGCATTTAGCAGAGCATTCATAATTCAGGCCACTGCTGCCTTGATATTGATGTCCATTTGTTTTTGTTTTGTTTCATTCTCCTATACCTGTTTTCTGCCTCACACGCAATTTCTCTGTATCTTAATATCCCCTGGGTTTTTTAAACTCCTTGTTTGCTGCCCTATCAACATCACAAGTTTCACTATCTAAAAAAGTGTAAGCCTCTTAATCTTTTTGTTTCAATGTGCTTTTGTGAGGCTGTTCATACATTTTGTGAGTACCTTTATGTGTAAAAGGTGTGTGTGTGTGTTATGCTATAAGCATTTGGGCTTAAATGTTTTTTAATTTAATGCAATTGATTTAATATTTTCATCAAGATGCAAGAAAAAAAGCATAGCAATGTCAATATCTTGCATTCACAATCTGCATGCATGCAGCCTGCATGGCAGTTTTTTTTCTTCTGCACATCAAAAGTACACATACACTTTTTCAGTTTCTCATTTTTACATCTCTCTCCTGCCACCTTGCATCCACTTTCCTCCTTCACTCTATCTTGTCTCTCTCCTCTCCCATCATCTCCGAACCACACCTTAACAAACACTACTTCCAGGGTGGTATGTTTGTACCATATGACCATGTTCATCACTGTAGGAACACACCCTTCCACATGACAGACAGCCGAAGTAACAAATCAATAGCCTTTAGTCGTACCCATTTCCACCAATAGGAGGAAGAGATGCTGTTTCATTGTAGCAGCAAGCCTTTCATTCTGCAGCAGTGCTGGAGTGGTGCTACGCTCACAGATTCCAATACTGTGATTTATTAATATAATTTTGATTCGCATAAAACAAGAAACAGTGAGTATACTGTCCTACAATAGCAGAAGAGATACTGTAGTTATACCAACTATATATATATATATATATATATGTATGTTTCACGCCATCGTCCCTTATGAACATGTACATATGTTATCATGCGATTATTGCTCTCACCTCAGTAGAAAGCACAGAGTTGATCCTTATTTCTGCAGCGTCAGCACTCAGTAGTCTGGTCCCAAAAAGGATAAGTCTATGCTCTGGTTCAGTATATGGAGTGTGAGGCAATGACTCTGTGGACACTCTTCAAGATGGGCTTGATTCCTCGACTTACTGGCAGAATGTACAGTCCAATCTTTAGGGTGTCAATCCTAGGCCAGTTGTGGCAGCTACAGGCAGCAGTGAGTGGCTCCTAGATGTCCCATGATGGACACTTCAGATGGTACCATTACTGCCACAGAGATGATGAACAGATGAAGGGTTGTCTTCTTAATATGTTCTTTTACATATTCTTTCAAAACACCATCTATCTATCTATCTATCTATCTATTTATCTATCTATCTAATTTAATCAAATCTAGAAGTGCTGCAAGGCTGTTAAGTCAAAATGAGCTTCTACAGGTCTGAAGCAGTAAGCCGGAATAAGCTCTGGAGACATCACCAACAGAAACCACAACCATCACCCCACACAGCACCCAATGACAATAGAGCAGGAAGCCAGGGAAAGGGGGTGGGGTGTGGGAGTAACACAGCAAAGAGGGGAGAGGTGGTCCAGAGGAGGCTTGTAGAGGGATACAGTGAGGAGGAGAGGAGAAAGAGGGGCACTGACTTGTACTCCTAAATACACCCCACCTACACAATAGCATAATACACTGCTCATATGAATGGGATACATGAAAATATGAATGAAAACATGCACATTTTGGTGAACAGTGCTTTCTGCAATAGAGGAGGGTCAAGACTGCTCTTACCAACCAATCCCTGAACAGAAAGGGAGGTCCTTGTTGAGACAGACCAGAGATTGGTTTGTGTGTGTGTGTGTGTGTGTGTGTGTGTGTGTGTGTGTGTGTGTGTGTGTGTGTGTGTGTGTGTGTGTGTGTGTGTGTGTGTGTGTGTGTGTGTGTAAGTGAATGACTTTGCAGCTAAGAGAATGAAATAGCATCACTGCAGCTAGAATATACTCTCAGTGAAATAAGATAATGATAATGCTTTCCTATAAACCAACACAAAGACTGAGCAAAATGAAAGACAAAAGAGAGTATTGTACCCTTGGGTACAATACTCTCTTTTGTAACAAATACAATAAATTCAATAAAATCTGTACCATCATATATAATTGTAAAGTTTGCACTATTAATAAACATAAATAAAATGTGTGTTTCTAAATTGAAAAACTAGCAGGTTATGATTTGTTTTAAGAATTTTGGACATAGGGCGACCATTCGTGTACATCTGGATTACAGATTCTATTGTAAAACACCAACACATGTTAGTAGCAACTACCTTTAGATTTTATTACAGAGTGCCTTTTTTAAATCTATAAACTAGCAAAAATAACAGGAAGCGAAAAATTGTTTTTCCAAAGCAAGAAAATATTTATTTGTAAAAAAATATACAGTAGAAATGACTTATTTCAGAAAGAGAAAGGAGATCTATTTACGTACAGTCAGAGAGCTCTGTCTCATCTACAAAAATCATTTGAAGAGTAACAGGCAGCGCTGACGACTGTTTCCTAACTTTCACCATTTGTAGCTACAAGATTAAATAAAATAACTATTTATATTTGCAGTTATTTCAAAATGTTTGGAATTTATTTTGTTTTATATACTGTTTAACAGGGTTTACCTGTTTAAGTAGTTATAATATTGTGTAATTGTGGCATTTGTGTGTTCTGTCTGTAGATATTTTCAAAAGAAAAGTTAACCAGCAATGGGTCGAATCTAATTTTCAGATTTTTCATCACTCTGAGTTATCAGGTTAACACATGCACACCATTTTGCCCAGCACAAGGCCCAATTACATAAATGGGTGTTGACAAAATGGGCTGTTGTATTTGATTTCATTAGATTTTACTGCACACATGTACCTAATTTGTTCACTTATTTAATTTATTAACTAGTACCAAAAGGATGGCTCATCGCCTATATTCAAAATGAGAGATCTTTTTCTGTTCTCTGTTTTCAAACCAGTAGATTAAGCTTTTGATACCCGGACAACTCTGACAACACTGAATTATAGACATCTACATATTGATATTTTTAATAGCAGTGGCGATCCAAAAATAAATATTAAAGTTATAATGGTTTAAAAAAATTATTTACAGGAGTGAATGTTTGAAGAATCATAATGATTCCAAAATCAACTAACACTGCTCATACAATTTGTATTGCCTTTTAATGAATCATTTAGTCCTCAAACTCTGCAGAATAAAGCACTTGCTGGAATTTCATCCGTACCTCCATTCTTTTTTTAATGGTAAGCCTCTTCAGTGAAGGCAGAAGGCTGAGCAGAAACAGTTCATCTTCATCTCTGAGGTTGGTCAGAGCATCTGCAGAGCTTATCTCAGTTTCTGTGGTGGTTTGCCTTTTACGTTTAAGAGAGACTCCCATCTCCTGATGATTGTTTGGACAGGACTCTACAAGAGAAAAGCTAGTACTAACGACAGGCAGGGGACATTGTTGCTCCTTCTCGTCTTTATCTTGCTCTTTCTCCACGTCCTCGCCACTTACAGCTACCTGTGTGGCATGTCAACAACAAACAGTAGCATTACTGGTTAACACAGATAACATCTTTGATAACAATCTTCAAATTTATTTGGCAAGCACAGCCATACATATAAAAAAGTCCCTTATACAACCTATAACTCCTACTGGGAACAAAACAGACTTCCAGGTTTGACTGGGTGTCTACTTTCTTCTAAATCTACAGATAAAAAAGTATATATAAAAATAAGCAATTTTGTTTTGTCATACAATTCAGTAGGGCCTGACTGATTAATTCATTAATTATATATATATATATATATATATATATATATATATATATATATATATATATATATATATATATATATATATATATATATGACAACATAAAAAAAGTATCGATATCTCTTTCAGCCTCAAAAATCAGATATCCATCCCCTTTTATTTTGTGAAGGCAAAAATGATATTGGTTACTTAAAGTATTTTGCTCTTCTGCTTCGATACACACAATTAGTCAATGGCACTGCAGTCAGGTTTTACTTTTTTTTGTTGTTGATCTCTGTATGTCTTTTATTTGTGCATATATAAAAAATATACAAAAATATACAATAACATTAAAAAAAACACGTTAAAAAAAGAACAGGCGGGATGAAAAAAATCCCTAAGGGCTTGTAAAAGAAACCCTAACATTAAAATAAAAAAGACAGCTGACATGCTTGCCACCAATTTACTAATTAACATAAATATTTTTTTAAATATCTAAAGTAAAGATTACACATTCCAGACAAGGGGTAGCCTACTGCAGAGTATAATCAAGGGGGAAAATAAATACGGTAACTAAAAAACAGTTATTACAATAACATATATTTGGACTGTGTTCATACAATATATCATGACTGAATTTACACAGTGCTGAACTCCATCAAAAGAAGACTTTTTTTTTTTTTTTATCAGAATCTTTTTCAAGATTATCAGTTTTCCACGATGTGCTTTTATTTTGAAAAGTAAACCCGGATATTCTGAGAGGCAGACGTCACATGTAGCTAGCTAACTTAGTGCGGTCGGTCTCTCTCTGGATGTTGTCATGCGATTAGTTTGTACAACAATTAATTTAGTTTGCGTTAGGGATGTATATGTATAAATCCATATTATATATAGATTAGCTTAGAGAGTGTAAATATGATTACAGCATATTGCTAGCAGTGATGGTGGTGGCTAGGTTTCCATAGGCCCAAGTAAAATAAAATAAAAGAAGAAGACGTGAATACATTTAGCTAAATCAATGGATGACAGACACAAACCTCGTCGGTCTCTCCCTTGCCAGTGTCGACTCTGGGTTTGACATAGGCGCTGAGCCAGGCTAGCTGGTGGTACAGCACCGGGACGGGCCTCTCCACCAGGTTCTCGTCGCCTGTCAGCAGAGGGAAGCTTCTCTTGGCCATTCGCTTCTTCGCCTTACAGAACTTGTCGCGTAGATTTTTCCATTTCAATTTCACCTCCTCCTCCGACTTTCCCATGTCGTCTGCGATGTCTCTCCACGACAAATGCCCCTTCAGATTGTCTTTGTAGTCCCGCCGTGATTGGTCATACAAATTCGGGTGTTCGCGTATCAAGTCCGCTAGCTTCTTCTCAATAGTATTCATTTTATTTTCTGTTTATTTACTTCATCGCGAAATCCTTTCGTCGGCAGACAACGATTGAGGTTCGTTCTCCTGGCAGAAGGAAGTGCGAAGATCCATTAATTCAAAATAAAAGTTTTGCCATTGACGTATTTATTTGACAGGCTATCATTGAATACAAGAAATTAAAATATAAAAACGGTGTTACGTATATCACATTGTCTTATATTAAATTAGAATAGATAGAACTTCCATATGATTAAAGCAACAGCAGATTGCACATAAATTGCAACAACAACAACATCAGGGTCTGCAATTTATCCTACAGAACCATGGTGGTGATACAGTGCCACAGTTGGCTTTATAGCCCCAAATGGAAGCACACAACTGAAAATGCAAACGTACAAATCACACACAGAAACAGATTGAAAGCATGTCTGTTAACCATTTGAACTCGTGTAATTAACAATAAATTATTGCATACTTGTTCTACCTGTCCTATGTAAACGGTCGGTATTTAATCAGTCTGCACTGTCTGTTTGAAAATGTTCAAATTCAAAGTAATATCAGAATCTATATGTCAAGGTAGTCGTAAGAATTAGAAGCATCAATCCAATTTAAATTCTAGACCTATCCTAGCACTGGCTTTTATTCAGGAGTGCACTGTGATTCCTGCCTGCCTGCACTAGATGGCGTATTTGCTCTTTTCTTTTCTTTTCTTTTCTACTCAGTCTTTTATTTTTACTGTGCTGACTCAGTGAACAGTTCAATAAACCCAGATCTGGGGTAGCTTTAAGGACACACAATACTGTCATAGATATAAAAATAATTTTAATGGGCTTCTCCTTTGAAGACACTTTAAAGGGACTAGAAATTGTGTGGCTAAGTGTGTTGGGTTGTCATTGTCCATAATGTATTGAGATTATAGTATTTTATTCTTTCTTTTCCTCGCTATGTGTGTCTTTTGGGTTTAAAAATATTTTTATCTATGCTACTGAAACATAGTAGTGGTAAGCAAACGCCAGAAGTGCTGGTTATGGTATAAACTTCATAATTAACATAATTGCTATCAGGTGGTAGATGGCTTTTTAAGTGCATGTTTTATATATATATATATATAAAGAAAATATCCTTGAAAAATCCAATTGTTCGCCATAACATCATAATAAATCATTTGGTGTGCAATTTTCTCGTTTATTCTATGTGTAAACTGCTGTCAAGAGTGTCCCTCTCCCGTGAAAAATATAAATGGAATTGCTTTGATGTCATTAGGCTACTTATTTTACGTTACGTTACATGTCATTTAGCTGACGCTTTTATCCAAAGCGACTTACAATTGCTATGTATATATCAGAGGTCACACGCCTCTGGAGCAACTAGGGGTTAAGTGTCTTGCTCAGGGACACATTGGTTGATGGATCATGGTGGGAATCCAAAAGCACCAAAGGCATGTGATCTAACCACTGCGCCATCACCACCCATTTTATGTAGATTTATATTTGTGTTGTTTATTTGTGTAGTCTTATTTGTATTTAGATATGTATGCAGTCGCTTACACTGAGGTCTGGATCTTTCGGTTTGGGATAACGCTTAATTATCAAAGGCCACAATTTAAATGAAGGCTAATTTAAATAGTTTTTTAAATGGTAACCACATGAAGACTCCAGGCAGGTGTGATGAATACTCACATCACAACATCAAATTTAATTTACATCTGAAGGCCACAAGGGAGAGTTGTGACAGATCAAACATAGTCTCTGTTGGAGGCAGTCTTAAGTGTCACCTGGAAGTCCTCATGTGAGACAGTACAGATTACAGGGACAGCACAATGGATAACACCAATTATGAGGACATCAGCTATTATCACAGGGATGTTACAAGTGATGGCACACCCAGTCACAGTGACAATTACAGTACAACTGACTAGACTACTTGCACAGGGTCCACATGATGGGGCAACCTGTTATTATTGGGATCCAGAAAGTCAAGACACCTTCATTTAAAGAAAAAACACAAATTATATAGACAGCACAAGTGATGGTTAACAGTTGTATTCCATTTGGTCTGATAAACATGGAAAGTTCTTGTTGCTGACTGAGACACAACTTGAGACAAACAGTCACATATCAAATACACATGAAGCTTCATCATGGCTTACCTTTTACATGCTTTGTGGGTCTTGGGAGATCTCTGGTGATGTATTTATATTTGTTTGATTTGTTTTAATGCAGTGTGCTGCCATGTCCTACAAAATGATAGCTCTTTAACTGCTGGGTTCACAAGAAGTTTAAGAAATAAAAATGGATAGATGATTGTGCAGAAGAGGTTTAAGAACCCAGCAATAATAGGTCACAAAATCTTTATTGGAAAATGTGGAAAAACACAGGGAGAATAAAAAATTGGAACGTTCTCCAAAAGGAGTTGATCAGTGAAACTCCAGAGGCCACACCAGTCTGGCTTTCAGACAAAGGAAAATCTAAGTAAAAAAATTAAAAAAACTAATTTGCACTAATGTGCTTTTCCTCTTTGATTGATAATTTTGGCATATCAGGCAACTAATCCCACTAATGCATTAACATTTTCAGCAGTCCAGAGCATCTTACTCCTGTAGTGATTGTTGCCGACTGCCTGTCAGCAGACAGTAACCACAAGAGAGCAGCGAAGCCTTTATCTTTCTTCATGCGCTGCAGCAGCAAGTTTTCCACTTCTAAGAGCTCATCAGAAAAGCCAATAATCGCAAATGAAAGCTATATGATTTCTGCTTGTCAGGTGAATAGAAAAAAAATTGTATCGGGATAAAATACCAGTTTGGGAAAAATACACTGCTGTCCAGCCAGTTAAAAATACTTGAAAAAGTTGGCTCCACACAGCAACAAGCTTTGACTATGAACATTTTGCTAACGTGTGTGAAAACTAGAGGGAGTCACAGGGACTCAACAAAATAGTCTGGCACACTAACGGGCAGCACACCAGTGGAGTTAACAGTAATGGTAACACTTTCAGAATATAGGGATTAAATGTTAACAAGCCGATTTTGTTTTATAGAATTCTAATCTCATTATAGAAATCTACAATATGTGAGCTGTTTGTGATGTTTTTCACAATCGTAATCTGATAATCACTTTGTAAAATTTGATACAGAAGATACACCTTCTTTCAGCAGACTGTGCTGTAGCAGAGAGACCGTTTCATTTGTCTGTGACATTTTAGCATCTGCCAAGTACAGTATAAACCAGTCTGCCATTGATCTACTGCAGTGACTGAGTGTTGTTCTACAGCGTTTTGATGGCAGTTGTTGTGTTTTGGCCACTTTTGCTACCAGGCGGTACAGGAATTTGAACCACTGACCCCTCTCGTCATGAGGTCACTTCTGCAACCATTTGGCTACTGTCCTCCACAAATATTTATATTGTGTACGTCCTCTATTTCCTGCTAAAGTATTATGTTGCACGTTGAACCTGTACAACTCAAAATAAATTGCTATTGAGATTATAATAACAGAACTGTACCTGTACTTATTAGGTGTGCCATAAATATGACAAAAATGAATGGTTTGGGGTTCTTAATAATAATGTGTGTGTGTCTGTCTGCTGTGTTATCTGACCTGTGGGTGACTCAACGTCCCAAATTATCTCCACAAACTCACTCTCTTTCTCAGCCACACACACACACACACACACACTCACACACACACAGCAGTGTGAGTGACATATTTATCTTCAGAGGAAAGGAGGAGGGAGAACAGAGCAAGATACACAGCCTAAAAACAGACACCAGGCAGGTAGTCATAGATAAATCTGTGTGTCGATGGTAGAATCTGAGACAAGCTGAGCCAGCTAGTGAGCCAGATAATGTAGTGGAGCCAAAATCTTTGAATGGGAAGTTTAATTGACAAAGTTAGAAGATCTAAAAGAGAAATGGCAAATCTCATGGCTTCTAAGGTTCTGCATTGTCAATGAAACTCAGTCATTTTATCATTCTTGTCTAGACCTGATAGTCCACAGACCTTAATATCTGGTGATGGGAAAGACATTTTCCATTCCATTCCGAGTCATCCTCTGGTATCTGAGCGTCTTTGCGTGTGTGTGTGTGTGTGTGTGTGTGTGTGTGTGTGTGTGTGTGTGTGTGTGTGTGTGTGTGTGTGTGTGTGTGTGTTGTCGCAGAGCAGCTCTTTCCCAGACCAGTGATAAGTGCCACCTCAGTGGGGGCTTTGACACCTGGGCTGGTGTAAAGGGGGGTTGGTGGACGTGAGAAGTCTGGGGTTCACACCTCATTGACGATAGGAGATGATCCTGTAACTAACCTCCTAATACACACAGACACTCGTACTAGAAATCCATGTTGCACATTAAAGGAACACACCGACAGCTTTGCAATTTAATAATGTATTAATGCCAATCGTTTTCCAGATTACATCATACATTTTCTGATCTGCAGCAACTAGTTTCCATTCATTGGTGATACATTACAGAAACCTTTATTCCACTTTATTGCATTTATATTGTATGTATTATAGCTTCATTGTATTTCCATAGAAATGTGAGCAGGGACTGCAGACCGCCAAAAAGTGTTGCTCAAGCTATGTTGTTGACAAATCAAAGCTGGAGGACAAACCGAAACAAACGTTAATCATGTTTATATTGTTGTTTTATTTAAAGGATAATGTGTAAATGTGATCCTTTCTTGCATTAAAAAGGTTGCTATTTGAATTCACTCACCTATCTTGGATGCCAGTGTCCTTGAATGCACTGGCAAAGAAAACAGCCCTGTTTGCAACTGCATCACCATGCCATGATAGTGTAACTTTTATAAATAAATAAAACAGGACAATGGAATACCCAGTTCAAACATAATTCAAGTTGATTCTTACTGAGCAAACTAAATGGAAACTAATGGCTGCCTGGAAGGTAAGAAATCAGTCTGAAACTCATGACAGGCTTTGGAAAATGTTTGGCACTCACATAAATTACATGAGATAACCACAGGAATGATCTTTTCACTGTCATGACAGGCATTATTTTGTCAAACTGGATTCCTGCTCTTACAAACATGTCAACATGTTCAATGGTTATTTTACAGTGGTGTAAAAAATGTGCCCGTGTTTTCAATGGAGTGGTTTATAGTCGCATTGTTTTACTGAAATCTTTCTGTTGGAAAGGTTTGATCAACACCCACATGCTCACTGAGACAGCTAATGGCAGCATCATCACAGTAGGACATGCCACTGTGTGCACCAGTTAAGAGTTGATGTGCTGCAGGTTCTCTAAAGCTAAATGACAAGGCTCCATAGTGCCAGTGTGCCAATCCTGTACTTGCTGCCTCTCTCTCTCTCTCTCTCTCTCTCTCTCTCTCTCTCTCTCTCTCTCTCTCTCTCTCTCTCTCTCTCTCTCTCTCTCTCTCTCTCTCTCTCTCTCTCTCATGCACGCACGCGCGCACACACACACACTTCTGGTCCTTTTGATGGATACATGCTAAAAAGAGACTGGGACTCATTTGTACTATTTAAGGCTTTTGTGAGTTTTTTCGTGAGCCTTGCTATGTATCATACTCATGTTCTGGATGTGCAAACAGTGTGCCGCTTTCCCTCTCTCAAGTTTGAGCTCTGCTAATTTTGTCAACTCTTACATCAATGATCACTTGTATCTTGTGTCAGTACAGCAGAACTCACAATGAATTTCTCCATGACACAGTTCTTTCTATTTCTGACATCAAGTAAATGACAAGAAACGAGTGATTTGGCTGTAGTGACATTCAAAATGAATGTTTACAAAAAGAGGTTGAGGAAATAGAAGGAGCTTTCTGAAATGCTCTACTTCTGTGTGTGAAAACCAACAGCTAAATGTGGACTGAAGACTAAAATGATGCATTTTCAAAATTGTCAGCTTGATTTGGACACAGCCATAAAAGATAACTGTGTGACAGGACGAAGAGAAGGTGGTCGAGTGTGTGTGTTTGTCAGTTCCATGTTAAAGGGAAGTGTCTGTGCTTATCAAAGAGCACGATGAGGTGACATGTACCTGCTGAAGAGCTATCAGCTTTTTTTACTGTGCTGTTACCGCCAACCACACAGAAACAATGTGTGTGTGTGTGTGTGTGTGTGTGTGTGTGTGTGTGTGTGTGTGTGTGTGTGTGTGTGTGTGTGTGTGTGTGTGTGTGTGTGTGTGTGTGTGTGTGTGTGTGTGTGTGAGTGCGCTCAACCATCACCTGCAGTGTTTTGGGGTTGGTTTGTTGTATTTTTGGTTTTCTTCCATAAATGTATGCAAGTTTTAGTATATCACCATGTTTGCCTTTTATTTTGGGTTTACTTACAAGTGGCGTCTGCTCTCACCATGGCTGGAAGTCTCTTTCCCTGGGATGGGTGCCATAATTTAAACCTAAAGTATAGCGTGTTGAAGTAGCAGCAAAAAACACACAATGGCGTCATGCAGAAAAAGTTACGTCCTTCAGCACACAGACAAAGACTGTAGGCATCGCTTTTTCATTAGTCATTGCATGTTTCTATATACGTATATAATTTATGTGAGAGTAACAACGGAACTTTATATACACACACATACACACACACAACCAGCCTATGTGCAATTGGAAATGATGTAAGTATTTATTTGCATATACAGCGGGCAAGTGAGATCCGATCACCAGTGGTCACTCAAGAGGCATATAGAGACACATTCTAATGCCAGGTGTGGACCAACGTACTAGAGCTTTCCACTTCGGATCACTCAGGGCGGATTTTAAAACCAGGTGGAAACATTTATTATTTATGATTTTTAAACCAGCCTTAATGTTGTCTTCTAAAGCTGCCCATGTGTCCAGTTGGAAAAAGATGACCTGGTAATAACTGGGGTGCACCTAAAAAATGTTGACATCCTCTCTTCTCTCATTTTTTTCACTGTGATCAAAGAGTTTCCAGTCAGGCATTTACAGCCATGCCTTGTGATTTACACAGAGGAAGACGCCACCGTGGTGTGACAGACTTTAAAAGGTCAGTTAAACTGCTGCTTTTCCATTTTGTCTCTCCGACAACGACGCATTTTCAAAGTAGATTTTGGAGGCTTGTTTCACTGAGCGCTGTGTTCACTTCACAACACAGCTGGCTTGCATTGCTGCCATTTGGACTGACAGGCAACATAAATAAGACAGCACTGTTAACAGATGATGGATTCTCTCCGAAATAATTAACAGACACATTTTAAACTTACTTTGAAACTATATAAGACATAAGAAAGGAGAGTTGTATAGACTGCTAAACCGAGCAGTACACGCCTTTTACTGAGTCGTTCCTGTTGGATAGAAAATCACCTGTTGCTCACAGTACGACACAAACAGGATGCAAACCAGCCATGTGCTACCATATCTCGTAGTTGCAAATACGGTATGTCTAAGATAAAAAGAAATGATCACAGCAGAGAAAACAGCCAAGTAGCAAAGAGCACCACGGATAAAACCATGACATGGTAGCAGAACTATTTCAATCAGTAGAGACTTTGTTGCAAAAACACAAAATTTATTCACAAGTATAACTTGACATGAATGGTGTTTGGAGATTAGACTCCATCACAAATATATTAATACAATAATATATTAGAAGGGGTCGGAGCCGAAGACCTCCCCCTGATGGAGTCTAGACACTGGCGGTGGTGTGAGGAAGCCCGAACGAGGAGCCAGCCGAAAAGAGGAAGGAAGCCCAGGGAGCCACGAGAGCTGGTGACCGGAGGTGGAGGGGAGGAGGAGGGTCGATCTGGAATAGAATGACAGCTGACAGAAGGGAGAGAGAGAGACACAGTAGTTTAAAACAGGGAAGACCAGCTGTGATTGGCTCGGAGAAAACGGAGGCCTCTTTTGATTGGCTAAAAGAAAGAGGGTGTTCCGGCACTTGATTAGGTAGTAAGAGACAATTAGGAATAAATTGTAAAGTCTTCCTGCATGAAATTACGCTAAGCTTCACGTAACAACAGTTCTTTGTCACCTGTTGAAGAAGACGTTCTGTTGAGAAGCTGCAGATCAAAGCTCATTTCTGAAGTAATCATCCCACAGTAGGATGAGCGGCCCTGCATTGAGGATTTCCCTGTCATCCTGACCTTTGACCATGAACCCCTACCCACCTCCCAAACCTGCCTGCTTGTTAACCTGGTAGTCATGCTTGTGACCCATCAGCACTTCAGAGGAAGTCCCAACACAAAGTCATCTGTGGAGGGTTAAACCGTTACCGAGAGGAAGAGAGTGAGAGAGAACGATATGAATGAGAATGAGGGAAAGGAAGAAAGAGAAGCACAGAGTCAAAGTGTCATGATTCAAGCATTAACACAGGAATGCCATTGAAAAGTGGAACAGGCACGTGGGGGGGGGGGGGGGGAGACGTGGGGGGAGGACAGCATGAACATGCAACTGATGATCTAGTTAAAGGGAGAATCCACAGCAAAAACAAAATCCATGTGTCCAGCTGTTCCTCTGATCTTGTAGAGCTCCGAAAAATAAAACTGAATATTTCTATACTGCATTTAATCATTTATCTAAAATATTGTGAGTTGCAACGCTGACATAATATCCCCTCTAAAGTTGATATTTACGCATCCAGCAGATCCGGACCAACATAATCATTCCTTTGGAGTCGCATTTGCATCCACCTGGCAAATATGTGTTCAATATTCACTCTCTTTCAACTCTGTTTGTGGTCTTTAAAAACTCCTGAGGGAAATATATGGCTCTTCAGCTGCTAAATGCTCCTCTGTGTTCACCAGCTAGTTGCTAACTGTGTCCGTCTGCTGTTTGTTGCTGAGCAGTTAGCGTACAGCGGGTTGTAAGAGCTTTTGTGCTGAAAATAGCTGCCTGCTGTGGCCAACATCAATGCTATAACAGAGGTGAGAGTGAGCCAAAATAGAGAAGTTGCGGCCCGGAAATCCAAAACAATGACGCTTGAGGATGCTCTGTGGGATCCATTATTTATATAAAACGTTGATTATAGCAGCGCTAACACTCTCTAAGAGCCTGTTCTTCAATAAATATTCTTCAGTTTGTTACATGAGCACATCTGCTAATACTGCTATACGGTAACTCTAAGTAAAATGTTAAATTGGGGACCTAATATTAAATGCTAAGTTACAGATCTGAGTTATTTTTCAACCACTATCAAAAAATACTGGGTATATTCACTTACATGCTGTGCATTGTGGATTACACAATAGCAAAAACCCACAGACATCTGTGAAGATGACTGTCTCACAGTAAGAGACAAAACAATAGATTTTTTTGTACATCATTAGGGTGAACACAAAATAGCTGCAGATGGAAGCAGTCACTGCGTCAACACACACACACACACACACACACACACACACACACACACACACACGCACACACACACGCACACTGCATGCACACTGTGGATCGCTGTTTAAAGAATTTCACAAAAACAATGTAAACACAGGTAGAACTAGAGTAAACTGTAAAGAATTAGGACTGCATTGTGAGTGTTCTGCACTGTGTGTGTGTGTGTGTGTGTGTGTGTGTGTGTGTGTGTGTGTGTGTGTGTGTGTGTGTGTGTGTGTGTGTGTGTCTGCGCTTGTGTGCATGTGTCTAAGACCTTGACAGACAGGTACACAGACAAAATTCCTTTCTTGACCCAGTGGAGAATGAATTATCTAAACCGTTGTGCTCTAAGCAGAACTAAAGACTTATATTTATAGTTGTAGGGAGGAAGGATGGATGTCTCTGCATAGTTGTCAGGAAAGTACAATTGCACTAAATTCCACAAACCCCCACACAGATATGCTTAATAAAAACATAAAAGACAAAAAAAGTGGATAGGAAATGAGGAGAAAAGAGAGAAAGTGGTAAGACTGATTTCTCGCATGAAGAGACAAAGACAGAAATAAACAACAGTCAGAAAGTGGTCTGAGGCTACAAGAGTTTGCAGGTAAAACGCTCACAAACACACACAACCAGATGTGCTACACACAGTAGTTTGCATGCTTATATACAGAATGCAGAGAGATGTCTTGGCTAACCATAACTAGTTGACAATACTGTGGTCAGTAACGCTGAATATTTTCTATGATTCAGTTGTTTTTGTACAATTATAACCCCCGCATACACAGAGATACATGTGTTTATCATGTCTGCTTCCATGTTTTTCTGTATCTGTCAACCAAGATAGGCATTAAACATGTCTTAGATTTTAAACATATTTTTGTTGTTGATGTGTGACACTGTAAATTCAGTCTTTCTCTAAGTATTTAGTCTCATAAATCAGGAAACAATGGTCTCTTGTCTTGGGATGAGCAAGTGGCATGGCTATTCTGAAAGAAAACAAATCAGCATTAAGACTAATAACAAACTAAAGTATTACTTATGGAAAATGTAACAGTATATTCAAGGCATGTCTGTTAGTGGAGACAGTGGTGAGAGACCAACAAAATGGGAAAGAATTTAGGTGGTTGACATTAAACCAAGATCACAATGTGGGCTCAAACACAAAACACCACAACATGGAATGAGTCTCAGCTGCCAAACAACCAGGACGCTGCAGTTAGTCCCATACTGTTGTATTACAGAGGGATCCCTGTGTGTGTGTGTCTTAAAGTGTAATTCCTGCCATTTTTCTGCATTAGAACACGTCAAATAAGCCGTGGAGACAGTATATTTCGTCGATCAACCACTACAGAGCTTGGCCCAGCTTATACTACAGCTCCAAATCGCAAACAGTGGACGAGATAGGGGCCGTAAGCCAAACACTTTATAATAGCATTTTTTAACCAGTAATATTGTTCAAAACAGCACCAAACCTCGTCAGTAACTTGTTCAGGGTCCCTACACATAAAATGAAGCACCAACAATTAGCGAACACAGAGTTTATCACAGAAGACTATTAAGAAAACTTATCAAACTGTCTCAGCAGCCATATCCTCAGCACCGAAATGTCACGCGAGATCTTGCACGTCTATTGCCGGAAGGGACTACAGGCAGTCAGGTGTTCAGCCCATCAAAATCAAAAAAGTCGCTGGTCTGATTAGACTCCGCCATTTCAGTACCTATGTGATGATTCTTGCCTTGGCCTTGTCTACTCCATTTATATACTGTCTTTGGTCTACCCCGAGCCAACACCTGACTGCCTGTAGTCCCTTTTGGCAATAGACGTGCGAGATCTCGCGTGACAAAATGCGTTTGGCTTACGGCCCCTATCTCATCCACTGTTTGCGATTTGGGGCTGTAGCCTATGCTGGGCCAAGCTCTGTAGTGGTTGATCGATGAAAAATACTGTCTCCACGGCTTATTTGACGTGTTCTAATGCAGAAAAACACTTTTTGGTCAATTTTCGCTGTAATTAAACTTTAATGCTGTACTACACATTGACATTTCAAGTTAACACTGACTGTTAACTTGAAATGTCTTCTACTGTCTTTACACACACAGTTTTTATGCTTTTATACAGGTATGTCTGTAAAACATCTCCCGGCATTAAAAATAAAAAAAGCCTGTAACTAACAGGTAACAGTACCTGAGCTTCATATTATTCCACCATGATCTTGATATATTAAAGGGATACTTCACCAATTTAGCATTCAGCTTTGTATCAGTAGAAACCCGGTAGTATTTCTGAATGACCGTGCGTCCCTCCCTCATATCCCACTGAGACGGGAGATCTCTGTATTGGGGGGTCTGGAAAAAATCTTCCGATGACGTAAAATGACGATTTTTGCATCATCGGAAGATTTTTGGCCAGAGGCAAAAGACTACAGCCAGTAGGAGCTACTTCCGCATATTTTCAACCCGGCCATCACCCGAAGCGAGCCGATCTCAGCCGGAAAAAAACGAAATGTCAGCCATCTTGAATCTTCGCTAAACAGGGCTCTCTCTTCTGAGCAGCACACTTTTACAACAATTATGTGCATTCAAACTACCGCACGTGTACCACCGGGATACATCGGTACAGATCGGAGAACATGCAGGAAACGTTATTACAGACGGAATAATCGGCACACTACGGGTAGGGGACATCCTCGTCGGCTAGGTGGGAAGCTAACGCTAGCCGACCACCTGTCCCATCAATCCTGCTTGCAAGTGTCCGTTCATTAAAAAACAAACTGGACTATATCCAACTTCAACGAAACTCCCAACACGAGTTCAGAGACTGTGTTTTTTGTTCTTGTGGAAACATGGCTGAAGAACAGCATACCAGACTGTCCAGCTACCAGGCCTGCTAGCCCTCCGAGCTAGAGATGCTCTGTCACTGGGTGAAAGACCCGTGAAGGTGAGTTGTGTTAACACGGACTGGTGCAGAAATGTGGTTATTTGTATCCAACTAACTGCTAACCGCTGGAGTTTGTGACTGTTACATGGCGACCATTCGACATTCCACGCTAATTCATGGCTGTGTTTATACTCGGTGTTTACAGCCCACCAAGCCTAATGCTGGTATGCTTAGCTGAACGTTAAGGAGCCTATAATGTGTGTGTGCACTAAAGGTAGCCTTATATAATGTTGTTTTTATATATTTTAAATGTGCATTTCTGCTACATAAGTGACCCAATTTAAATATATATTCAGCTTTCCAGCGGTGAAATATCCCTTTAAACATGAATTACGCAGATCATCTTATGTTCATCAACTGAGCTGATTTATGTACCATCCATCAATTTACCGCATGGTCTTGACACACACAGACACACACAGACACACACACACACACACAAACCAATGCCATTATGACAACCCAAATGCTGTTTCAAATTCTGAGTTCATCGTCATGTCTCAGAAAATCAATGTCAGTTTTGCCCTGCCTGTTTTACTGTTTTTCTGAAACTCAGCAGAAAATAGTCAGTCTTCACCAGAAAAGAAAAGTCTTTAAAACTATACTGTTATTTAGGATGGCTTATTTGGTTACTTTTGTGAAGTTTGTTTTGGTGGATGTTAAAAGGGAACAGCATTAGTCCCCTAACTGTTTGGTTTACAAACCCCTATGTTTAGGATTAAAGGTATGTGATTCAGCTGAAGACTATGGTTGAGACTAGGTAGATAAGTGGAATTAGTTAGTTAAGGCTGTGGTGGCTCTTTTATTTCAAAGTTGCACATGATCCACTACGTGTTTTTGTCTTGTGGATTTTGTCAATTCCTGATAGTGTGATGTAGTGCTGAATTGACTCGAATATGGTATCCCCTACACTCCTTAGGTTTATGGTAGTATTTGGTTTGGTAAGTAAGGAACTAAAATAGTGGCAGTGAGGAAGTTGTTAACAATTATTAAAATGACACCTGAATGTTATGTTTCGTGTCTGCAACGTGTCAGCTTGGCCGAGCAGTTTTGGTTGTAAGCGCTACAGCTCATGCGTTGGTTGGTTGGTTTTGTTTGTTGTAGCTTTTTTTTCTTCTTTGTGTTTTGTGTCTTTGGGCATTTTGGTTGGCTATTGAGACTCTGTTTAGAGGAACCTTTTGGTGTGCTACTTTGGTTTGGTGTCAATGTGGTCATTCCAGTTTTGTATTTATTTGGTTGGCGGAATTTTGTGAAGGCATTGTGATGCTTTGGCCCAATCCCAAAGTCTGGACTCACAGACTCACGGACTGTAGTGCGCGTTCTGGCGAAATTCATAAGGGCTTAGAGTTGTCCAAATGTCGAATTTCAAAGGGCGTGAGGGTTTGAGTACACACTTACCAAGCCCTTTCCGTGAGTCTGCATCGATGCAGACTTCACCAAAGGGAATTACCCACAGTTCAAAGCGTTGTGACGTGATGTTACTATAATCCGTTCAAGGAGTTGATAAGCAGACAGATTAGCAAGCTAGCAGCGTTGCGTCCCTGCTAGCGCTGTCAGCTGGGTTGAAGGCGGAGCTTTGAGTCCGAGGTGTGTGGTGATGACATCATCGATACGCACATATGCGGTTTCGCCGTCCATATGAAGCCAAACGTGAGCCGGCTTTTTTTTTATTCACCCTGGGACCAGGTTTCAAAAAAGTGCGTTTACAGGCAGTGCGTTTACAGGATTCATGTGGACAGTCGGCCCAAACGATGCAAAAGATGTGCGTTTGCATTGAAATACGTTTCCGTGTGGATACCACCTCACTCACTTAGCACCTGAGATCAATTAAGTCTGTGAGTCTTTAGTCCTAGTCCTCAGGGCTCACTTTGGGATTGGGCCATTGTCTAGAAGCAGGGCACTTTGTTGGACACTTGTGATGAGACTTGATGCTCATTTTGATTTTAACATTTTGATCACTGTGTCTCCTTTCCTGCTGACCACACTACTCACTTTTCAGTATTCCTACAGAAGCAAATAGATTTGAGGTGGGTATTGATTTCATGCATTTGGATATCATTCATATGAGCTCGGACACTATAATGCACCAATTTGTTTTGCAACAAAACAGTTTGTTTTTATGTTCCCTTATTGTTCTGTCTTTGAGTTGGTTTTGGTACATTGACTTTTTGTGTTTCAGATGTTAAGGGATGTGACGCTTCATCCATTGTCTCAGAGGCTGTCCTTGGAAAACTCAGTAGACAGTTAAGATAAGATAAGCCTTTATTGTCTCCTGTAGGAGAAATATGTCTTGGGCAGTCGAGAGAACAAAAAATGGCGAGGCATCGCACATAAACACAATAAACACACCCCTTACCTTTCCTCACACTCAGAGAAGAAAGAGTGACATAGGAAGGTCGTCAGTCACCTGGGCTATTTAAACTGGCCCATGTGTATCCTCCTGCCCCTCTGTTCCAACATCCACCCTGCATCACTTGCACCTTCAACATGTCCACAGCACATCACCCTCACATCCATGCACTGCTTTAATTGCTGAACTATTCACTATACTATTGTTTGTTTTGTGTTAACCTTAGTTACATGAATTACAATTGTCTTAAGTAAATATATGCCGTAGACTCAATCCTTGTCACGGGAGAGCTACACATTAGAGAACACACACACACACACACACACACACACACACACACACACACACACACACATACACACACACACACAAAAGAAGTGGGGGATCCCAGGAGAGGTCTTTTTGAGTAGATGGGCTGACATATGGCCAGCAGACCACTGCACTGGGTGGAGCTCTGTGTGTGTGTGTGTGTGAGAGAGGATGAGGGTGGGGTTGCTGCTGAATGCTCACACTGAGGGTGCAGATGAATAGACCAGTGGTTAGAGACAGTTGAAACTCAATATTCATTTTCAATGTTGCCCTGCTGCTGTTTGTGTGTGTGTGTGTGTCATTTTAATTACATAAGAATGAATATATGAATATTCTTATTCATATAATTTCCGACATCCCATATATTGTTCTTAATTTTTTCAAGTATCTAAAAAGGTTCAAACAGCGATATTTTGTTTCTCAAGCTGGGTTAGTAGGTCTCATGGTGACAATGTACTCAGCCAGCTACAGTATAAAAAAAAAACAGTGTGAATGTGGAGAGCAAAGGAGAAATGGGATAATGTAGGAGCAGGTCGTCTTGGAGGGTCAACCTCATTTCATCAACATGTGGGAATTCCTCCACTCTGCCAGTTAATTCCTAAACATAAACACATACAAACACCCACACACACCCACACACCCCCGCGCCCCCCCCCCCCCCCCCACACACACACACAGAGCCATGGGTTGTTCGACAGGCTATTTGACTGAATGGCCTATCGCCATGGTTACAGCAGCACTCCATCAGTCCATTCAAGGAACAGATGGCCGATGTGCAACAGGAGGCATATGTTTCAATGAACACACACACACACACACACACACACACTCGTATTCACACATACACACACACACACACACACACACACACACACACACACACACACACACACACACACACACACACAAGCATGGATGCGCCCCCGCTCAGAGGGAGGGTATTGAACAACCAGCAGCATATGTTCCACTAGTCAGAGAGCATTCATTCAAGGACAGACAGAGAGGAGAGGAGGGGGGAGCTGTGGAGGAGAGAGATGGAGATACGCGAAAGGCAAAAGAGCAAGGGAGGGATGGGTGGAGGTGGAAAGAGATAAATAAGGATGAGAGACAGGAGGGAGGTAGCTGATTGGAGGAGAAGGAGGAGGGTGGGACAGAGATCTCCGACTCGCCACTAGAACCGAACACACTGGCTCTGTGAGCTGATGTTGACATGGTGGCTGATGTTGACATTTCGCCGTCTTTGTACTACTTACTGCACAATGACAATAAAGTTGAATCTAATCTAAAAAGAGAGAGTCCACACCTTGGTCGTTTGCTGTTGAGTAAAAACCTCAAAGCACAAAGGTCAGGTAGGATTTTTGCAACACAATAACAATAAACGGTTAATTATTTACTTGGTTTAAACTGAGATTTTATTTCAAAGAAATTCCTGTTTTTCATTATTGTTTGTGTCAATGTGTGAAGTCATTCCTAGGAAACTTCCAAGGAAATGATTAGGAAAGTATGGACCCTGACAAAAAAGGGTTACCCTGCAGGTTTTTTATTTTATTACAGCTGGTCCATTCAAGGAACAAATTCAAACAAATTCCTTTAGTGTTCACTCAATAGCAGCTGTGTCTCTAGAGGCCAAATTGCTCTTTCTGTATAAATCCAACCTGGCTGATCAATCCCACAGTGACTAAATAATCGTAAACAGCTTCCTGTTTACACGCTCCAGCACTCCCATCACAAGAAAACTTATATTATTTAAATTGGATTTAAAAGCTGCAATGAGCACTTGTCACCAACAGTTTATTGCAGTGAGTATAGTACAGTACATTTTATAAGTTTATTTTAAAGGTAAAGTTCAACATTTTGGGATATACACTCAGCCATAGTGTTTCTTGACAAACAGTTTATCATCAACCTGGTACTGTGGATGTCTCTCCTGCTGCCTGGCAACCTCACTGTGACGACAATGAAGTCACTGCGGCCAGCTGTTGTTTGTATAGTTGAAGCACAAAACTCCCTCTCATCTTTTTGTATGGATTAAACAGATGATATGACATGTGTGCTGGTAGGCAGATTTTGTTTAACTTTGGACAGAGTGTAGCTGTTTTCCTCTGTTGCCAGTCTTTATGCTAAGCTAAGCTAGAAGCCTCTTGACTCCAGCTCCATTCCTAAAGAAGTATTTTACTGCAGGAGATGTACATATAACATGTGAGTTTTGCGTTTATACTGTTGCATTTTTTCCGGGTCTGATAAATTGCTATTACTGATTGTAAACCCTTTCAAGAACAAAGTGTTGAAAGTTAAGCCTTTATGCAGCTTCAGACTTGGTTGGTAGTTTAAAATTTAAATTTAAATTGAAAGGGGAGAGAAGAGATCAAACAAGAGAAACACCCAACACATTTTAGGTTGATAAAAGTCAGTGAAGTTTCTGTTATCTGCTCTCTCTTCACAGTTTGTTTTGCTCAGTATTCTCTCCTTTTCTGTTACCTCCTTTCCCTCTGTCCAATTCCACTACATTATACATTAGGCAGCAGTCTAGAGTGTGCTAGTTTTACACACACACACACACACACACACACACACACACACACACACACACACACACACACACACACACACACACACACACACACACACACACACACATACACATACACGGCAAGTCTGGGAGTTGTTCCCTCTGTGTTTTGGCCTCAGCAGAAAGTAGTTTATATTTATAGATTCTGCTGTAAATACAGCAGGGTTATATTTGGTCACTATGGCTCAGTGTATTTTTGGATGCCTGTGTTACTTTGGTGCGTGCCTCTGTAAAATCGGGAAAAAGAAATAACAGAATAACAGAGCCATTTCTGTCGCCAAGATTCTTTCACTCACTCACTTGCTCACTCACACACTCGCGCACTCACTCACACACACAGACACACACACACACAGTATTTGTAAATGTGTAAATGTGTTTTCCTCTGTGATCCTAAAGCTCACCCTGTATCTAACGACGAGAAAATACCAATTGGCAGGTTTTTACATAACAACACTTTAATCTGAAGGTACTTGTTAACTTACACGAACATATGTTATTCACCACATCATAATAACAACAATTACCCTGTATAACAAGCTGGTTTGATGGCAAGTTGCTGTGTGTTAACAAGTGGTGTTGTGGTTGAGGTAAATTGATGTCTCCTCTCACGTTTTCTTCCAAAATGCTGTAATTGGATGCTTCTCAGAATTAGAACAAACAAGGGAGCATCATTCACCTTACTTTACTTAGCGACAACCACTTGCTAATTAGCACAGAACAAAAAGTACAACTGAAGCTGATGGGAATGTCACTTTTTTCACCTATTTGGTTGTAAATACATGTTGAAAAACAGTGTGTGTGACCGGGATAGGACACAGGATAGAGAATGCAGTACATATATACAGTGTGCAGAACAAGCGTTCAGTTTACTTTTCTAGCACATGCACAGTCGGTGCACTTGTAGTGCAGACAGTCCACAGCCACACTGGAAACCATGAATTGGCCTTTGCATTTGCATGGCAATGCATCCAATAGTTGTTGAGACATTTAGTTAAAACCACAAATGTAAACCTCATGGGTGAAGTCAGGGGATCACCCAAGTCAGTAGGACTTTGACTTTAATCAGAGCACACCATTATACTTAACAGATAGAGGCTGGAAAGTATCATAAACATCTCTGCAGTGGTGGAATGTAACTAAGTACATTTACTCAAGTACAAATTTGAGGTACTTGTACATTACTTGATTCTTTTTTTTCATGCCACTTTCTACTTCTACCTCGCTACATTTCAGAGGGAAATATTGTACTTTTTACACAACTATATTAATCTGACAGCTTTAGTTACTAGTTACTTTACAAATTAAGATTTTTGCAAAACACATGTAGTTTATAAAATACATTGTTTTATTATAACTTAAACTACCCAACTGTAATAGGTCTACAAGTACAGCTGGTGATTAGCTGATTAAACACTTTTCCAGTTTCTAAAATGTGTGAATTTTACTTTTAATACTTTAAGTACATTTTCCTGATGATACTAGCATACTTTGACTTAAGTACTTTGACTCAACACGTAACATTTTCAATGCAGGACATTTACTTGTGACAGAGTATTTTTACAGTATGGTATTAGTATTTTTACTTAAGTAAAGGATCTGAATACTTCTTCCACCACTGCACCTCTGACAAATACTACAGTATAACCATGTAACACCTTTCCACAGGTAAATGTGTAGAACCATGAAAGAGTAACTCCGCCTCAAAGGGCTTCTTTGCTTTGGGTGAAGTTTGTTGAAGTGGTTTTGTGGTCACATGGGATCCATTTAGTTGCCACCCATTGTGGCCACCACTGGACACCACAAGGGTTTAAATCAAATCCCCTTGGTCTGGGTTACACAATTGGGTGCATAGTTTGATGACTTTGGCAGGAAGAAAGCCTCAGAAAGTTTAGATAAGATAGAGAGAGTGTTAGACAAAATAGAGTAGACAGTCTGTCGAATGAGGAAAGAGGCCTAAGTCTATCCCAGGGAGGAGGCCTCGAAAAGGGGGTTTGACGGTTTGTCTCCCTGCTGCTGGAGGGACCACGCCCAAACCTCCTCTCCACACACACACACACACACACACACACACACACACACACACACACACACACGATCTGTTGGGCAGTCAACAGGGTTGAGGCAAGACTAGTGACTCAGATTGCTTGTGTTCTCAACTCTTCTGTCTTACCCTTTCCTCTTCTTTAAAGATCCCATATTATGCTCATTTTCAGGTTCATAATTGTATTTTAAGGTTGTACCAGAATAGGTTTACATGGTTTAATTTTCAAAAAACACCATATTTTTGTTGTACAGCACATCTCTCTCTCACTGCTGCAGCTCCTCTTTTCACCTTGTGTTCAGGTCTCTGTTTTAGCTGACAGAGTGAATCATCTTTTCTTCTGTACTATCTTTGATTCCACTCGCACATGCGCAGTAGCTCAGATCGTAGCTCATGTCAGTTAGCTCCATAGACAGTAAAAGAAAGGTTGTTTCTCCAACTTTCGTCAGTTACAAGGCAGGATTAGCCGGGAGACTTCTTCTAAAGGAGGGCGCACACACATGTAAGTACTTCTTTTGTAGGTTATGGTGAACTTGTGTGTGTTGTAGCAGTGCTTTTCCATTGAGAACGAGCTAGCATGCTAACGCTAGTGCTAGCATGCTAACGGTTGCGGTTAGCCCGTCGTTTCGGCTAGTTATGTAAAAAGCCGTGCAGATTTTGAACAGCTCACCCAGAGACTTAAAGCAGGACACATTCAGAAACCGTATCTCACTCAAAACAGCATGGATAGATTTTTTTCCAAGTTTGTATGCGTGTGGAAGCATCAGAGACACAAAAATAACACCTCAAATCCCAGAATAAGTGATTTTTTCATAATAAGGGCACTTTAAATTCATCTCCTCTCTTTTCTCCACTCTCATCCTGTTTTCTGTAGTTTTCTCTATTTTTAGTCTTCTCAATGCTTACTTCTCCTCACTACTTTACACTTCTTCATTTCCGTCTTCCACTTTGTTTTCCCCCTTCCTCTCTTTTTAAGCTTCCATTCTTTGCTTCCTCTTCACCACAGAAAGCATTACTCCTCCTGTTATTGTTATTATGTAGAAGGGGCAACTGGACTCGAGTATGTGTGTTGCGTGCCCCACCCGTGTCGCCCCTCCTCATGCACACACCCACACCCACTCTACCCACAACAGTTACTAACCTAAAACCACACAAACACACGCTGGTTTCTTCTGCTGCGTCTGGACTGAGAGGAAAGACAGGGAGTGGACGCTTTGGTCACATCCACTTAGAAAGCTCTAATAATCACTGAGATGTTCAATTCCTCGTCCCTCTAAACTTTTCGTAAGTCACACTCAGCAAAGAATCTTCATTCCTCCATCATTGTTGGCATTCATTTGTTTTAGGATCAAACCGGATTGATAATGATAAGCATGTTTATCTTCAGTCCATGTAAGACGCAAAACACAGTCTCACCATCACTGTATCAACAATCTGATTTCCTCTTATTTGTTGAGCAATTCACTCTCACATTTCTTTACTGCTCTGCTTAGTGTGCCAGCATGCCCGCATGCCCGCCTGCCCCCCCCCACACACACACACACACACACACACAGGAATGAGAGCACTTAGGCTGTGGAACTTTCTCTGCATCCTTTTCCTTTGGTGGATTTTACGACTTATCATGGTGCAGGAAATCAGTCAGCCTGACTGTAAAGGCTATACATTTTACACACACACACACACCCACACACACCCCCACACACACACACACACACACACACACACACAGAGTTAAATAACAGTTTAACATGTTTAACATACAGGTTGGTGTCCATTACAGACAATGCACATTCTTCTGTGTATGAAAAAAGTAGAAACTCAAGTTGCCTCATTTTGTTTTTGACATGTCACAAATGGCTCTTGGTATCAGTTTACAGAAGTGTATAAATCTGCTGTACTGATGCCCTATTTCAGCAGATATTTGATACCAGCATCACTGTTTCTCTAGTTAAAACCATTCCTTTAAAAGGATTAAGCTACTGGACACACACAGCTTTTAAGATCTTTGTCCTTTTATTGTCAAAAGATAAGAGGTGATAACAGGCTTGAGGATCAACCATTAATCCACTTCTCAGTGTATGTTTGAAGTGGCTCATTTCTGTGTCCTGAGATGAAGGAGAGGTTTTAAAATGATTGACTTTAAAAGCCTTTACTACCTATTATGTCAATAGGATTATTTTGAGACACACAAAAAGACAAATTCAGTTTAAACTGGCAATTTAAAATGATGTATTCCTAATCTCTTCATTCTGCCTCGTCTTAATCCCCATTTTTCGACCTACTGCATCTTTGAGACAAACATTCCTGACGGGTAATTCATTAATCAGTTTGTTCAGAGAAATTTGATTCCTTCGATCCTTTCATCATGTCTTTCCCATCCTCTTAAATCCTCCCCTCTAATCCTCCTCTTCTCTTCTCTCCTCTCTGTCTGGGGTAGAGTTATGTTCCTGGTGCAGGAGGTTGCGACCATCTGAGAGGACAGGATGAAACGTGACAATACAGAGCAGTTAAGAACAGAAGAAACATTAGAGAAGAGGAACATCTTGTTCCACACTGGTGTTACCTCGGAGACAGCTGGTATCTGCCTCTGTTGCGGTATGATGAACCTCTGGAACGATTTGGAGGACGGCTCGTGTTCTGGGGTCCTCCATCGTGGCAGTTTGGATGAGGATGAAAATGGCCTCCTCTCATCCCCCCTCCTCTCTCCCACAGTCTCTCTCTATTTTCATATTCTCTTGGGTATCCTCTTGCCTCCCCTCTCTCCCTCCATCCTCCTCCATGCCGATGGCCTCCTGTCATCTCTCCTCTTTCCCTCCAGTTTTGAACACCACCTAAAAGTGAGAAATGTAATATTTAAAAAGGATTTTTATTTTCTTACAATGAGTGATAGGACCTACATGAACTATAATAACAATTTCATTAATTTCACATAAGAACTTTCTGTATGTTGTGTTCTGTCTGTGATCGTCTCACTGGTTTGAAGTGCACCAGGCTCTACTAGAAAAGTGTGATATTGGGTATTTCTGTGCCGCGATCAAAACTGGCAGCCAAGCTGTTACTTGAGTTATTGTCTGTTAAACTTTTCACTTTAATTTGTTGCTTATTTAGTCTTGAAACATGTTATGTTATAGAGACATACTTCTACCAAAATGTTTGGTGCTTAAACCTGCAGTGACTGTTTTTTTATGGCACTTGAAGGCAGCAGAAACAAGATGTGAACACAACATTGACATACCATTTCATTTTAAAGCGTAACTCTCGCCAAAATACATCCTAAGGTATTTTTGTGACTGTACGTGAGTCAAAGTAGTAGTTTAAAAGCATATTTAGGACAGAAGCACCACTTTTAAGATTCACCGTATTCTCGTTTTTGGGTCAAATGGCCTTTTGAATGGGAGAGCTAGGGGCACTTTCATGCTAGCCTTAAAACAGCTATTTTTGAAATACTAAGAACGAGTTGATTTCCGAATGCGGATGAACGGACTCCATAGGAGGAAATATTGTTCTTATATGAGGCTCCTTTTTCAACTACAAGGTCAATATTGTTTTTTACGAACGACAAAACAAAAAATCATCCGTGCATTTATATGGAACTAAGCTTTAGGAGCTTTCCATCTTTACTCTCCTCCCTGTTGCGTCGCATTCGGAAATCGACTCATTTTGACTGATAGCTACAGTGAGTTGTTCAAAAACTTTAATTTCAGTAAATCTGTGTATACAAAGAATGTTGTCAATGCTTGCGTTGTAGAGCCCCTGGTGATACTTGGAGCAAAGTTTCATGTTGTGTTGAGCCTTCTTAGTGTTTCAAAAATAGCTATATTGAGGCTAGCATGAAAGTGCCCCTAGCTCTCCCATTCAAAAGGCCATTTGACCGAAAAACGAGAATACGGTGAATCTTAAAAGTGGCCCTTCTGTCCTAATTATGCTTTTAAACTAAAGTTTGACTCGGGTACATTCAAAAAAATACCCTAGGATGCATTTTGGCGAGAGTTATGCATTAAGTTGATATGGCAAACTGTTTCATATTTACACATCCAGCAGTTACAGAGGCGTATTACATTAATTCAAAACTGTGTTTCTGTCCATCTGAATAATAAATATATAAATAAAGTATGTCTACTGTCTGCTGTTTGGTGCTGAGTAGTCTCGCATTGCCAAACCTTCCTCCACAGCACTGCAAAGGAGGGTCTGGCTAGTCCAAACAGCATTCCTGGATGAGAGAAAAATGTGCTCTGGTTTATTGGCATTTCTTTAAACCAATCACTATCGTCTTGGGTGGCTCTAAGTGCTGGACGGAGCAACAGTGCCTCTGCAAAATGGTCTTGGAAAGGAACTTGTTTTGGTGGAACGTGTACGTTCAAAATTAGTTTTACTCTTGCAACAGAAAACTCAAATTCGACAGATAGTCTAGCTAGCTGTCTCAAATTTACCCTGCAGAGATGTGAAGAGCAGTTAACCACAAAGAAAGCGGAAGGTAATGGACATCCGGCGGAATTTACGGCGGCACCTGAACAATCCCGAAAATGAAATGTCGTCTTTATAGACAAGGTGCTGAGCAGCCAAAACTGATGCTGATGAGAGCGGGGAGAGTGAAATAAAACAGTGAAGTTGTGGCAAGGAAAAAACAAACAATTGATTTTTTTTTTTTCTGTTGAATTATGGGCCCACACTAGTCTTAATTATTTTAAGAGTCTGGGCATGGAGTAATGGAACCAGTAAGTTAAGTCTGACTTTGTTGAAGTTCAATGCCCCACTATGTGCAAAAAAACATCAACAATTGTTTCTCTTTTTCTTACACACACACACACACACACACACACACACACACACACACACACACACACACACACACACACACACACACACACACACACACACACACACACACACACACACACACACACACACACACACACACAGCTTGCCTTTAAAGTCTGTCCGCAATTATTTCAAGGCTACCCACAGAACAGCCCAAAAATCAAAAATGCCATATCACAGAGGACATGGAACACTCATCAAGTCGCTGCCAGTGTCGAAAAAAAAGTTGAACCTGAATGCCTACAGATCTCCTTTTCTTAAATGTCAACTACCAGTGAACAAATAAAAAAACTGCAACTAAGATGAAACATATGTTTTGTATTTATGGTATGTTGCTCTACTATTGGTAACAAATCGATTAACAGACACAAAAAGTTAAATGTTTTTCTACTCCTGTTTAGCTATCATTAAAATCTATCCTCTCTTTCAGAAAAGCTTGTGACGTACTTTTCATATAAGGAACTTTGACAGATGTGGCAGACAATTACAATTACAATTCAAGACAATTACAAAGTGCTTGAAATAAAACACCAAGTCCAACTTTAGACCTTTCCAAAATGGAGCTGTAGCCTGCTATGCCAAATCAGGCTGCCATCCTACCATTAATCCACTCACTGAGTGTGAAAGTACAGAAAAAAGCACATGAAAGCATGCCATGCAGAAGTCGTGTCAGGCAGGCCACAAGCACCAAAACTTTTTTAAGGTCCGTTTCTGAGGATGGAATGTCTTCTGGAAAAGTTTCAGTTTCTCAGACTGGGAATTGAAATGAAACCCAAATAGGGAAACAAATACAATTAGAGATTATAATCATGTTCTTCCTTTGTCAGAGGAGAGTTAAATGAAAATTAACACAATCAGAGGATAGATTGGAGGAGAGAGGTACATAACTTCTCTCAGCCAAAGTAAAATGTACTCTACAAATGGGAGCCAATCTAAAAATGAGGTTGTTTTCATTTAGTTTTTGTCATTTTGGACAGAAATAAACTTAGGAGACGTGGGAGAGCAGCTCACTGTTGGAGTGTAATTGTAAGGGCAGGCGGGCAGAGGAGATATTTGCTGAGGAGACTAAACATCAGGCCTGATTCCAAACAAAAACCAAACCAAACCCTCAACGATACCACATAGCGCCACCACTACTCTCACGCACACACATTCTCTCTATCTCTCTCTCTGACTCTCTCTCTCTCTCTCACACACACACACACACACACACACACACACACACACACACACACACACACTCGGTATCCCCACAGTTCTGTAGTAATGATTGGTGTCTGCGTCTGGCAGAAATGAAACACTGAGGTATAAAGAGTGTATAACCTTCCATCTATAAAACCAGAAACATCCTTGTGAGACCCACAAGGGTTGACTTGGGCAAAACGCAGACAGTTCGGCGCAATTCGGAGACTCTGTGCCAACATGGCACGCAGAGAAACGGTCACAAAAGGTTTACAAGTCACAGGGTTAAACAGAAACTACGGGTTCACATTTCATAAGCTACTGCTGAGTCGTCTTCTGAGATTGACCACTGAGCTGGATGAGTCTTGTACCAACATGGAGCTCAACTTCGCCTAACACTACAGTGAAGGGCATCACACAGACAGGCCACATTAACACAAAACAAAGTAGTAGGTGTGTAAGAGGGTAAATATGTTTGAAAATCTGTGTATAATAAGCTGGAAAGGTGTCTGGAGAGTGTCAAGGCTCTGCACACAGTACCAGAAAGAGAACAGTAAGAAATGAAGAAGAGAAACAGAGAGAGGGTGAAGAGAAAAGTAAAGACAAAAGGATGAGGACTTAGACAGAGGGGAATGACTGAGGGGAAGGGGAGCACAAAGAGAGGAGAGACAGAATAGAGAGGTCTGTAATCAGTTAGTCTTGTTGTGTGTCTTAAAATAGAGCTCTCTCAGCCTATAAACAGAAACCTACCATTAGTAGTGCACAGACAAAGCAAGTCTCGATTCCAAACGTGCATGTGTGTGTGCGCACGCACACATGGAGGTATATGCATTAAGGCCGCAGCACACATGGAGCTCGTTACAGCGCGGCCCTCTGGGTAATGTGGTTCGGTGAGGGGCACCAGAGAACTACAACCACAGATGAACTGTCAGATTAAAATGCTGCTTCTCTGTTTGGCTCCAATATTTTCATCAGTTGTTCATATAAGCCACAGTGTGTTTTTACTTCTATTTACTTTGGACAGTGATTAGAAACAAAGACCAGCTCCAAAACATAAAAACTGAACTACTAGAGCCAATTAAAATAATACAGACATTATAACATCACTTTTATAATGTTTTTTGGGGGGATTTTACAGTATACAAAAGAAACATGGGAAGACAAAGAGGGATGTGACATGCAACATAGGTCCCCAGCCAGATTTGCACCAAGGACATGGTTTTATGGTATGCATCTTAACCATAGGCCACCAGGGCACCCTAGAAACACCATAACATTTCTTAATTCAGGTCAAAACGTTTTTTCTGTCTCTGACCTTTATTTAACCAGGATGGTCACAAGCCCAAGATCAAAAACACTTTTTCCACAGAGTCCTGGCCAAAATAGCAACATAATTATGCTAAACAAAACAACACAGAACCAACATTCACAGGCAGAGTGAGTGTTGAGTAAGAGTAAGGAAGGAGAAAACATCACTTATGGCTTTAATCACGTATGAACACACACAGCATCTCAACAAAGAGATGAAGTACAGAAGTAAAAATGACAAACACCAAAGTATGGTTTACATTTTGTACTACCTTGTCATTTGTAAGTACCTTCATCATTTCAAGTGTTAGTTGTAAAAAGAAATGTTACTGATGAAAGATTAACTTGAAACAGTAGAAAATTTGGCAAATTTAAAGACAGATTTGCTATACTTTAATCGTGACCATTCTTATGTTTTTGATTAAGTCTGTGGGTAAGTGTGTCATTTATAAATGTTTTAGATATATACAGCAACATTTTTACAGACAACTTTTTGTTCACAGTGACCCACAATAGACAAACAACGCTGGTGATGGCCCTGCCCTGACATGATGACAATCCTTCACAAACAACACCGGTCGCAAGTGAAAAGAAAGTGTTCACATAAACTGAGAATCTGGGAAAGCGGGTATCTACTGTATAAGGACCATAAAGACATGTGAATCAGACTTATGGCTTACCTGCTGTGGTTTTATGACTATGTTCAGGAGCATTGGGTCTGGACTGCAGGACTCTGCCTCGCTTATTGCAGGTTTCTGTAAGTTTCTCTCTCAGGCAGAGAAACAGAGACAAACAGGACGACTGCAGAGAGAGGCAGACAATAACACACTTTGGATTACACGTCTCAAAATCATGCTGTTAGTGTTCATATATGGTAAAAAAAAAAAAAATTCATACAATGAAACAAGCAGTTGCAACAGAATACAACTTTATCATTTTTTTTCCTTTTCTCAAAATCTTGCCACACTCTCTCACACACAACACACACACACACACACACACACACACACACACACACACACACACACACACACACACACACACACACATTTTTGTTTTTCCGTGTCCACTTACATCGCTGTCCAGCAACACAGTCTTCTCTGTGCCGCTATGTGCCAGCAGGTACTTTGAGTGGAACAGTCGTCCATCGAAGCTGTGCCAAGGCATCAGGGCAGCGCTGGGCAGCGGGCAGCCGCTGGCACAGTTAGCACCCAGCAGGTGGCTCAGTCCTCGGACGTAGAGGGATCCCAGCTGCACTGCACGACTGGAGAGGAAAGGCAGCTGAGAATGGAGGAGGAAAAAAATGTTGTTTTACAATTGGTTGCTAGTACATCTTCATCATGTGGCTTGATACTTTGGAATATAAGATGAGATGACGATGACTGCAGCAACAGTGACTCTTTCGAGCTGCCAGCAGGTCATACTTAACTTCAACACAGGTGAAAATAAAATTTAAAGTAAAAGAACAGATCTTCCGCCCCTGTTTTTCCCAACCCTAATTTGCATAACCTTATCTGCTCAATCCTGACACATAAATCAAACAATTATATATGACTCAGATCACCCACTAGCCATCTAGGTAAAATGTATTGGCTAGTGGGGTTTCTATATTTGACAGTAAAACTTCTTTGCCTAGATTTGATCACTGCAACAAAATTCCCCACTAACATGTAAAATAGTTTTTATACTTTTTACACTACATGAAATGTTACACTACAAATTGTGACTAAAGACAGGGGAAAATGTGAAAGTGATAAAACATTTTGGTTCAATATTTTTCTGAATGTAATGTTCCACAAGTTCCTATGTTGTATAAAGTAAAGTGTTCCAATCCACAATTAATGACATAAATAGTGAGTCAGCAAGTCATTAAAGCAACACTATGTAACTTTTAGCTGCAGCTGTAGTTCCAATCCCCCGACAGGTTGTCTCATTGGAACTACAACTTGCGTTGGGTAGCGCGAGTTGTAGTTCCAATGAGACAACCTGTAGGGCTAAAAGTTACATAGTGTTGCTTTAAATATCCAATTCAACCCACATTTTGATTTAAATCTTATCTCAAACTCAGTAACTGGCTAAATGTATTATAAGAGAAATACAGATACAATATTTTCTACAGATGTTTTATGTTTCTACAAAATAAATGCTTATGTAAAGATTTCTTTTGCGATGGATTCTGTTAAGCTAGTTTGAGTTGAGCCATTAAAGGAAAAACAGGACGAAGGTTATGTTGTTTGCTGAAAAAGACCATAAAAGGTAGCAACAGAGAGCGAGAAGAAAGACGAAACTGGAGGACAATAAAAAAAAAAGATGAGGATGATGAAGAAGCGGAGAGCGACTTAACTGTGACGACAGCAGTCGATAACAGGAGGCAGATGTTCTCTGTGTGTGCTTTCTGCTCTCACCTGTCCTCTGGCAGATAGCACTGATAACAGTGATTGTGTCACACAGACACACAGACACAGACACACACACACACGCCTGCCTGCCTGCCACCTGCTTCCAGTCAAACACAGCTTCACCTTCTGAAAACAATCAATCACTGGACAGAGACACAAAAGCCTGAAGGAGCACACTAACACCAACACAAAAAAGAGAGGAAGAAAAAAAAGAGATAAAGAGCAACGTGAAGAGAGACAGAAAAAGAGAAAGTGGTCGAGAGGATAAAATAGAATAAAATAAGAACAAAGACAGAAATGTGTGTGTGTGTCCAGCGGGGTGGAGTGTGCTTGGTGTAAATAGCTCCATGTGGTGAGCGTCAGCCAGGACAGACAGGCGACTGTCGCCAGCAGCAACACTCTCTCTGTCTCTCTCACACACACACACACACACGCACACGCACACGCACACGCACACGCACACGCACACACACACACACACACACACACTCCCATGGGGAGGAATGTTGCAATGAAACCGACTCATCCCAAAACCTACCCACAACCCCTTTCCCCTAAACACACACAAATGGTGTGACTCATTTTCACTCAGTTGAACACACGCGCTATTCTAATTTCTGATATTGTGCTGTGATGTGCTAAATAAAGCATGTTACTCTGCACGCACGCATGCACGCGCACACACACACACACACACACACACACACACACACACACACACACACACACACTCAAATATAAAAAATAGATTGTGTGTTAACCCACCTCTGGGAATATATGCGAGTATATTCATACGTTTAGCTAGTGTGTATGTAGTTAATCCATACACTAGTCACTCAGTTAACCCTCCCTCACGAAGCTCTGAACTTCCCCCAGACAGCATATTCAAATCAACGCCCAGCCCTAATTATTGTGTAGAAAACAGACAAGCAGCAAAAATACAAATTACTTGACATAAGTATGGTAATTAAGCAGTAAAAATAAATGGGGCTACAACAAGGCAGCAAACAGTGCAGCCGTTTTCCCAGAGAATGGAAAAGCATAGCTGACTCTCTGATTCTCGTATCTGTAAGAGCTCACAAGTCAGATCCACCGAGCTCACTGAAGACAAGTAATGATGCTGCCTCGCTGATTTCAGTGACGCTTCTGTCAAGATTGAGGCTGCAACTGAGTAATTGAGTATCACCATTATTGATTAATATATGAACTACTGTTTACAATTCAATCAACCATTTAATAAAAATTGTAAAAGAAATTAGGATGATGTAACATATTAAGCCTACATCTGCAGGCAGTTTTACTTTGTTTGATCTTTAATACAGCACTAGTAATCATTGCAAATACTGCAACCTAACAAGATGATCACAGTGAAGCTGGAAGTCTTATTTGGCTCTCATCTTCTAGATAAAGGAGAGTTGAACTTCCTAACAGTTGATTATCAGCTATAACAAGTGAAAAAAGGTTGTATCTGTAAAAAATGTATTTATTGAATTTATATTACACTTATAAAAAATTAATCTTGAAACTTTTTTTTATTTTTCGAACTCGGTGAACTGATTTGTAAAAATCTATGATACAAAAATACTATTTGCAATACAACCACAATGCAGTTCAACCATAATTGTTTGGGTGTTTTGTTTTGTTTATTTGTTTGCTTTTCTGGAGACACAATCAGCAGTTTATTTGTGTTTTCTCCTCACTTTCTATTACTGGAAACATTTTCTGAGCTGTGTTTGCAACAAGAGGCCCTTCTTACTGTCAACTGCGGGGGCCATTGTCTTCTTGCAGCATGAAATTCAACAACTTTAGGGTGCATTGGGACAAAGGGAGTGAAAATCAGAAAACAAAATGCGTGTATGTTTGTAACTGACCTTGATCTGTTGAAGCTCCTGAGGGGATTTTAGTCTCAGACACACAGCCTGACTCAGGTAAGCATCCAAGTCCTCTTGAGACAACGTTTGTACCTGAAAACATACACACAAACAAACAAACAAACAAACACACAAACACACACACACACACACACACATATAGAGGACAATATATGGTTAGCCAATTCAATCACATCCCAGTGTGTCTTCTGTGTGGGTCAGTATGTTTTGTCTGCTCTCTGTGCCACAATTCAACAGAGAAAGAAACAATGCTGAATGCAGAGCAAGGCTGCCCAGTTGTGTGTACAAAACAAACAAACCCTGGAGCTATTTAAATGGAAGAGTGATGAGGGAATGTGAATGCAGCAGTGATCAGACAACAGCTACTGTTGTCTGTCAGCCAGACTACTCATCTAACGGGCCGTCTAACAAGCTGCTCTTCTGTCTGTCTGTTGGTCCTTCATCCATTTAAATGATTTGCTCCAACTGTCCGTCTGTTTTCCCAAAATCTGCATCTGTCTGGAAGGCTGCCTGTTAATCGTTGTGTCTCTGAGTTCTGTCAGGTGACATTATGTGGTAGAAAACAGATCTAACCTACAGAGGTGTAGGGTCAACATCCTCATTTAGCTGGTTTGTTGAAACTTCACTGATCGTATGTTTGACCCTGGCAACACTTCATGCTTTTCAGTTGTCCTTTGGAGTTCAAATTAAACTGTGGAAACAACACAGTTCCTTTAAGATGTTCCTGATCCGTTTTTTTCATTGGTACCTAGAGCTACAGTTGTAGAGCTCAACTGTAATGACTATGTTATGAACTTATTGGGTGAAATTCATTTCTATTTTGACATCAGGGTACAGTGGGAGAAGACATTTTACTGTTTTTAAATTAAATGCCATTAAAGGGGAACTCATGTCTAATTTACAGGTATTGGGGAGTACTAGGCCTACAATGTGTAAAAAAAAAAACAAAGCTATCTAAATCCTTTTGTGGCTCCAGAGGGAGCTGCAAAAAGTCCAAATAATTGCCTCAAGTGATGTCACTTAAGTCAATTTTGATTAGGGCTACAGTTGAGTTTGAAAAGTTTGAAAATAAAAAAAAAGGTGTGGAGTTAGAAAGAAGTTGGGTGAGCAGACCACTTTAAGCAGTGTCTGAAAACTCAAGATAACATTTGAGACTTATATTTTTGAAGATCTGTTTGTTATGAAGTTGATGAATGATTCTAGACTATAATTTTTGTTTTTGCTTCTGCAAAATGACGCATGCACCTTTATCCAGGTGATGGGATCATGTGATCTCTTTTGTGTTAAGCTTAATCAGATGACGTCAATGCAAACCCTACAAACCAAAACGACAAATCTCTGCTTTTTCACATACTTTTAAAAGTGATCACGTTTTTGGAGGAATTTAAATAAAAAACAAGGCATTACGATACGATTACAAACAGCACACATGTTTATCGTTTGACTTACAACCATAATACACACAATTGTAATAAGGTGATTTAAGAAATGGCTCTTAAGCTATTCAAAGCCCCTGGGTGGTTATAAGAGCAGTTGTTGACGCAAAAGCTGGGGTTATAGAAACCAGTGTCTGTGGCTAAAGTGGGCACCCAGTTGGTGATAGTGGCTACCATTAAGCCATTTAAAACAACACAAAAGACTGTCAACAAGTGATGTTTAACTACAAATCACAAGCTGACAAAAGAGCGGAATAATTGTTGTTGATGTTATAGATGTAAAACCCATATCAAAAGCTGACATATGTGTTTAATTGTCCCCAAATACATTAGGTCTTTCATTTTCTATTTACATGAATCACCAGGTGTAGCTTTACTACCCATACACTTACATTATTGGCACTGATGCCATTGTGCTCAACTGCTTCATTTAACAGCTTAACTTATTCATTAAAGGCTAAGCCAAACATGCAGCCTGACCAATGAAAACCAATGCAGTCACATCAGTCACAGTAAATTACCCATCACTAATGACTAACTTTTTTTTGCAACTGGAACACCCAACATGACTCAAGAGAAAGTTGTAGTGGAATACATACTGGTATTTTTAATAAAAAATAAAATAAATGACTTTCGATTCGTCATTGCTTCTATTAATATAAGTACTGGCTGATATAAATACTGGCTGATACATTTACAAGATTCATGAGATATGAGAGTAAATAAGTTGCATAATAAAATCACTGGACTGCTTGTACAAATCTTTGATTGGGGTTTTCAGTTTCCCTTTTTCCCGGAGGATTATATGTAGTTAGACAAAATGTTTCCACCTTTTCCTGTTCAATTCATTGAACTTACTAACCACTAACTAACTAACTCAAAGAAACTAACTCAAAGAAACTAACTCAAAGAAACAAGAAAGAGTTGGCACTACCTGGAGGACTATGTAAGTGACCAAGCAGAGAGCAGCCAGGAGGGAGTCTTCAATAGCTCCATACAACTCGGAGTACTCCTGGCAGTCAAAAATTGAAAGGAAGGACGTCAGGCGAAGAGCAGAAACTTCAGGACTGGTACCGAACCATAACAAGTCCAGACTGGGCTGATCACCTACACATTCAGAGAGAGAAAAATACTGTGGGGCTTTGCTTAAAGACATTTGTCACATGAAATGTGAGATGATTTGGAGCTTTGTAAACTTAAAGTGCATTATGCTGGCACAGTGTATCATCCTAGAGAGACAAAATGAACACAGAACTATGACAAACAAACCCTCATCTACTCATCATCTTAATTAGCATCAGCTATTCTAACTACAAACCCAAATTCCAATGAAGTTGGGACGTTGTGTAAAACGTAAATACAAACAGAATACAATACAATACATTTGCAAATGCTCAATTTTTCAGGTTCACAGTCACACAGGCTTTGCAAAAGTTCCAAACAGGTGTTTTTTGAGCATTCCTCAACTTTCCCAGTCTTTTGTTGCCCCTGTCCCAGCTTTTTTGGAACATGTTGCAGGCATCAAATTCAAAATGAGTGAAAATTTGAAAAAAACATTGAACATCTTATCTTTGTAGTGTATTCAATTTAATATAGGTTGAAAAGGATTTGCAAATCATTGTATTCCGTTTTTCATTTATTTACGTTTTACACAACGTCCCAACTTCATTGGAAATGGGGTTTTAGATTTAAATCAGATTTTTGTATTAACCTAAGCCAAAGAATACAGAGACCAGTATATGAATAAACTAGCAGGTACAGTACCTGGGAAGCCAAGTGGGACAGGGTGGACCATGTCAGGTTCCTTCAGAGGGTTTCCAGAGTAGACAAACCACTCCCTGATTCCTGGAAGGTCAACACTGCTGCCTGAAAACATGCACAGTCAAGGTTAGACTTGGATTGACTTGCATTACTTTTGTATTTTTGTATAAACATCTTTATTTTTAAACTTCAGTATACACTGAGGTGTGCGTACAGTACACGTATGTCCATGTGTATATGCACAGTCTGCATGTTTGGCATAATATGGCCTCTTCTCTGCAAATTTGTGGGTGTCTACCTTCAGACCTACATTTGTCTGTTTCTGACTTTATGATCTGATATTTGGTTTTCTGACTGTGTGCATGGTGTTGCCAGAGTGCATGTGTATCTGTGTGTGTGTTTATGACCTCCAGTAAGTATACTGTCCTACCATCATGCCCGTGCAGCAGCAGCAGTCCATAGATACGTTGTCTGCAGGGCTTGTAGACGAGTGCCTGAGGCAGTAACTCTGCGTTCTCCTCGTCCTCTAGAGTGTTGCTACATTCAGTGACTCCCTCAAACACAACATTGTAAACCATGAAACCCTCTGCTGCTACATGCTTCTCTCTACAGGCCTGGGGAAAACCACAAAGTAAAACATAATAAGCCAAAATGACATTTGTTACTCTTAAAATGTCAAAAATAGAAGGAGGAACATACCTTTAATATTTTGGGACTAAAATGTTTCTCAAAGGCAGAGGCAGAGGGAAGTGCAGACATGTCATCTTGCTGAAGAGCTTCCTGTCCAGGCAGTAAGTAAGAGCAAACCCCCCTCTTCAGTAGCTCTCTGTGAGCAGCTGATAGATTCAGAGACTGTGGGATAAGCCCAGTCTCTTGCTCCTCTCTGCCCCACAAGGAGCTCACAAGATGGGATACAGCTAGTACCATCTGCCCCTGAGGAGCACCAGAGTGAGGTACAGGACTGTTTATCCTGGAAAACAATAAAATGGTTGTCATGTAATGTCCTCATCTTAACTTTAACAACATGAGTGATTTTTCAAGATAAGTCTGGCTTTTTAAATATGAATGAGTGCATGCCATATTCATGTTCTCATAACTAAATATAGTCAACAACAAAGGTAACATTTATCTTAAAGAGGATAAGAGTAAAAATTAAATTTCAATATTCATACATTTTAACAAATACTAACAGAGAGCAAACCCAAAAGCAAAACCCCAGACACCTGTATGCTGCCATGGCGTTGTTCCTGATGTGCTGCATCTGCTCCTCTGACACCACATCGTTACCTAGGAGACAGGCCAGCAGTGGTAGCTGGGTAACAGTCAATCCGATTGTTTGGCAGAGCCTTTGTCGGTGGTACATGATAGTAGTGAGGCTGTCTATCCGCAGCTTTGCAACAGACAAGTAGAGGGCACTTTAAGAGATAAAAGTACACGTTCAGATCAGGGAGGTTATCCACATTTCCCATAGAATCTATGAATATATCAATCAATCAATCTATCTATCCATTTTATTTGTCACATGAGATCTTACGAGGTAAAATTCCAGTGAAATGTAATCCCATCAGCTCCTTCAATTTGTGCATGATTCATCAGAAATTTTAACTGACCAGTAGGTACTGTAGTGCAAGTCTATCTGCAAAACATCCAACAAAGTCCAGTAAGCATGATGTAACAAACCTGTCATATATGATGAAGTCTGAATCCTGTCCTAGAATTCCCATACTGCCATGCTGACGAGCATAGCTGGCAATCTCATAGTCAGCCTCCCGCACTGAGCAAAACACTTCCTGGCCCAATGACCTGTAAACAGCAATAAGAACATAGTACCAACAACAACAGGTACAATAATTCCACCATAAACAGAAATAACAAGAACCATCATCGAATATTAGATCAAACCCCATCTAATGATGTATAGTCTTTTAAATACATTATTAACTTAATTGTCACAGTGTATACATTATGCACAAGAGGGCTACTGCATTGTAATCTGTCTTGTATGCTGACCTGAGAGCAAAGGGTGTGAATGATGCCAGACCAGAAGGCAGACAAAATAGCTCTTTACCAGGCTGCTCTCCATGTGCCTTCATGTGACGAAACATTTTAGAAACCTCCCCATTCACTCTGCGTCTCCTCTTCACCTGTGGACAGAAGAGTTGATCGGCTGAGTAAACTCCAGGCTCTGCAAGTTCAGAGTTCAATATGGGAGACGTTCAGTAAATCATTTTTATATGTTCTAAATACTGTGACATTAATAGCATCTACACTTTAGTGTTACAGAAAACAATATGTCAATAAACTCTGCAACTGAACACAGTAGTGGATTGACTTTCAACATATTCAAGTTTAAATATTTGAACACCACAAGTTCCCAGAGTATCCTTTCTCACCCACTCCTGTCTCTTCTGCTCTTCCACAACCCCATCAAAGAAGAAGACAAGTCTGATGCCTGCTGAGGTGAAGGCCTCCACCCAGCTCTTTAGCACATCCATGTACTCCCTCCACTGTCCCCCACACACCCAGTCCTTACATGAGTACCAGTGGCGCAGGCAGGCCATACCATCCACAACGAGTGTGGGGCCTAAATCAGAGTGAAAACAGAAACATAAAAGAGAGCAGGCCTGCATGTTAACCCACTCTAAGAAAAAACATAGCCCCAGTAATAGTCAAGACATGTGTAGTTTTAATCTTTTGGTTTACAAAGCCTACAGCTATTAGATCATCAAAACTTTTTTCTCCTCAATGCTGCCAGTCATTCAGACTGCTAGCCTTGGCTGTCACTGATTTCATTTTTTGTTTCTGTATTCCTGTTAGCACTAGTGTTATCTTTCAAACTACTAGCTATATGTTGTTGTGAACAGCAGTGTTGGTATTGTTGTGTATGTAACTACCACCAAGTTTACTGGACAGAAATGCTCCTACACCGATTAAATATCTAAATATCTCAAAACATCTTGATAAAACAAGATCAGTGGATACACACTGTTATACTATTTGCACACTGACATGAACTCAACTGGTAGTGTTATCTGTGGTTGTGCAGCCTTGCTGGTTTTTGGCAACATGTTGTCTGGCCATTTCTCTCAGGTTCACAGTCACACAGGCTTCTGGACAGCAGCGGTCCATAAAGTACTGAAGACCTTTTACACCCATTTCTACAGAGAAGAAACAGAGAGACAGAGTGACAGGGAATTCATTGGAAACTTTTAAGTTAAGGTTAAATTAGCAAGATGATAAATCATGCCCTGTTCGTACCATCTTATATTTTAAATATTAAAACAAGTTTCACATCGCCGCAGGACGATAAACACTATGTGACAGCTTGCCAGGTATTCTTGTAAGGTATTCAGTTGTCAGGTCAGTCAGAGTTTAACGTTAGTGAGAATAGACCTGAATGCTAACAGTTAGCTTAGCTTCTAGCCACTAAACTCATTTATTGCGAGTCGCGTTTCCTGTCCTTACAAACCAACTCGTCTTATACTAAGTTATGTCTGTAAATGCTTTCACCCCATAGTATTCCTTCACATAGCAAAGACTTACTTTATAACCGTGGTGTGCATGAGCAGTTTATATCCGTGTAATGTTTATGTCACTGCGCGATCTGTGTCTCAACGCGATCTGAGTCACGTCGAGTTGCGCATGCTCAGATTTAAACAATTTACGGCATAACGACAATAACGGAAGATGGGAACAGCAATAATCGAAGATATGGAAGATGGAAATGGCAGTAATGTATTATTTAGCGTAAAGCATCACATGTCCACGGCATGATCCCTCACGTCAGTTAATAAAAAATAAAAAAGTAAGTGAAAATGGAGCTACATGACCAAGTTTGTTCACTGCTGGCTACAAGTTAGCAATCAAACACAACAACGGCTGTTATTTGAATGGTGTTATGAGCTAACGTTAGCAATCAAACAATCATAGATAGCATTTGATAACTAAAACGTTTTTGAAATGATTTCCACCTTCTATATCTTCGATTATTGCTGTTCCCATCTTCTGTTGTTATTGTTATGCCGTAAATTGTTTAAATCTGAGCATGCGCAACTCGATGCGACTCAGATCGCGTTGAGACTCACATCGCGCAGTGACAGTTTACTTGCTGTAAATTCAAATTACTTCCTATTATCTACGCGTGGCGTCATCACGCTGCAAAACAAAGCACACGTGAACACAGTAGTAGCCACAGTGTTATCTGTGTGATTAATCCAAATATAAAAAAACTATGCAGGCCTAAAAATAAAATGCATCCCTTAAACACAATTTGGACAAAAAACTTAGATCATCATTGTAATGATGCTGTAATGAAAAAAAAATAAACATCTTAATGTGTTTTTTGTGGGCTCAGTCCTCTCATAACTCCCCAGGCTAGGATCAGAGACGGGCTAATTGCTCTCCAAGCTCTCCTGGAGAATGGGGGCTCTTTTCTAAAGTCACAAGCTATTAGGTCTACCTTCTCAACACAAAGCACCCCCGTCCCTTCCACTCTATTGTCCGGTTGGAACAGGAATAAAGAAAGGGACATATGCTGGATGTCAGTCCAGCTGTCAGCATCTGTCGTTCCTCAGCCAGATGCTCTGTGGACTGGGAGGACAATCCACCCCTCCCAGTCAACTGATCTTCAAGAGGGAGGAACTACGTTGTAAATATGCCTCCAATAATTGCGCTGGAGAGTTATGACCAATGGACTCATGAAGACCACATAGGCATTTTGGTTTTAGACATAACTTGGCCGATGGTTTGTGCCTTGGTTCCAAAAAAGACCTGAGACTATAATGATCGTAACTCCATTTTAAGTATATACATTAGGATCACCTCAGCCTTGAGGAGGCTTTTAGGAAACAGGGCTCGGGACATGTGCAGATGTTGAATAACCAGCTGTTTTACCTCTTCTTCTCTTGGCAATCGTGTCTTAAAGTTACATGTTCAGGTTCAAAAACTGTTATGCTGCAGAGCTTCAGGTAATTTCTCAGGTTTGATAATCAGACCAAATTGCTATTTTTATTTGCGAGTAAACAAGACACATAAATAAAGTGTACTAAACAAAACGGGGCACTGGGAGGACAGAACAGAAGACTGATGACTAGCTTTATAACATATACAAGCACATAGTGTTATATATATATATATATATATATATATATATATATATATATATATATATATATATATATATATATATATATATATATATATATATATACTACAGTTGGAAGCTGTCCTGTAAAGTTGCCGTAAGTTTTGGAGTGGAGTGGAAAGATCTGTCAACAGATTAAGTGCTTAATGGATAATTTAGCTTTACATATTGTTCTTATCCATCATTAATACTATTAATAATGGTTTTGTCTGGGATGAAGTGCAGAAAGTCGCCCAGCAGTGAGATAGTTAGATAAAAGGGGGCTGCTGAGGCAGAAGATCTGGGATAGAAGAAAGGACTGAACCGGTGTACAGAGCCAGCAGGCATAACAATAAGCGTAAATTTCAAGTGGACGGTAACAAAATATTAATCTGGGTTTCCCATTCACTTCTGTTTGTTAATGGTCTTATTAGCTTTATATGGGAACTTGTTTGGGAATTGTCATAAAGTCATATTGTGCCAATTTATGCTGACTGGCCATTTGGTTTTCCCCTTATTTGAATTGCTGAAAAGAACAGAGATGTGGGTGGATAATGTTTTTGTATGTCAAAAAAATTGATTATCTTTTTAAGTTGATACCTTACAGTCTATGGTGTAGTATGTGTCCCATCAAGTTCACACACTGACCAGGACCAGGTTCGAAGTTATTGTCCCAGAGAAAAAAAAATGTTCACAACCTGCAGGTGTTCACACATGAAAAACACACACACAATGCCCACAATGTACCTGGATGTGCACACATATACACATGCTCTATTCATTCCCCTGTGTAGCTCCTCTATATGTGAACACAAAAGACCAAAGGTGGGAAGGGGTTTATATAATCCTGCATCCCATTTTTAGCAGTCAGTGTTTGGGTCTGTGCCCATTCATGTTGGATCTTTTGAACTTCTTCCTCGTCCTACACTGACTCTTCCTTCTCCTCTTCCATCTCCTCCCCTTTGAGTCTCTGCCCCCTGTTGCCTCCC
>CM042426.1:12152941-12162941 GCA_023631565.1 Gymnocephalus cernua | reverse complement strand
CTCTCTCTCTCTCTCTCTCTCTCTCTCTGGTGTTGTATTATTGTGGGAGAGCAGGTGCTGCCGGCCCAATTACCATACAGCTGAAAGCACAAAGAAAAAAACTTTACTCCATCCATGCCTCCCCTCCTCCCCCTCCTTCTCCTCACAAAGTCCCTTAATGACAGCCACGCGAGTGACACACCACCAAGTCTTTTTTTACTGCCTCTACCAAAGAGCAAGTACGGGAAATACAGAGGCATGCGGGGGAAAAGGTTTAGGTATGTTGGCCTGCAGCCACTGTGTGCGTATTTTGGTGCGTCTTTGCGCACTTGGTTTAGATTTTCATCCATATATAAAGCTGCTCTTTATCCATTCAAAATATAAAATATAATTTAGGAGTTTAAATACAGAAAGTCAATGGGAATTTGGGAAGTTTTCGCCATGAAGTCAGATTTATGGGATGAAATATCATATATTTGGCATAAATGTATGTTAACTTATAATATAGTCTATTTTTTAAGGGAATCAGCCGAATAGATCGATCAAATGCCCTGTCTGACATTTTTTATTCACCATTAAATCAGTAAATCATAATACCAGCATTTAAAGCAATTACACATTACTTAGATTACATAAAGTAGAACCAAGAAATGAAGATAAGGTATAGGCTAATAGGAACAAATCGACTTGTTTTGGGGGTGTGAACATGTGAAAACCACGGCAGGGGTAACACCATAGGAATGTGGCGGAGCAGATGGTCGTTGTAACAGTTGGGACGGCTGGCTGTCGGCTGGCCATGCATGGAACTGGCCAGCCAAGGCTTTACCATAACCCCAAATATGAGAAGCCACCGTCGGACTGGTCGCTGCGTGTATAAATCACTTGTTGCTGAGATGTAGAGGATTCTGTGCAGAGGTTAAATAATTTGTCGGAATGTAAATGGGCCCTGTGTGCTGTACTGTAGAGGAGGGAGGCATCAGGGGAAGCAAGGGGTTGTTGCACATTTAACAGCTCACTAGCCATTTGGTCTGTCCCTTTGAGAGAAAGGGAGGAAGGGGGTAGAGGGGCGGGTTTTGGAAAAGTTGCACCCCCCCCCACACCTTCCTCCCCCTTTCTCTTTCTTTGTGATGGCCCCGGGGCGGACTTGTGGTGGTGGTGGAGGGAGGGGAAGAAGAGGAGCAGAGGGGCTCATTTGCATCTTATTACCCTTCGCCTGCTGGCCCGTATAAAACCCTGTACAGGGCAGGAGACCCATCAGACATACGCACTGTTATTCCGAGAGGGGCACAGAGAGACAGAGACTTAGCATCAGCATATCATTATCAATCAAGTGGGAAAATAAACAAGGCCGTCGAGAGCTGCCTCTTTCTCCTTCAACGATTGACTGGAATTAACTATCTTACATTTCCACCCGGGATTTCATTCACGCTTCTCCAAGGGGATCCTTCTGCTGAGGATTACTTTACACCGTAAAACTTTTTTTCTTTTTTTCTCTCTGTCAAAAACTCGTTCCTCGTATGGAAAAATAGAAGGGCAAGAAGGCAGACGCACAGAAGGAAAAGTTTCACTTGATCTTCCCTGCTGCGCTTCAAGAGTTCACCTTGACTGTGAAATACCGGAAAGCCTTTTTTTTCTTCTTTTTTTACTTTCTTCATGATTGTTTGAGCCGGGCTACACGGACCTGTAGAGCTTTCACTGCTTGTTGAAGGGCTGTCAACACAATGGGACGCCTGTGTCTGCTCCTGGTTGTCACTCTCTCCCTACTCACCTGCCAGGTAGGCTCAATAAGATGATAGGCTAATATTAAAGATTGTAACGTTTTTAAATAGCCTACTTTATGGAATTTGTTTATATTTCCAAATACATCCTGAAGTTACCTGTCTCAAACACACTGGGCTGGTTGTATGTGTGTTTTAGGTTTTGTGCTCCGGAATGTTTGAGCTGAAGCTGCAGGAGTTTCTCAACAAGAAAGGGCTACCGGGGAACTCCAACTGCTGCCCCGGTGGCTCTGCTCATCCGCAGGGCCAACACCAGCAGTGTGAGTGCAAGACTTTCTTTCGGGTTTGTCTGAAGCATTACCAGGCCAACGTCTCGCCCGAGCCTCCCTGCACCTACGGCGGTGCTGTGACTCCCGTCCTCGGCTCCAACTCCTTCCAGGTACCGGAGACCAACGCGGACAGCTTCACCAACCCAATCCGCTTCCCCTTCGGCTTCACATGGCCGGTAAGTGTTTATAGACATCTTCTGACAATTATTATGTGCAATACTGTATCTCTGCCCCTAGGGCCACTACAACTTGTCCTGCATTATTACTGTAGAATATTAACTATATGCATTTCATGTATAGTTTTGGTTCGATGGACTATTTGTGGTCTATATTACGATTGATGTCAGTAATGGAAATAGTAGTAATGGAAACTGTGAAGTTATTGTAGTGTTATCCCGTTGGGGCATATTAGCTTTGAAGAGTGCAAAACGCAACAGATGCTCCCATACTCAACACTTGTGAGGGTCTTTGTCAGCACTGTGTGAGAGGGGCTATTGTAGTATTTCTGTGCTCATTGGTAGGATAAAACGGGGAGGGGAGGAGGGCGTGTGTGTGTGTGTGTGTGTGTGTGTGTGTGTGTGTGTGTGTGTGTGTGTGTGTGTGTGTGTGTGTGTGTGTGTGTGTGTGTGTGTGTGTGTGTGTGTGTGTGTCGAAGGGGGGGGGGTTCACCAAACGCTCCTCTCCTCCGACCAGTCGTGGTGGGAAATTTAACATCCTCTGAGTTGGCACATCATTGGCAGCGCAGCGTGAAATTCCGCCTCGTTTGGTTTTACGGCGGTGTCAGAGTGTGATAGTAGCAGGGGTGTGAAAAAGGAGCAGGTAGTAGCCCTTATTAGGCCCCTAATCAACACGGGAATTAGGCTGTGAAGTTTATTGGGAGGCCTCCTAATGGCCCTCTGCTGCTCTGCGGAGGGAGGCAGGCCTCCAGGCTGAGCAGCTGTTGACTCTCTCTGTCTCTCCTCAGGGGACGTTTTCACTGATCATTGAAGCTCTGCACACTGACTCCCTGGACGACCTGACAACAGGTGGGTGACAGCCAGAGAAGGCAACAGTGTAACTCAAAGACAGGCCAGAAGGCTTATAGTGACCTTGTTTTTCTCTCAGTAGCATGTTTTTCACTTAGTGCTAAAGAGTGCAACAAAACGTTTGATGAATGTTCTCCAGCAGTATGCTCACACATTTATCAAGAGCAAATGTATATACATTTATTTCCTACATATAGGGCTTTCCCCAAAGTAGATGACTTATTATTTGATTTCTGAATACATATGGCCATATAAACTTTTAAATCTGATGATAAATACTTTGATTAAAAGACAGTCTATGTGTCAAACGTCTCTACAGCTGGAAGTTTATTTAACATCACTTAAGATAAAGGCCACCCACAGTTTTTGCAGGTGCCAGTTGAGATTTGCCCCTACAGTGGTATATTCGCTGTTGTTATCTTTATGTCCTGCTCTTATCACTGCACTAATGATGACTAACTGACCACAACATGGGGAAGTGTGTGTGTCTGGGTTGGTGGTGGTTGTGGAGATAATAAAAAGGTTGGCAGGCACCAGGTGCAACCTACACTCTATTTTCTTAACAGGAGAGTGCACAATTTGAATTTTTTTTTTTTAGGTAGCATCATCCTTAAAACCATTAAAAAGTATTTTATTTCTGGCAGTAAACTATCTTCCCAAAACAAAAATACTAATGTATTTCTATAGAAGGCTAAACAAAGAAATTTTCTTTATAAAAATAATACAAATATCTTAAATCCAGTAAACAAATGAGATGAAAATAGTCATAACTTATGACAATTACAGAGTGTCATCCCCTCTGCTTTCATAGAACCTGTTTTGTAGAACATCATGCTGCAAGCATTCAATCATAACACTAACAATAATAACATATGACCAATAACAAGCTGCGTCATTGACTTTTGCAGAAAACCCGGAGCGTCTGATCAGTAGGATCACCACTCAGCGTCACCTCACTGTGGGAGAAGAGTGGTCCAAGGATATGCAGACAAGCGGCAGAACTGAGCTGCGTTACTCCTACCGCTTCCTGTGTGATGAGCACTACTATGGTGACGGCTGCTCTGTCTTTTGCCGGCCCAGAGACGATGCTTTTGGCCACTTCACCTGCGGCGAGCGCGGGGAGATCATATGCAACTCTGGCTGGAAGGGACATTACTGCACTGAACGTAAGTGGATTTGTTTATTTAACCAACACACAATCATTCAGGCTGTGTGGAGAAACATGAGGACATGCCATAAATGGGGCAAAGAAAACAGTTGTTCGTCTTTGTAGTATCGCATTAGTTAATATTTAAATTATCTGGCAGCTGTGTGTGGGATATATAAGCTGAAGGAGCAGCGTAAGTCATTAGTAGGAGGTGCTGATGTTTACATTGAGTGTCTGATTACAAAATACTGCCTCAAAACATGAGCGAAAATACTGCATGTTTTACATTAGTAATGGCTTAGAGAGGAATCACTATCATTTCAATAATGTATTATTTAACTCTCAGAACTAAGGAGCTATAAACTAACACTGATGAGTCAAAGGCTTTCTGAAAAGTTTATTACTTTTCAAATGTAATCACTTGCCTATCTTTATTGTTGAGGGACTTTTTCCACCTCCTAATGCGGGGCCCGTGTGCAACAGGCGTCAGTTAGTTATCCCACAGCACCAGAGGCCTCCATTCTAATGAGCCGCAGTGGCTCCTCAGTAATTCACACGCCGCGTGCCTTCCATTAGACCACTGGGGCCTCCTCGCCCCAAACCTCCTCCCCGATTGGCCAAGTAGGGGTCCTGTATTGTTGTGCCTCGGGCTGGTGATTGGCCGAGTGGAGTTGTGTATTGTTGTGGAGGGGGCAGCTGCTCGGTGAGAGGAGACAATGGAGCAGCTGTCTGGTGGTTAGCTCCACACAGACCAGCTGGCCCTAGGGGGAGGTGGAGGGGAGTGAGGAGAGACGGGAGGAGCGGAGGAGGGAAAGGATGAATTTAGAAGAGGAGAGGAAGAAGAGAGGAGGAGAAGAGAGGGGATAGGTTGATGGAAGAGGAAGGGAGGAGATGAGGATCTGAAGTAGGAGGGGAGAGAGGGGCCATGGGTGAGAAAAGGAACTTCTGACCCACACAGTCAAGGGGAGAAAGGAGGCTTTGTGTGGGATGCTTTTGTGTTACAGAGAAACCATGTTAAAGGAGAGGGCTTGTTGGCTGGTTCCCCCATTTGGTGACCAAAGCTCCCTGTGGGCTGTTAAAGCTAGAAGATAACATTTTCAGCAACTTTTGCAGCATTAAAGAGATCAACACATTTCAACCAGTGGTCAGGGATGACCTGATGACCCTCAAGATTGAATCCCTTTCTATTTTGACAGCTAACCAAACATGAGCTGCAAGCCTCTTTCTGGTTTATTATATACCTCTATGACAGGGAGAATGAAAGAGATGACAGACAGACAGACAGACAGACAGACAGACAGACAGACAGGGAAGCCTGTAAACAAATTAGAAAGGCAGACAGGCCACAAGACAGACTGATAGACAGACAGACAGGCAGGCAAGCATGTAGCCATTTGAAAAAGCCCTCTGTGAATGGGAGACTGATGCAAGGGCAAACATGTTTCCAACACTGGATTTCCCATGATTCACCTGTCACTATCTGTTTCCTCCCTGCAGCAATCTGTCTTCCTGGCTGTGATGAAGAACACGGCTTTTGTGAAAAACCTGGAGAGTGCAAGTAAGTCAATGAAATGAAAATTCAGTCTTTGTTTCTGGGAGTGGCTTGGATCATAAATGTATAGATAGATAGATTGTTATTAACACAGTATTTACTAAATGTTGTGTTCCCAGGTGTCGTGTGGGCTTCAGTGGGCGTTACTGTGATGACTGTATCCGTTACCCAGGCTGCCTCCATGGCACCTGCCAGCAGCCCTGGCAATGTAACTGTCAGGAGGGATGGGGTGGTCTCTTCTGCAACCAGGGTGAGTTTACTGGGAGATTTACTACTTTTTTGGGACCCTGTGGCACTCAGTCATCCCTCTTTGTTTCATATTTAAACTGTATTGTTTTTAATTGTTGCTTCTTGTTTCTATCTCCAGATCTGAACTATTGTACACACCATAAGCCCTGTCTTAATGGAGCCACCTGTACCAACACAGGGCAGGGCAGCTACACTTGCTCCTGTCTGCCTGGATACACAGGTGCCAGCTGTGAGATCCAGGTCAACGAGTGTTCTGGAAACCCCTGTCGCAACGGAGGCAGCTGCACTGTGAGTATCAATTTAAGAGAAGTGATGTGTTGATAAAAACAAGTATTTTCATGGAAACAAGCATGTGTGTAACCACTGTTTGCATTATTTCCAATATAGGACAACGATAACGACTATAAGTGCACTTGCCCACCTGGTTTCTATGGCAACAACTGTGAGTTAAGTGCCAATACATGTGCAGATGGGCCTTGCTTCAATGGCGGGCGTTGCGCAGACAACCCTGAAGGTGGCTACTTCTGTCAGTGCCCGATGGGATATGCTGGCTTCAACTGCGAGAAGAAAATTGACCACTGCTCCTCCAACCCCTGTTTAAACGGTACGTTGTCGTCTGTGTTTGTAAGTTTACCTACAATTAAACCTAAACCTAGAATTAAAATATCTGGAGACTAATCCTCTGCACTTTGTCTCAATCTCTCTCCCTCCTACAGGTGCAGAATGTGTGGATCTGGTGAACTCCTACCTCTGTCGGTGTCCTGAAGGATTTTCAGGTCCTAACTGTGAGGACAGCAGCAGTGTCTCTGGATACTGTCTGTCCTTCCCTTGTCAGAATGGTGGGACGTGTCAGGAGGGAGTGAACAGCTACACCTGTACCTGCCCTCCAGGTATGACAGCACTGATGTGCCTTGTGGGATTATGTTTACATTATTTGTTATATGTATGTAGTTTGTTTCTAGACTCTTAAACTCTGCTTCTTTCAAAGGATATACTGGTGAAAACTGCAGCACCCCCATCTCCCGCTGCCATCACAACCCCTGCCACAATGGAGCAACCTGCCATGAGCGTGGTGGTCGTTATGTGTGCGCCTGTGTGCCTGGCTACGGTGGTCACAACTGCCAGTTCCTCTTACCAGAGGCTCCCAGGGGTCAGCCAGTGGTGGATGGACCGGATCGACGATATTCTTCCCCAGAAAGTGAAAATGTTGAGGACAAGGAGGATGACGACAGTGGATTCCCCTGGACGGCCGTGTGTGCCGGCGTCTTCCTCGTTCTTGTGATCCTGATCGGCTGCTCAGTACTGGTGGTCTACATTCGGGTCAAACTGCAGGAGAGTCACAGTCACCACGGCGACAGTGTCCACAGCGAAAGCCACGAGACCATGAACAACCTGACGACCACCAACAATTGTCTCCGCAGTGACAAGGAACTGGGCACTATGATGACAACGTCCATAAAAAACACCAATAAGAAGGTGGATTACCATTCGGACCTCTCTGGATCACTGGGTGGTCTGAGTGGAATCAGCGGGCTCAACGGATCAGAGAAGAATGGCTTTAAGACTCGCTACCCCAGTGTGGAGTACAACCTGGTCCATGAGCTCCGGCCTGAGGAGCTGCCGCTGTGTAAAGAAGAAGAGCGTGATGAGCCAGTGGTTAATTGTGAAATGCTGGATGAGTCCGACACAGAGGAAAGATACAGGAAGAGACAAAACAGGTACATACAAAAAATATACTTGGGCAGGTAGACTGCTTGAAAATTTGGTATTGTGCCTGCCTTTTACTACATGTATAAACATGTACATGTGTCACCCTAAATGCAATGATAGCATGTGTTGTGTGAAGGAAGGCATTTCTGAATCTGTTTGTGTTTTTCTTCGTTCCACAGTGATGCATCAGAAATGAAACAAGTAGAAGAGTCACCAGGCTGCAGCGAAGTAAAATATCAGTCATCAAGCGAGTTGAACTATCATGCAGCAAGTGATCTCAAATACCACTCAACCAGTGACGTCAAATACCAGTCAACCAGTGATGTTGAATGCCACAGTCCCAGTGACAGCAGGTACCAGTGTAGCAACGACACCAAATACCAGTCCGTCTACGTCATGTCGGACCAAAAAGATGAATGTATCATCGCTACAGAGGTGAGTACACAAAATAGAATAATTTGCCCGGCAAATATACCAAATCATAGTAACTCCCCCCAGCACACATGTAAAAACACACTGAACACTGACTTTTCTTCTTTTTATATTACAGGTATGATACCAGTCCAGACCAGATCAGACCAGTTTCCTGTGGTTGATGGCGGTCCACACACACCAGCCCTGAGCAGTAGAGCTCAGCTCGTCTCCAGGAGGTTTTACTCCTGCTGTTTGCTGCTGTTCCCTGGGATTTACCGGAGGACTTTGAGCCAAGGTGCTGCTGAGCCAGCGCGGAGTCAATACCGACTTGGCAAGGACTTAGTACTACAGTAGTACTACGGGTGAATACTTGACATTTTTGACCTGCGATTGATGTTAGGTCTAATGCTGACTCAGTGCTATGGATGAAGTACCAGAAGACAGTGCTAGCACTCGTACAAACTTTGTACAGAAACAGTGCTGAATGAGTACTCATGCAACTGTGGAAGATTTACTGCTTGTACCAGGAGGAACAATGGAGTATTGACTTTAATATTGACCGATGATATTGTAGTACCATGGAGTACTGGTTAAATGAACAGTGTAGTACCTTCGGAGTACTGAGAACTTTTTAAGTACTGTTGTAGTACTATTATGTGCTGTGGTTTTACAATGCAGTGTAAAAGCTGTCGTGGATATTGGACAGTTCATGTTCTGTGCAGTGCTGCAGAGTAAAGGATGAAGTAATAGCAGTAGTCCCTGTACTTCATTTTTAGTACTGCTGTACTGTATTTAAAAATTCATCCAAATCTCAATTGGAGCTTTCCTGACAAAACAAAATTAAAAACAGTGGGACTTCTACAGCAGCTGTACATCTTTAACCCTGCAGCACTGACAAAGACAGTGTTGGCTGAGCTGGTTCTCAGCAGAAAATAGAGAACTGAAGACTCCAGTAGTGACTGCAGATCGATCCAACATGGATCCTGTTGGGCCATACTGGCCCCCTGACCCCTGAAGGTTGAGATACAAAGGGCAATGTAATGGGCAGGGCAACTTTTAAAACACAACAATCAGCGTAAGAGAACAAACAAAGGAAGAGACGGTGAAACAAATCAGACAAAACATAAGGGAAGTGTAATCATCCAATACATATTTTTTCCTGGCAGCTCCATTGGCCACAATTTATTGACAAAATTACCTGAAAGAAGTTGCAAAATTCTCTTCTGAGGATGCTGTTGTGTCTCCAAGTAAACTGAGCTATAAAAGACTAGTCTTAACTGCCAAGACCTCATTGCACTATGGAGGTGTGTGTGTGTGTGTGTGTGTGTGTGTGTGTGTGTGTGTGTGTGTGTGTGTGTGTGTGTGTGTGTGTGTGTGTGTGTGTGTGTGTGCGTGTGCGCGTGCATGCGTGCGTGCGTGTGTGTACAGAAGAGGTGATGATACCTATGTGTGGTGTCAAATGTATGCACTGCCCACTCCCGCTCCCTTCACTCCCAGTCTTCCACTATTAGCCAATTGAAGGACACCATCACCCATGCCTGCCATTGGTTAGGATCATTTGTTTAATTTGTTATCTAAAGAAAGATGTATTCTTTTAATTTAATTATGTAATTATTTGTGTTCCTTCTTGTTGTGATTTTGTTTTGTTAAACCTGTTATAATTTAAGTTTTTATTTGGCAGATAATGTATGTATGAATGTATGTGTTAGGCACTTGAGACCCCTGTGACTGTGTTGTATTTAAGAGAAAAGTTGTATGTACAGAGCCTGTCATTTTTATTACTGGAAACAGCGCAATATTTTTCCAAAATAAAAGAGGAATGAATTATATATATTGTTGCTTTTTTCTTAGAGAATACAACATACAATACTAGGGGA